>JAGFNQ010000362.1:0-101264 GCA_024364735.1 Boesenbergia rotunda | reverse complement strand
GAGGAACTGTTTAGTAGTGCCCTACTCACGGAGCACTATCTGAACAATATCAATCAGCAAAGGAAGGCGATGAATGAAAGTAAGAATCAGGTTCACTCCGAAATTCTCGATTCTTTCTCTCATTATCCTTAATGTTCTTTCCGTTAATTATCACTTAGGAGGTCAAAAATCCCAAAGCACCCACGCTAATTGGAAAGGAGATCAAAGTGGTAACGAAAGCCATGGGACAACTCTCAGGGGGCCCAGCAAATAAACAGACCAAGCCTTCCCCCTGCGCGACATGCGGGAAAAACTACTCCGGGGAATGCCGCAAAGGTACGAACCGGTGTTTCATCTGTGGTGTGGAAGGCCATATGGCGGCTTACTGCCCTACCAAGAACCAGGCCTCTCCCCAACAACTGGTTCAGTACCAGGGTGCACCAGCGAAATTACACTATATGCAAGCCGAGCTGGAAGGTACCCCAATGTTGGAGGCCTCCCCAATAGTGACAAATGCCAGGGTTTTCTCTGTTACCAAGGAGGATGCTGCGGAAGCTTCTACGGTTGTCACAGGTCAGATACTTATTTCCAGTCAGTACTCTACTGCATTATTTAATACTGGGGCAACGCATTCGTTCGTTTTTGTGGTATATATTAAGAAGATAGGAAGGCCACCACAAGTGTTAGACTGTAAGTTCTTAACGACCTTGCCTTCGGGAGAAATAATGACATCCACTCACGTGTTGCGTACTGTGCCAGTCAGAATCGCAGAAAGAGAACTTTACTGCGATCTGATAGTACTCAACATGCAGGATTATGATGTTATAATAGGAATGGATTTCCTGAGCAAATACGGTGCTTCTATCGAGTGTCGTAAGCGAAAGGTGATCTTTCGACCCGAGGCAGATTCTATGTTTGAATTTATCGGAGAACCAAGGAAAAGAACCAGGAAATTTTTATCGACTCTTCAGGCATAGAAGATGTTAGACAAGGGTTACACTGGATTTCTAGCACATGTGGTTGACGCGAGTCAAACAAAGAACCAGAAGCTAGAAGAAGTCAAGATTGTGTGCGATTATCCAGAGGTGTTTCCGGAAGAATTACCAGGACTAGCTCCTGATAGGGAAGTGGAATTCAAGATTGAATTGGTTCCTGGTACTAACCCGATCTCCAAGGCACCTTACCGTATGGCATCGGTTGAATTAAAGGAGCTTCAAGGACAACTACAGGAGTTACTCGATAAGGGATTTATTCGCCCTAGTCATTCTCCATGGAGAGCTCCGGTACTATTTGTAAAGAAGAAAGATGGATATATGCGAATGTGTATAGATTATCGGGCACTAAATAATGTGACGATCAAGAACAAGTATCCCCTTCCGAGGATAGATGACCTGTTTGACCAATTGAAGGGAGCCACCATTTTCTCGAAAATTGACCTAAGGTCTGGTTATCATCAAGTTCGGGTGAAACGGGAGGACATTCCGAAGATGGCTTTCAGAACAAGGTATGGGCATTTTGAATTCGTGGTTATGCCTTTTGGCGTGACAAATGCTCCTGCTATGTTTATGGATCTTATGAATCGGGTGTTCTCATCATTCCTCGATAAATTTGTGATTGTCTTCATCGATGATATCCTTGTTTATTCAAGAACCCAAGAAGAGCACGCCGAGCATCTGAAGATAGTACTACAGATTCTTCGAGAAAAGCAACTGTACGCAAAGTTCTCCAAGTGTGAGTTCTGGCTTGACCAAGTAGGATTTTTGGGCCATATTATTTCCAAAGATGGGGTGAGAGTGGATCCAACGAAGATTGAATAGGTGAATAACTGGAGCCGACCAAAGAACGCCAGCGAAATCAGGAGTTTCCTCGGGCTGGCGGGATATTATCGGAAATTTGTGGAAGACTTCGCGAGAATAGCAGCCCCTCTAACGACCCTCACCCAGAAAGATAAAAAGTACGAATGGACGGAGAGCTGCGAAAAGAGTTTCCTGGAACTAAAAAGGAGACTCACAAGTGCTCCAATTCTTACTCTCCCCGAAAGTAACCAGAGCTTCGATATGTACAGCGACGCCTCCAAACTGGGACTTAGAGCTGTACTCATGCAGAATGGTAAGGTCATTGCTACGCCTCTAGGCAACTCAAAGAACATGAACAGAACTACCCCACTCATGATTTGGAATTGGCCGCGGTGATCTTCGCTCTCAAGATATGGAGGCATTATCTGTACGGAGCGCCATGTAGGATTTATACAGATCACCAGAGTTTGCTGTATTTCTTCACTCAGAAAGATCTAAATATGAGACAACGCCGATGGCTTGAGTTAGTGAAGGACTATGACTGCGAGATCTTCTACCATCCAGGGAAGGCAAACAGGGTCGCTGACGCGCTCAGCCGGAAGTCCAGTGCCACTTTGATGTCCTTAACTATGCTACCCCGGTCACTCGGGAGAGAAATTATGAATTTCGGAATTGAGATCATTTCCGGACGGCTTTCTACCATGACAATATCGCCGACACTATTCGACGACATACTGGAAAAACAAAAGGGTGACCCGAGTCTTCAGAGAATAAGGCAGGAGATGCTAGAAAGAAAAGGGCAATGGTTATCATATCGCCAACAGGGGAGTACTCTACCTTAGGGATCGCCTATGTATCCCTAATGATCCGGAGCTGCGAAGGGAAATATTAATAGAAGCTCATGGAACCCCTTATTCGATGCATCCAGGATCCACCAAAATGTATCAAGACCTGAAGGAGAAATTCTGGTGGTCCGGTATGAAGAGAGATGTGGCTCAACATGTTAGTACTTGCCTGACTTGTCAACGAGTGAAGGTAGAACATCAGCGACCCGGAGGAGTTCTGCAGCCACTTCCAATTCCGGAGTGGAAATGGAAAGACATTTCTATGGATTTCATTTCAGGACTTCCCAAGACTACAAACGGATATGATGCAGTATGGGTAATTGTGGACAGGTTGACGAAGTCGGCTCACTTCTTAACCATCAAGATAACTTATTCCATTGAGCAACTTGTTCAATTATATGTTAAGGAGATAATCAGGCTTCATGGAGTTCCTAAGACCATCATATCAGATAGGGATGGTCGGTTTACCTCGCATTTTTGGGAGTGTGTTCAGAAGTCTCTTGGCACTAAACTACAATTCAGCACTGCCTTTCACCCTCAGATTGACGAGCAGACTGAACGGGTGAATCAAGTACTGGAGGACATGTTGCGAGCTTGTGCCTTGGATTTCAAAGGGAGCTGGTGCCGATATCTATGTTTAGCGGAATTCGCTTACAATAATTGTAACGACCCGGCCCATTTGGCGGCCAATTTGGCGGTCTCGACCGTCGACCGTGTCGTTACCAATACTAGGTCTTCCCACTCCTGGGCGTGGATTTTTGCCTTCCCAGGATTCGAACCCTAGACCCAGGCTTAAATCTAGTTCTTTATGAATCCTGAAATAGCTCAATTGGTGTTCAGGATTCATAAAGAACTAGATTTAAGCCTGGGTCTAGGGTTCGAATCCTGGGAAGGCAAAAATCCACGCCCAGGAGTGGGAAGACCTAGTATTGGTAACGGCACGGTCGACGGTCGACGGTCGAGACTGCCAAATGGGCCGCCAAATGGGCCGGGTCGTTACAATAAAAAGGCGCCTTTTTATTGTAACGACCCGGCCCATTTGGCGGCCCATTTGGCGTCTCGACCGTCGACCGTGCCGTTACCAATACTAGGTCATTCCACTCCTGGGCGTGGATTTTTGCCTTCCCAGGATTCGAACTCTAGACCCAGGCTTAAATCTAGTTCTTTGTGAATCCTGAATACCAATTGAGCTATATTGTAACGACCCAGCCCATTTGGCGGCCCATTTGGCGGTCTCGACCGTCGACCGTCGACCGTGCCGTTACCAATACTAGGTCTTCCCACTCCTGGGCGTGGATTTTTGCCTTCCCAGGATTCGAACTCTAGACCCAGGCTTAAATCTAGTTCTTTGTGAATCCTGAATACCAATTGAGCTATAGCTCAATTGGTATTCAGGATTCACAAAGAACTAGATTTAAGCCTGGGTCTAGAGTTCGAATCCTGGGAAGGCAAAAATCCACGCCCAGGAGTGGGAAGACCTAGTATTGGTAACGGCACGGTCGACGGTCGACGGTCGAGACCGCCAAATGGGCCGCCAAATGGGCCGGGTCGTTACAATAATAGCTACCAAGCTACTATCGGAATGGCACCTTATGAAGCCTTATATGGGAGGAGATGTAGGTCTCCGATCTGTTGGTACGAAGGTGGTGAAAGCAAGGAAATGGGGCTCACAACGGATGTCATCGACAGCACCACCCGAGCTATACAGAACATTCGACGACGAATAGAAGCTGCTCAAAGCCGGCAGAAGAGTTATGCAGATGTCCGGCGTAGACCACTGGAATTTAATGTTGGAGATTTGGTGTTCCTCAAAGTGTCTCTTATGAAAGGGGTGACGAGATTTGGGAAGAGAGGAAAACTGAGTCCGCGATATGTGGGACCGTACCTGATCCTGAAGCGAGTCAGCAAGGTAGCATATGAGCTAGAGCTGCCTCAGGAGATGTCAGCTATTCATAACGTGTTCCATGTGTCAATGCTTAAGAAGTGTATTCCAGATATAGATCAAGTGATCGAACCACAGACAGTACAAGTTCAGGAGGACCTAAGTTTCGAAAGCCGACCTATTCAGATCTTGGATCGAGAGATCAAAAAGCTAAGGAACAAGGAAGTACCCTTAGTCAAGGTTCTATGGCAAAGTCAACGATTCGAGGAAGCTACCTTGGAACGCGAGGACGAAATGAGACGCAAGTACCCGGAGTTATTCTAAGTTCGAGGACGAACTTTCACGAGGTATGGGGGATTGTAACGACCCGAAAAATCTCCTCAATATTTTCTTTAAAATATTGATCATGTCTAAATAGTTTTGAAGGAGTTTAGAGA
The DNA here is from genome assembly GCA_024364735.1 of Boesenbergia rotunda. Taxonomy (NCBI): domain Eukaryota; kingdom Viridiplantae; phylum Streptophyta; class Magnoliopsida; order Zingiberales; family Zingiberaceae; genus Boesenbergia; species Boesenbergia rotunda. Next base: position 96,325 of record JAGFNQ010000362.1, on the reverse strand, counting down.
TACTAGTATGAACCTTAGCCTAATTATCCAAAATTTCTCATTTAAATTGAGAAGCTAAGTACTAATGGGCTTTTCTAAGACCATGGTTATTAGTGGATTTTAGGTGAAATTTAATATAAATATAAATGGGTTTTAATTAGGAATATTAGTATGATCATGGGGGAATTTGTGGGGAATTTTCGAAAATAATATAAAAATAAAATGAAAAATAAAATAAAAATAGAGTGCATGCACCAAGGATTGAACCTTAGACCTATGTTACCACCATGCATGTACTAACCAATTCACCTAACAAGGGAGTGCTAGTAGAGAATGAAGTGGATTTTAGTTAAGGCTTAGGGAAAATGAAGAGTCATCCACCATAACTCTTCACTTGCCCTCTTAATGTGGTTTAAAGAGGTGGCATGGGAGTTACTTTTATTCTTCCACCAAGTCCACCCTTCTCCCTCTTCCTTCCTCATTCTAGCCGAAACCTCAAGGGGGAGTTTCCCTTTGGAAAAGCTTCACAAGAAGGTCTCTCTTCCAAGATCCAAGTTTTTTTACAAGGTTGCAAAGGCTAGGGGTGGTCAAGAGACAACAAGGTCTTCATCCTCCTCCCCAACTAAGGTTTATAACCAAGGTAAACCAAGGTAAGACTCCCTCACCTGTGGTGTAATGGTTTTCCTTGATATGGTTATGATCTAAGTTTTTGTTTGAGATCTAAGTTGAGAAATCCATGAAAGAGAACTTCCAGGGTTCGGCCACCTTCATGTCTCCATGGCTAGGACTAGTTTTAACTCTCTAATGATGGTTCTTATATCTCCTTATGATGTAAGTGATGTTAGTGGTGATTCATGTGAATTTTTACATGCTTAATGGCTCCTATAAGTTTCGGCCAAGACCCCTAACCCATGGATGGAACTTGATCTAACCATTCAACATGTTTAATTTGTTTCCCCTATGACATGTTGGATAGTAATTGGGTTTTATAATAATTTTTCTATGAATTTCATGGGCCTTTAGGTTTTGGCCAAGGGCTAATCTAGGGCTAAGGGATTAGGGTTAACTTTAACTATGGGATCAAATGTTTTCTATGGCATTGTATGTTTGTATGGGACATTATTTGTGACCTATATGAATTTTTCCATTGACCTAGGGTTCCTTAGGGTTTCGGCTAAGACCATGACCTAGGGCTTGGATTGGGTTAAGGTCTCAAGGATACTTGTTGTTAGGTTACAATGATGTAAGTATATGGTTAAGCATGATGTATGGATCCTTATGTTACTAAAACCCTAGTTTTATGTGTTATGTGACATGATTTTTGGTATGTTTAGGTTATGTGTGATGTTTTATTCATGAATATTATAGATCAAATACCATGAACATATGTGATGTAGGAGTAGGTTGAATAGAATAATGCATGTAGAATATGTGTGCGAAGGTCTATGTATGGTTTATGATGAATGTTATGACCCTAAATACTATAGTATGCCATGAGCACGACAAGCTTTATGAACTAGGATGATGTTTATACCGTAGGACATGATTATGTATGCATGTCATGTTTATGACTGAAAATGATGAATGAAGTTAAAGTTCATGCCTTCGAGGCATATTGATGATATGGAATGAAAATGATGAACGAAGATAAGGTCCATGCCTTCAAGGCATAATGATGATGTTAAGTATTAAGAATGAATGATTATGCTATGTATGTTTTGTTGGGACCGGGTGCATGTTGACATGGATGCGGGTTCGTAATTTTAAAATTAATTACGTGCAGCAGAAGGTTTAGCATAAATAATTTCACAAATTATTTAACCACACATCTAAGCATGCAACCTTATGTTGTGTAGACATGATCATACATTTAAAATTTTGCAGAATGTAAACTAATTTACTTAGTACCTCGCGTAACTCGAAGGAAGTGATGAGATCCATGTAACGCCCGCCCTTAATCCCCTAGGAATTCGGCGGCGCTACTTTAAGTTTCGTACATTACAACTACACGCATGCATTCATATTTTTCTATCTAATCTATGCATGGGCATATGTATCATTAAAGCATGCAAGGTTCATGTAGCGGAAGCATAATTATTTTTCAGAACACTTAACCAAGCATGGACATCAAGTATTATATAAAAAGAGCATAACATGGGTTTAACATGACAAGTTCCAAAACTTGAAACAACTAAGAGCAAGATCTTTTTATCCACCAGCACTATCACACACACACTTGCCCTTCTCCCGCAGCCTCCATAGTTTAGCGTCCTTTATCTGTAGCATAAGGGGAAACACTAAACGATAAGCAATAGCTTAGTAAGACCCTGTCCTACTCACAAAACCGGATATCATGGAAAGTAAGAGAATATATCACATTCAAGCATGGTAAGCATTTAAGCATGTTAAACATCTAAGCATGTTAGCTTTATAGGAAGGTTCTTTTGAAAACATATAAACATAATACTTGAACATAGCATAATCATTAGGGCCCGGCTTGTACTTCATGTTTTGCGCACGCCCCTGAATAGGAACGAGGTAGCTAATCCCGAACCACTAGGGTTTACTAGGCCTTCTCAAAAGTCCTTCAGCCTAGTATCATAATCATTTGACTCGCTTTAAGAGTCTATAGTACAAGCCATTACAAAATAAAATAGTTATCATGTTCTTCATTTTCATAAAGTATGCTCTTAGTCCCAACCTTCTAGGGAAGCATTCTTTAGGCCCTAAGCCTTCTTCGTTCATGCCTTAAAGGGCTCATTCTTATGCATATGTATGCATTCATAATTATGATAATTAGCCTAGTATAAAGCATGCATTTCATGGGAGTAACCAAGGCTAGGGTCCAAGAGCTCTCTCTCTTGGCCGAAAGTTGAAATGGGGCTAGCATGCATTCCGGTCACCTAGATCATACTCATATCATAGGAAGTAGTAGCATGCTAAACATTAATTTTTCCAATCAAACATTCCATTTAACATCACATGCATTTACATATCATCATCCCAAACATAAGCATATCTCCTAGGGTACATCCCATACAAGCATCACATATATGTATCATGTATCGTACTAAGCATAGCATACATCATGGGATACTCAACCTTCACACCCCTAATGGTTTATGCCTTGGCCGAAAGTCATGCTGGGGGGGGGGGGGGGGGGGGGGAGTTAAAGTTTTCCAATCAACATTCCATTTAAACATCACATGCATATACATATCATCATCCCCAAACATAAGCATATCTCATAGGATAGTTTAACCTACACAAACCCTAATCTTAGGGTGTTGGCCGAAAGTCCTAGGGTAGGGGAAATTAGGGTTTTTGCAATGAAACATTCACACAGACATTTATACAAACACCTTGTATACACTATCATACAATACACTAAGCATGGATATATTATAGGATAATTCAACCCTCACTAACCCTAGTTTCCATGCCTTGGCCGAAACCCATCCAAACCCTAAACCCTAGTTTTTGTCATCACAAAATGAAGGGAAACAACATATAAGTATACCCTAAGTTCCAAGGGGTTTCCTTATGCATCAAGGAGTAACCAAGGCCTCCTCTTTGGGTGTTGGCCGAATGGTTAGAAGGGTTTTCCCTTCCCTCCTAGCCTTCTTTACTTACACACAATATAATACATTCATGCAAACATCATTATTAAGCATAGGAAAGCATGTGGCCTACCCTAACCCTTGGTTAGGGTGATGGCCGAAACATGTAGAGACATGTAGAGGCATCATGTGAGTCATGTAATCGATTCAAGAGCAATTATGCTACAGGTGAGGGGCACTTACCTCTTTCGCTAAATATCCTTAAGGTATACCCTTAGATCGGAGGGGAGGTGCTTGTCCTTACTCTTGAGGTCCTTGACTTCTTCTTGCCTTGCAAGAGTTTCAAACCTTCAATGGGGTCTTGGGATTTTCGAAAATTGAAGAGGGAGAAGGGAGTTCAATTTTCGAAAATTGAAAAGGGAGTCTCTTGGATTTTCGAAAATTGAAGAGGGAGAGTGAGTGAGGGGTTTGCAACAATGATGGTTAGCCCTTTACCATTCCCTCTTATTTATACTAAGGGAAGAGGCAAGGTGCCTCTTCTCCAAGTGTCTCTTCACTAAGGGGTTTCTCATCAAGAGTCTCTTCCTCTACCCTTTCACATTCCCTAACCCTTAACAAGAATTTCCCTTCCTTTCTCTCAGCAATCCCCTGCTGGGTGAATTGGTTACTTCGTTGCTTTGCTTACCAAGAGTTCTAAGGTTTGATTCTCGGCAAGAGCATATTTTTGCTCCTCTTTGGTTTTCACTTTTGCAAAGCTCATTAGCCCAATTTACTCTCATATTCTCAAATCACATATTATGAAATCACATATTCCAATTCATACAATCACATATTCTAATTAATGCAAATTACATATTCCTATTTATGAAATTACATATTCCTATTTATGCAATTACATATTCGAATTTATGCAATTACATATTCTAATTTATGCAATCACATATTTTAATTTATGCAATCACATATTCTAATTTATGCAATTACATATTCTAATTCTTTCTAATGAAATCACATACCATTTAATCATGACATCACAAAAATGTAATTCTATTCATTCATGAAATAAATGTCATACCATCTGATAACCTATATCGACATTTTTGTGCCCTAATGAAAATCGAAAGCAAGCCCAAAATTTGGGGCGTTACAATCCAACCGTAAGCGTCCCTTAGAAGCTCCACCTCTATTCGCGTCCACGCCGAGTTTTCTTCGGGATGACTTCGCAAAGCCACGAGTTTCGTGCCGACAAGAACTACTAGATTCTCCAAAGGCACGACAAGAATACCAAGAGAGAGATGGGAAGACTAACCACCAAACGAAGAACGGAATCAAGATTCCGGGAGGAAGGAAGGAGTTGCGCCCGCTTCTTCTTCTTCTTCGGCAGCTGCTTGGTGGATGAAGCTCACGGCAACAAAGGGGTCCTCCTTTTAGGGCCGGCGGCACTAGAGGAGGGAGAGGGAGAGAAGGAGAGAGAGAGAGGGCTTATTTCTAGATCTCTTAGATTGATTTCCAAGCCTTGCCTTGGTTCCTTTATATAGTAGCCTCTCAATCGCCAAGTCTCCTTTTTATGGAATAAATTTTTATAAGAAATTTATCATATAAATTTTTCTATGATTTATTCCATCATGCCAAGTTTTTATCATAATTTAATTTATGATAAAAGCAACCATGTCTCCCTTTTTTTTTTCTTATGGAAAGAAATTTCTTTATATAAATTTCTTTATCATGGTAAATCAATCCATTATTGATTTTATAAAATAAAATAAACCAATCCATGGTTCATTTTAATTTCCATGAAAAATAAATTTTTTTATATAAATTTTTTTATATAAATTTCTTTATATAAATTTCTTTATCATGGTAAATCAATCCATTATTGATTTTATAAAATAAAATAAACCAATCCATGGTTCATTTTAATTTCCATGAAAAATAAATTTTTTTATATAAATTTTTTTATATAAATTTCTTTATCATGGTAAATCAATCCATTATTGATTTTATAAAATAAAATAAATCAATCCATGGTTCATTTTAATTTCCATGAAAAATAAACCAAACCTTAGTTTATTATAAAATTTATATCATCCATAATTTTATAAAACAAACCACACTTGGTTTATTTTATAAATTGAACCAAACAATTTGGTTCTCCCCTTTTGATGTGGCCGGCCAAACAAAGAGGGTGGGGACCCTCTTTGGCCGGCCAAACCCAAGCCAAGACCATATGAATTAAACTCATTTAATTCGTCCAATAAGTCTTCAAAAGACTTAACCATTTTATGCTTCCGATGCGTCTCTGAAAAATTCAGATTCGACTTATCTCTCTTGATCGGAAAATCTAATTTTCAACTCGTTTTAAATCCCTCGGATTACTCGTAGTGCGTGTGACTAAATAGGCTTTCAATTTATGTTGGCCGTCTATAATCAACCAATTATAGAACGATCATGAGTGGCACCTAGTAGTACATCATGACCCCCAATTAATCGAAAGATCAACGGTTGACCTCAGAAATAATTCTGAAACCCTTCAGCAGCTATAATGAGTCGTGCCCCATTCCCTTCACCATCTTATACCCACTTGGTTCAGGACACGGTCTATGTGTGTCAGTCCCCACTAGGCTGACTACGTCACACCTAGCCCAAGCAATGTTTTTCTCGTCCTACGGATTCTAGTTACTCTCATGTATCTGAGAGATTCATACTCTGAACATGTGATGCTCTGGCCAGAGGCTTCGAGTAACAATTCGACGATAGGCCTTGGGTATACATCTCCTCGCAAGGAGTGGTGAATCCTTTGTAGGTTGTTTAAACATCTTCGGGCACTTCGGCTTATACCCAACCATCCTGGGTCCACACCTCCTTAGAGATGCTTGCTTAAGATGTCAAAGTATAAGTCTCCATGACCAAGATGACTTGAACACCGCAAGTCAAAGGAACATCGCACTTAAGCTGCAGTAAGAACTTCATTGACATATCTATATGTAGATTACCATATGAAGTTTTACAGCCAGTCACTCCAATGAACTAGTTCCCTTAACTAGCATTCATGTTTATCTCCGGACATCCCAATGTCTCCAGCCAGTGAGAATCAGCTGATTAGAGAATTACCCATGCTAGTCTCAACAGAATTGATAGTGTCCGTATTTATCAATTCATCGACTAGGGACAATTTCAATACTTCACAATTGCACATGTAGAGATAATCACTAGTTGTGAATTCATCACAAATTCTCTCATGCTGTGAATTGTATCATGGACATTCAGTAAATGAGTTCAAGATCTCAATCAAATACACAAGCATGTATACTCAAATAGTGAATATTCATTTATTAAAATAAATGATTACAATCATAAAGTGATTACCTTAGGACACTTCTCTCACAATACTAACATGTTTATGAATAAAGAAGCATGTGAAAGTATTTTATTTTATGAATGGGCTTGTACCGGACCTAAGTAAGGTCCACGGTTCTGGACTACCGATGAAGTTGTCCACGGTTCGGGGACTACCGATGAAGCTGTCCTTACCCTAGTAGGTCGAGACTAGCTACCTCGTATTTACTTAGGGATGCACGCATATGATGTATGAATGTGGTACAAGCCGGGGACCCCCAATGATGTTATGATTATGTTTAAGTATCTAAAAGTATGATTTTAAAATTAAGCATCCTTATGTATATACATTTTGACTCATGTATTCATTCATGTTATGCATTATGCCATGATAGAAAATGTTTATGTTTATGCTTATGTTAAGAATTATGCTATGATAGAAAATGTTTATGTTTATGCTTATGTTAAGAATTATGCCATGATAGAAAAATATTTTAAGTTTATGTTTGATGTTAAGAATTATGCCATGATAGAAAAATGCTTTATGTTTATGTTTGATGTTAAGAAGTATGCCATGATAGAAAAGGGTTTATGATTATGATTGATGTTAAGGAACTATGCCATAATAGAAAATGTTTTATGCTTTATGCTCATGTTCTATGTTAAGAATTATGTCATGCTAAGTGAATTTTATATGCTTATGTTTTATGTTAAGCACCTAGTGATGTTAATGTTCGTGTGCTTATGTTTAAGTGACGAATGGTTTTAGTGAGTAGGAAAGGGTATTACTAAGCCTATATGCTTATAGTCTTACTTTTCTTATACCGCAGATCAAGCAAGAGGATACTAAGGAAGCAGCAGGAGAGGCACAAATGAGTGTGTGGTAGTGACTTGGCCAAGGAAAGATATAATTACAAGTTTTATGTTAACCTTATGATGGTGTTGTCTAGAACAACTTACGTTTGCTACTTATGTGCCTAATGGATGACTATGTGACATTATGACATGATGGTAAGTATGATGTTGATATGCTAAGTTCCATGTCACATGATAGGGAAAAAAAAATAGTTAGGTGCATGTATGTGTAAGTTTTAAGTATTCCGTTGCCTTACAATGTTCACATGCCCCTATGTATGTTAACGTAATGCCGCTTTATGGAAAAAAAAAAGCGGGCGTTACAACTGACTCCTCTTCCGCAACCTCGACTATTGCCTTCGCGCCATCTTCATCTTCGGCTTTCGTCCCTCGGGTGCATGCAAGCCTCCAGCTTGCCTCCATGTCATCCTTCACGCATGCCTCGAAGTCCGCGCCCATCAGCTCATCGTCCCTGCTCTCCAAGGTCCCTCGGATGCGCACGGAAGCCTCCAGCTTGCCTCCATGCCATCCTTCACAGTACCGAGGCCTTCCAGTCAAGTACATATGTGTTACCTGTACAACCTGCACACTCAACATACACATATGAGATAACAAGGGTAAACCTAACTTAAACCCTTTGCCCAAACATCAAAACACTTGGTCACTCCGGACCACAGATTACCTCAACAATCTCCCCCTTTTTGATGTTTGGCAATACGTTTAAGTTAGGGAAAGCAAGATAGTAGTCAATAGTAAAAACAATGCATGTGTAATGCAAAAATGGATCCTATCCCAAGGCATCCTACACCTAACCCTCCAAGTTAGGAATTTTTACACACCTACTCCTCCAAGCTAGGACTTTTTAACACCTAACCCTCCAAGTTAGGATTTTCACACCTAGCCCTCCAAGCTAGGACTTTTCCACACCAACGGGTTTTTTAAAGCTTCTCCAAAGCTCCCCCTATATTGGACTTACAAAGGCTTTTTAAGAACCTCTCCCAGGTTCCCCTTACACCAAGAATGGAGCAACCATGCTCCTCCTTAATCTCAACTCCCCCTAAACCTATGGTTTCTTGCAAAGGTATGTTTGGTTTCCCAACTTAAACCCAAACTTCTCCCCCTTTGCCACACATCAAAAGACCCCAATAATATCCCAATTATCGATTCTTTTATACCCCAATGATCCTAAACACAGTGTACTTGACCCCCATACACTTTTTTCTTATCATTTGGACACCAAACCAGCTGTTAAAACCCAAATCATCCCTGGTCAGTCGACTGCCAACAGTGGCAGTCGACCGATATTCTGAATATCAGATTTTCTGGCCATTTTCAGAAATGCGCCAGAAATCCCACAAATTTTTAAAAATTCCCAAATTTTGTGGACAACTTTGAGGAACCCATACCTACTTGAGAAAAATACATTTCATCATGTATCTATCCCCATTCCTAAGTTTGGTACAAAACCCAAAAATTTTCTTATGAAAATTAAAGCAAACCAAGGGGCAACCTCCCCCTTAACCTATGCCTTCTCTAATTTTCATTCTTCCATGGTGAAGTTCTACCCAACTTAACACCATAAAAAAATCTAAAAGATTTGCAAGCATATTTGCTAGGATATTGTAATACCCAATAATTTTCTGGTATTATTATGGATTTTTAGGAATTTTTCTAGCATTTTTCGGAATAAAATTAGAAAAAAATTAATTAATGGTCACGGAGAGGTTCGACCTCGCGACCACATGGCTGGTCAAGGCCTTTAGCAGGCTCGGCTAACCGGCAGGCCAGGGGTATCAAGCATAGAAAAGGATGGAGAGAAATAATATTATAGGGTAGTTAGGCCTTTTCATTAAGAGATATATTAACCCCGCTTAAGTCACGTAAGGGGGATTAGGGCTTGTTGGCGGCTGCGTGCGAGAAGAGGGCGAGGGAGGGGCTGCGAAAATAGAGGAAGCCAAGGAGTTCTTCTTCTTCTTCTCTTTCCCCTTGAGTAGAGAGAATCTAGGGTTTCTCCCTAGGGCCAAAGAGTGGAGGTTTCTCACAAGGAAGAAAAGAGGAGTTCTACGCTAGGTTTATACCTCGATTTAGTGAGTTTTCTTCAAGATAAGGGTAAGTAAATCACTCACCTGCAATAGAAGTAGTTTCGCCATGTATTTCTCGTTGTTGAACCATGTTTGTGATCTAAGTGCATGCTTTAAGATTATGTTTTTTTATTGTGTGTTTTAAGTTCCTAAAGAATACATGTTTTATTATAGAATATGAATTGGAGTAAGTTTTTGTGTATGTGACCTAAGTAGGACAAGAGTAAGTTCTTAAAAAGTCCCGAAAAGGAGTTTTGGGGTTAAGGGCACGCAAGGTGCTCGATGAAAGTTCCAAGTAAGAAAAGGTAAAGGTTTATAGTGCAAGATTTATGAAAAAGAAAGTTAGCTTGATAAATACAAGCATTATGAGTAAGAAAGTATTTTACTTTTGTAAAGTGACATGTACCGGGCAAATGAGAGGCCCACAGAAAGTAAGAAAGAAGCTCTAATAGGGTGCGGTGGCTAGCTACCCCGAAACCTATTAGGGATGCGCGCATTAGTACATTGATACCATGGTACAGTGTCAAGGCCTGAGAAAGTTGATTATTATTTTGAAGTATATGAGTATATGTAAGTGTTTTCAGTTTAAGCATATGATTTGCTATGTATGTTAACATTGTTATGTTACAAGCATGTTAAAGAGCAAGAGCAAGGAAGTTAGTGGTTTAAAGTATGGAAATGCATAAGTAGCAAGTCTTAAAAGAAATTATGAGCATGTTAGATTTGCCAATATTTTAATGCTAGTAAATGTTTTCAAGCATGATTGAGCATGATAAGTATGTGAAAGTTTCCATGTGTAAGTATTTCAAAGTGCATGTGTTTTGAAGCAAACATTATTTGAAAAGAGCATGTTTATCATTGATCGCATGGATTTGTGAGTTAGGATTTACTTACTAAGCAAATCGCTTATTAGTTGCATTTCCTTCTATTGCAGACAAAGGTAAAGAAAAAGCATAAGCTAGGGAGGCGAGCGGGACTTGCGTTGATGTCAGTGGCGGTGGAACCGTGGGAGAGATTCTTGGTATAAGCTTAAGAGGCAATTTCTGAAATTTAGAAACCTGGAGTTTGATATCTTGATTGGTAAAATGTGAACATGGTGTGTAAACTACGCATAGAGGTTAAGTTTGGTACAAACTCTAGAGTGTTTTGCTTACGTTTTGATAGTTTTGTTAAATTTCGCAATGATTCTAATTTCAAGTTATTGGATTCGTTTTGAGTTGCTAAGATGTTTATAAAACTAGTATAGAGTATAGAAATGAAGTTATCTCTTTATATACATTGAAGGTATGTGAATTGTGGACTTTTGAAACTAATTTTCGGGTCTGAAAATGCAGGTTTCAGGCGTGCCAGTCGACTGGTACAGAACCAGTCGACTGACCTATCGAACAGAACCATCTGTTCGATGCACCAGTCGACTGGCTATCTAGCAGTCGACTGGTACCATTGAAAACAAAGTGTTGTAGGGCAGATGATTAGTGCTTTGGTTTTACAACTAAGAGGTCTAGGGGTCAAATCTTTGCAAAGCAAATAAAAATGAAAGTTTTTTTTTAAATTCAGAAAAATTCAGAGCAAGTTAAGGGAAGTCAAGTAGTTGTAACGTAAGGCTGAGAATAAGGTAAAGTTAAGGTTAAGTAAAAGCGATGCCTGCCTTAAGAAGGAAGAGAAGGAGGGTCGTCACAGATATACCCTATTCTAGAAAATTATGATTTCATGAAAACCACAAATGTGCTTGACTTTTGGTATAAACCCCAGTTTCCTAAACATGGACATTTTGTATCAATATTGAAATCCATCCATAATTCCATGTGTTTTTCAAGACTCTCATTTATAATTTAACACATGGGATTGTCCTCAACTCTCCCCTTTTTCTTATGTGCCCATACCATGATGAATCTCTCTCAATTCTAGATACATAGGGGAAATCTCTAAAGACTCATCATTCAAGACCATCCAATGAGTTTTAAGCACTTATCAATCCTCCTTAAACTTCATAATATTCACATAGCCTCATTTTATATAATCACAATTAAATCATGAGACAACACTTTACTCAAGGAATATGAATTCATAATCAAAACTTTTAACCCAAATCCATATCCTATGTTCCAATTTCGCCATCTCTTACTGTCCAATATGGCTTTCATTCTGAAACCTATGGACCAGTCGACTGCCCCTAGGGCAGTCACCTGCTAAAACTCACAGAATGTTTCTGAGCTGAAATTCTTCTTGGGGCAGTCGACTGCCAAACTGGCAGTCACCTGGTATTTGATTTTTAGATTTCCAGCTCGATTTCAGAAATGCCTAAGAAATTCTATAAATCTCCAAAAATTCTAAAATTTTGTGTGGAGATTTGTGGGGCCAATGTTTACTTGGAAAAAATACGTTTCCAAACAAATGTACTCCGGATCCCAAGATTGGCACGAAACTCAACTTATCCTAAAGTATATCATTGAAACCTTAGCTCAAAGTTCTAATTTGGACCTCACCTTGATGCATCTTCCCATACTCATTCATAATCCATTAGTAGCATCAAGTTACATGGTATTTCTACATTAAACCCAATTTCTTTCAATTATAACCTCAAATTCACATTTTCTCCCTAAATTCCATCTAATGTGTCAAAACCTAGGATTAAAACTTACCCAAGTCTTCCAATCCTATTTGTCACATTTCATCTAATTCCTTGGGAGAAAAAAAAACTCTTGAGATCTATTTACCATGGACCCCAAAGGCTCCTAGAGCTCCCCCTTGAGCTCTGAGCCTTAGCCACCTCCCTAGGTGATTCATCCCACACTAGACCATACTGGTGTGCCACCGGTGACTCTTGGCTTACAAAACGGACTCTCTTAACCTTAGACACCTTGTCCTTGGTTACGTCCTTTTCTTTCTCTTTAAATGCCACCCCCTTGCCATTGTTGGACTTCTCCTTTTTGTCATGATCATATGTCTTCCCAGCATATTTCTTTTTGTTGGCCTTGGAGACTCTAGACCGGTAACCCAAACCCGATCTATCGTAGTTGGGTTTTATGCTACCCAACACCATGTCTAGACCCTTAGATCCACCCGTGAATCTTTCTAGGGCCTTTTCTAAAGTATCAAGTCTTGCCCTTAAGGCTTGATTTTTTCCTTTCTAGCCCTTTAACTTTGGAGTTTATATGTCCACTTTGGACATTCCTAGACCTACCCTCCTTTCTAGGCATATTCCTTCCCTTCTTGGGATTAATGCCATCATCCTTAGGTACAAAGGTCCTAGGTCTCTCATGATGCATGCTTTTGTTAATGTTTTGACCTACCTTGTTATCATGATATTTGAATCCATAATTGTGTACAAGCAAACAATTCTCATGGCTTCTAGCATGCATGGATGAATGATTAATTCTATTTTTATCATGCATAGAGGAACTTGAAATTGAATTACACTTAAATTTAAGATTAGGGATTACCTCCCTTACCTTTGTAGTTCCTCCTTGATGTGGGCTTCTTCTCTTCTTTCTTTCTTCTTTCTCTCATCTCCTCAAGTGCTCCATTTTCTTTAGCTCACTTTTTCTAAGACACTTGGTGTGAAAGTGACCCATCTCTCCACATGTAAAGCATCGAATTTTCTTTCTTTTCTCGTGGGCTTCTCCAATTCTACACTTCATGTTAGATTTAGATGGAATTGAATTAAATTTAGATTTTACCTCCATTTTACCTTTCGGGTACTTGTCCTTGTAGTGCCCCTTTTCGTTGCAACCAAAGCATATAATGTGATCCTTTTTACTCGCTTTAGTGGAGGTTGAAGTTTCTTCTTGCTCTTGTACTTGTGTAGATGAGAGTCTCTCCTCCCCCTCAATCCTTGAGGTGGATGCCCTCTCACTCTCTTCTTCTTCCTTGTCCTCTTGTTTAGATGTTGAACTTTTCTCCCCATCCGATTGCCCCTTCTCCTCTTCTTGAATCATGGAGCTCACTTCATTGGGATCTTCTATTGGTTGGGCTCGTGTAGGATTTTCATGGAATTCGACCATCTTTTTCCATAGCTCATGTGCACTTGAATATTTTTCTACATTACTCAAGATGTTGTTAGACAAAATATTAATCAATATTTCAATTACCTTCTTATTCGCCTTGGATTGTTCATGTTGCTCTTGAGTCCAATATCTAGGCCTAAGCCTCTTCCCGTGCTTATCCTTTGGAATCTCATATGGCTCTTCAAGCGCGATTCGACATACCCACTCCATCCCAAACCAAGTCTCGATTCTCACCCTCCAAAAGTTGAAGTCCTCATGATCGTAGGGCGGTGGAGTGTAGATGTCTTCCTCCAACTTATCTTCCATGTTTTTGTTCCTCTAGCGTATGCTCCCTCGGCGGTTAGTCCGATCAAGAGCGGCCCTTCGCTCTGATACCAATTGTTAGGATCGATACGCCTTGCTAGAGGGGGGGTGAATAGCGATTTTCGGATTCTTCTTGTACCTACGTTGTTAGTTGCACAGCGGAAACAATAATAAAGAAAACAAACAATGCTAACAAGAAGGGTTTACTTGGTATCCACCCCAGCCGGGTGACTAATCCAAGAATCCGTCGGTGAATCACTCCCCGGATAACCTTCGGCTAGCCCTCGTCGCTCCTTGTGGGTGGAGAAACCTCGCCACAACACCAAGAAAACCTCTGAGCACAAAGACTACTGTTTGACCCTTAACCAAGACCAAACTCGTCAAGAATCTCAGCCCAACCCGAGTTCTATATAAATAGAACTCGGGCTGGAAACCCTCGCTGGCAGTCGACTGCCCTACTCAGAATTCGACCGTTGACACCCCAATGTTCGAATTCTGCCAGCTCACCAGCCACCTAGCAGTCGATTGCCCCTAGGGCAATTGACTGCTCTCAGGCTGAGACCCTTCCCGAGTACATTCACACAGCACTCGTACCCTCACGACTCGACTGACTCCTCTTCCGCAGCCTCGACTATTGCCTTCGCGCCCTCTTCATCTTTGGCTCCCGTCCCTCGGATGCACGCAAGCCTCCAGCTTGCCTCCATGTCATCCTTCACACATGTCTCGAAGTCCGCGCCCATCAGCTCATCGTCCCTGCTCTCCAAGGTCCCTCGGATGCGCACGCAAGCCTCCAGCTTGCCTCCATGCCATCCTTCACCGTACTGAGGTCGTCTAGTCAAAGTCTATATGTGCAACCTATACAACCTGCACACTCAACATACACATATGAGATAACAAGGGTAAACCTAACATAAACCCTTTTCCCAAACATCAAAACACTTGGTCACTCCGGACCATAGATTGCCTCAACAGCTAGAACAAGTGAACAAAACAAAAAAAATAGACAACGTCACATCAAGGAATGTCACGTACCAGTACGACTTATGACAAACAAATAAAGACATAGGCATGTATGACTCATAAAAGTATAATCCACCGTCGCCATGCAAGGCGACATGACAAATCAAAAATACAAATACGGAAATGGGAAATAAAAGAAAGGTACTAACATGTACCAACATCAACACAAGTAAAACAACGCAGTCGGCTCGACACACGTGAATTGGGACAGACTGCCAGGCACTCTAGACGATCATCCTAAAATAAAAACATGGCTAACGGAGTGAGTCCAAGAACTCAGCGAATACCTATATCTGACATGCATAGTAAGCTATACTAGCAGAAGGAGTCCAGCTGACAAAACCTCAAGTGTAGTAATAGAAAATGCAAAACTGAGATACTATAAAGGTAAGGCATACCAGTGTCAAGCTATCTCGGTAACATATAGGTTAATAACCCCAATACCCTTCCACGGGTAAAACAAGGCGGTCAAGTTGTATACATAACACAACCCGTATGTTCATGTCAAACAAATGTAGCATCCAAATGCAACAAACACAAACAAAATGCAATCCATGTATTATGCACATGATGCAATGATATGCTGGAAGTACTCATCTAGGTGTAGGACTATGACAACTGTATGCACTCTGTCATCGCTACTTCTGATTGACCAAGTGGACAGGATACCGTTGGAATAAATACTTCTACCTCATGTCTTATGGGGGGGATAAATCTCTCAACTCCTCGAATCATCGGAAACAGGAGGAACCCCTGCTTGCTACCACTGGTACCACTACCCATGAGCGACCGAGCGGACCAACACAGAGCAACTGTACACACTCGGAGGGATCCCTAACTGCTACCTAGCACCGAAACCGCTGCAAGAGTGACCGTGCGAAATATCGATAAAGCAATTGGACGCACCCTCCAGTAGCCACTACCCATGAGTGGCTATGTGCACATAACATGATCTGACAACCCGACTCGACCACAAGGGGGCTCAGGGTTGCTAGTTATGCAACGGTGTTGATATAGTACATGACACTAAACGCATGCAACATCCTACCAATAGACCTCCCTAGCATCTAAGGCATGCACAGGTCTAAGTCATAAACAAAGATCTAGAATTAAACTACCAGTATACATGCAAGGTACTACTAGCAATCAATCGATGCCATGTACGAACTATACGAGAATAAACAGGCAACATCTCAAGGTTAAGCTATTATTATCCAGCGGAGGTATACAAAAATAGATAGGTAATAGAAACTTACTGCTATCATAACAAACCATGCATATAAACTATGACAAAATCGAAAATAAATAAGTCGAAGGTACCTGCATCTGATATAGTAGTCCGCAAGCATAAAGAACCCCCCCCCCTCCCGTCCAAAATAATATTCGTGATGAGTGAACCAAGTTAATGCCATGCATCAAAGAACATAATCATTTAGCTATAATCTCATACGATACTTAGCTAAATGTACCATATAATTTAATTAGGATTAATTTCAATTAATTAATCCCAATTAAATGCTCAATTCCTAATAACTCAACCAAGATTAGAATTAGGTTCCATTCAGGTTCATTTTCCAAGTTTGAACCCTAATTATCACAAATCGAAATAGTGAATGACAAATTAAGATCAATAATTTAACCCAACACACCCTGATCTAGCTAGTAACATCATAGCACCATCCAAACACACAAATCTACAACACAAAACCAAATCTGAACAAAGAATCTCCAACACAGCAAGCTCCTCATAACCAAACCTCATACTAGAGCTAATCCTCCAAAATGATTAAACCACCATATCTCTACCCACAGCAACGAGTTCATTCCTAAGATCACAATCAAAAACCATACCACAACTAGGGGGGTCATGGCATATCCCAATCCTCACATCATATCACAGATTTTATTAACACTAGAAATTAAGCCCAATGCCAATCTCTTAATCAAAACTTGTTTCTGTAAGTACCCCTGGTTGATTTTGATGTGATCAACCAATTTAAGTTAGGTCCTGGTATGTTTAATCCCTCGGCTAAGTGTGCAGGAGCTTAGGTACAGAGGAAGTCGAGCGTAAGACGTAGCGGACGAGAAGGATTATGCGGGGAAGTGAGCTGACGGGCTCGGTACAATCCGAGGGACGCGGAAGCTGCGGAAGAGTACACCGGTGGATCAAGAAGGACGTACGCGACGCCCGAGGGACGGGAAACCAGGAGGAAGGACGCTCGAATGGCGAAAGGCCAGAGTCGGGTTCGGGTGAGCCTAACTCCGGTTGGCCAGAAATCACCCAGAAGATGAACCAAAAGACTAGTCAGTTTGACCAAGTCAAACAAGGCACCTGAACCAAAAAGAATTTTATTTATTGCTGCGAAGATTCGAACCAGGAACCTCACCGACGTAAATCACCAACCTTACCGACTGAGATAAGGAAGAGATATGATTGAAGTTGTTGCGAGCAGATGATAAAGTTATTTATCTGTTGCGAGCAGAAGATAAAGTTATCTCTTAAAGGATAACTTTATCCTTTAATCAGATCCAATGGATGCAGTTTAATCCCATACAAGATCAACCATCCAGATTACATCCATGGATCAACGGCCAAGAGAAAATTCCTCAACAATCAACAATCCAGATTTATTCTTTTAGGCTATAAATAGGCTTAGAGTTTCAACCTTTTTATTTATTCAATTAATTCATTCTTGTAAACTCTCTAAAAGTCTAGCGTGCTATTTTTGTAAGGCTTCTCCGCCACAAGGAGATTTTTATTGAGCGTCCACTGCCTTGGAAGCAACGTTCTCAGTTGCGACCAAGTTTCTTTTTTTAAAGACGAGTGCCTCCACTTTCATATTTTTTTTCCCGTCTATTCACCCCCTATAGCCGGTCCAACCCGATCCAACAAGTGGTATCAGAGCCAAGGTCACCGCAGAAGGACTAACCGCCGACTGCAGCAATTTCAAGAAAATGGTTGGAGATGTAATCTACCCGCCGAAGTTTGAGGGGGAGTTCGCGATGTGGAAGCACCGAATGCAGGTATTTTTTAAAACCAATATTGAATTGCTAATAATTATGAAAAATGATTTTTCAGTTCCTAAAGACAACAATGGCAAGGATAAAGAAATAGAGTCGTGGACCAAGAAGGAGAAATCAGACTTTGAAGCAAATGGCAAAGCTGAATTTCATCTACTAGCCGTTCTTCCTGCGCAAGAAGTTAACCGCATCGAGAATTACAACTCGGCAAAAGAGCTCTGGGAGAAATTCCTAGAATTGCATGAAGAGAAGAATAAGAAATCAGACATCGCCGCACTGAACACAAGGAAGATCCAATTCGACGATGAGTCCTCGTCAGAAAAGTCGGAAGGTCAAGAATACGCGGGACTTGCGCTGATGGCAAATCATCAAGAAGGGAGCACTGATGAAGGGGGAGAGACGTCAGAAGAAAGTGACAACGAAAGAGAAACCTCACTTTTCGAAAGCGACCCGGTAAGTGAGGTTTGTTTTCTTCCTCATGATCAGTTATATGCTGGAGTTAAAGCTTTGCTCAAATCTAATTGTAGATTAGAAAAAGAAAATTAAAAATTAAAAAATAATTAACACTTACATCCTCGTCTGAAATTTTGAAAAATGAAAATGCTAACTTGAAAAACTTAGTGCAAAAATTAGAACTTGATATTACATATTTACGCCAAAAGAAAAATAGCTTTCCTGACAATTTAAATTGGTATTTTAAAAATCATAAGGGCAAATTTAAAAATGTGCCCAAAAGCTATATTCCGCCTAAGTTTTTAATTAATCATGTAGACAGGAACTTATTTTGGGTTCCTAAATTAATATTAAACTAATATTTTTTTGTTATTATATATGTGCACATTTTGTTTCCCTAATAAAAATTATGTCTTTATTTTTATTATGCACAATTATGCTGTCTATCTACTGGAACTTCTTTCAAAAATTTTCGAATATTTTTTCCCTCTAAATTTGAAATTAAGAGTTTAGGGGAAAGACTCATTACAAATTTTTTTCAAATTTTTTGAAGTATTTTTTTTCAATTTTTTAAAATTTACTCTTCAAGAACTCTTATGTGTTGGTTTGTCATTTTTGAACTTGATGAACGAATTTAAAACTCAAAATTTTTGTCCAAACTCATATCTTCATCTTCGACTTTAACAAAAATATTCAGATTTTTTTCGATTTTTTATGAATTGTTTATTGAAATATATTTTTTTTTTAATTTTCAAAATTCAATAGAAAAATATTTTGACCAGATCTTATTTTTTTGGATCTCCTCATCAGCTGTAGATTTTATCAAAAAAAAATTTAGATTTTATTTATGTCATTTTTTTACAAAAAAATGGAATTAACCTTAAAAAAATATGTCATTTTACATTTGAAAAATCTATGGTAACGCAATTTTTTTCACTTAGAATATTTTTTATCGCACTCAAAAATTTTCTTCTTCCCTAATTATATTTTCTCTTTTTTTGATGTGATCAAAGGGGGAGGAATAGTATTAAGTTAAGGGGTAGAATTTTAATTTATTCTAAATTAAATTTTTTTAACTTAAACTGTTTACATTATTATGTTTTTTTATTTTGTTTACCCTAACTTAACTCAGATTGATGCACATCAAAAAGGGGGAGATTGTAAGTACCCCTGGTTGATTTTGATGTGATCAACCAATTTAAGTTAGGTCCTGGTATGTTTAATCCCTCTGCTAAGTGTGCAGGAGCTTAGGTACGGAGGAAGTCGAGCGTAAGACATAGCGGACGAGAAGGATTGTGTGGGGAAGTGAGCCGACGGGCTCGGTACAATCCGAGGGACACGGAAGCTGCGGAAGAGTACACCGATGGATCGAGAAGGACGTACGCGACACCCGAGGGATGGGAAACCGGGAGGAAGGACACTCGAGGGGCGAAAGGCCGGAGTTGGGTTCGGGTGAGCCTAACTCTGGTTGGCCGGAAATCACCCAGAAGATGAACCAAAAGACTGGTCAGTTTGACCAAGTCAAACAAGGCACCTGAACCAAAAAGAATTTTATTTGTTGCTGCGAAAATTTGAACCAGGAACCTCACTGACGTAAATCACCAACCTTACCGACTAAGATAAGGAAGAGATGTGATTGAAGTTGATGCGAGCAAATGATAAAGTTATGTATCTGTTGCGAGCAGAAGATAAAAGAGATAACTTTATCCTTTAATCAGATCCAATGGATGCAGTTTAATCCCATCCAAGATCAACCATCCAGATTACATCCATGGATCAACAGCCAAGAGAAAATTCCTCAACAATCAACAATCCAGATTTATTCTCTTAGGCTATAAATAGGCTTAGAGTTTCAACCTTTTTATTCATTCAATTAATTCATTCTTGTAAACTCTCTAAAAGTCTAGCGTGCTATTTTTGTAAGGCTTCTCCGCCACAAGGAGATTTTTATTGAGCGTCCACTGCCTTGGAAGCAATGTTCTCAGTTGGGACCAAGTTTCTTTTTTTAAAGACGAGTGCCTCCACTTTCATATTTTTTCCGTCTATTCACCCCCCTCTAGCCGGTCCAACCCGATCCAACAGTTTCACATTACAGAAACAAAAACCCAACCATAATTAACATTTAATCCCAATCCTCATGGGATGCACGGCAGAATTGGCACAAATCTGAGACAAAGCAAAAGAAAAGAAGAGCATGACCTTGCGCCAACAAGGTAGAATGACCAGAAAACAAACTCAAGATCAAAACTAAAGAAGCTTCAAGGCAAATTATGCTTACCTGATCAGATTCGAAGGTGAGGTGCTTAGTCCCTGGTGCCGACAAGCTTCCTTTTGCTCAGACTTATGTAATAACCTCTATTTTTAACGAGCCCTCCCAATAGGGCTAGATCCAATCTGTAGCACTAAGGAACTCGTGATTCAAGGATCTAGGTAGAAAACAAAGCTTGTGATCAATTCCAACCAACCTCGATCAAATCTGACCTACTAGATCAAAGGTTACACTGCATACCTAGTAGATTGAGATGAGCCAATCATCCTCCACTAGTGAATTGCCTACGCTTCCGATGCCAGCCAATCTCCGATAACCACACTACATAATGGCCAAATGCATGAGGAAAGAGAAGATCGACGTCCCACTCCCTTGACTCCTTCACGAGCTTCTACTAGGAAGGCAATCAGCTGTTGGTGCAAGTTGCATCAGTGATGTCCTCCTCTAAGTGATTCAATGTTTGACAATATGCTTAAATCAGTGATACATTGAATAAGGGAAGGGTAGTAAAGAAAACTGGACCAAAGTGAACCAAAGTCCTAGTTAACCTAGGCACTAAGTCCTGGTTCGTGGAATTGGACACTAAGTCCTGGCCGAGGGTTGGGCACCTAAGACCTGACCGAGGGTTGGGCACTAAGTCCTGGCCGAGGGTTGGGCACCTAAGACCTGACCAAGGGTTGGGCACTAAGTCCTGGTTCGAGGAATTGGGCACTAAGTCCTGGCCGAGGGTTGGACACCGAAGTCCTGGACCTAGGGTTTAGGCATGAAGTCTTGGTCCGAGGGATTGAGCAACTTAGTTGAGCGATGACTAAGGACAGAAGTAGAGATGGGTCGAGGTTCGGATGTCTCGAGATCCGAGAGTCTCGAAGGCTAAGAAAAAGTCCAACCGGATGAACCGGGTGGCAACCGTCTCCTGAGAGGAGTAGGTGAAAGGCGCGTTCCCCAGGGATGGGAACTTAGGCGTCGGTTCGACCTAGGGTTTCGCGGAAATCCGAAGTCAAAACCAAACCCTTAAGGCTAAGGTAGTATATGTGTTTGCCTTGTATTTATGTATCTTGTAGGTACCTAATATGGAAGACAAAGCAGACAAACAAACACACAACAATGCTGGAAACAGGGCTGCTAGGCGCCCCCATCAACTAGGGTGCCTCAATGAATCAAGGCGCCTCATTGAACCAGGAGCCTCATTCATTCAGGTGCCCTGTTTATCTAGGGCGCCCTAGTTGAAAGCCTTATCGGCTGTTGCGAGTTCGGCGCGGAGATAAGCTTTGACCAAGCTATATGAGGCACCTCATTGATCACAAGCGCCTATACCAAGCCTATAAAAGGGGTTTCGACCCCTCAACTCAGTACAACATTCCAAGATCATTCTGAGTCTTTCAAGTGACGACAAAGCGCTAACGGTAAAGCTCTGCGACCAAGAAAGCTCCGGAGGAAGTGCGTGGTACTTCGGAGTTCCAGATTGGCCGAGTCTTCGACTCTTGTTTGGTCTGAATTTACAATTCTGCACTTATTTTTCTATATCTTTTGATTGTAATTTGTGCACTGTAAGACGGGTTTCTCTGCCTCCGAAAAGTCCGAAAAGGATACCATTAGTGGATGGGTGTTCCCGTGCTTAGGCCTTGGATGTACTGACCATGGGGGGTTGGGAACCAAGTAAAAAATCCTGTGTGCACTTTATGGTTTGTTCGTTCTTTTTGTTTTCTACTACTGCTAACTCTATATCTAGAACGAACCTCGAAAGTATACGAAAGACGAGTTTCCACAAAAAGTTTTTACGTCGATATTCACTCCCCCCCTCTATCGACGGCACCGGTCCCTACAAGTGTTATCAGAGCCTAGTCGTTCTTCACCGGACTAACAGCCGATGGAGCAAAGACGCCAGAAGTTGAGCGGGAGCCCAGGGGTGAATCAGGTACATTTTCTTTTTTTTAATGTCAATTTTTAAATTTCATATCACATGTTTTAAGTGCAGGGAGAGAAGACACTAAAAAAATCAGTGTCCTACTCGTAAGACTCGAATACCAGCACCAGGAGTCCGGAGGGACAAGAACCACGTACAGTGCTTCAAATATCAAAAGCACGGACACTACAAGAATAAGTGTCTAGCAAAGATACAAAAAATTTACGTTCCTAGAAATTTTCAAATTTTTGCACAGTCATATGATAGTTTAGATAATTTCTCTGAAAAATTAGGATTATTGCATAGCCAAATCAATATTTTGCATGCCCAATTAGAAAATGTAGAGAATGCTAAAATATTAGAAATTAACTTTTTAATCCTTAATGTCAATTCAATAATTTCCAAAATCAATTCTGATAATTCTAAAATTAATATTGATAATTCTGAAATTAATACTGATATTTCTGAAAATCTTAAGGATAATCCTGAAATTATTTCTGAAAAGCTTAAGGATAATCCTGAAATTATTTCTGAAAATCTTAAAGATAATTCTGAAATTATTTCTGAAAATATTAATTTTAATTAATCCTAAATTAATTCAACTTCAATTAACTCTTAATTAATTCAAGTTCAAGTAATTAATTTAACTTCAATTAACTTAATTCCAATTAATTCTTAAATAACTTAAACTCAAATTAAATAAAATTTTACCCAAACTGCAACAATTAATTAATAAAATTAAATATGTCAAAGTGGGTTGGCATATTCGTGGGTTCGCACGACATGTATCAAATCGGAATTTGATACATTATTAGAAACCTAAGTAAAATATTTTGAATTGTTTGACTCATGCATAACTGTCATGCTATGCATCTGCTATTTTTTAAAATATATATATATATGTCATGTTATTCATGTTTATTTTTATGCATGATTTAGAACGGTTATAGGAAAAAGACTAGTTGAAACTTGAACAACCTAGTACTAGGTGGAGGTGAGATGATAGTGTTAGTAATATGAGAAAAGTGTCCTAAGGCAATCGCCTTATGATTGTAATCATTTATTTTAATAAATGAATATTCACTATTTGAGTATACATGTTTGTGTATTTGAATGAGATCTTAAACTCATTTACTGAATATCTGCAATACAATTCACAGCATGAGAGAATTTGTGATGAATTCACAACTAGTGATTATCTCTACATGTGTAATTGTGAAGTATTGAAATTGTCCCTAGTCGATGAATTGATAAATACGGACACTATCAATTCTGTTGAGACTAGCATGGGTTATTCTCTAATCAGCTGATTCTCACTGGCTGGTGACACTGAGATGTCCGGAGATAAACATGAATGCTAGTTAAGGGAACTAGTTCATTGGAGTAACTGGCTGTAAAACTTCATATGGTAGTCTACATATAGATATGTCAATGAAGTTCTTACTACAGCTTAAGTGCGATGTTCCTTTGACTTGCGGTGTTCAAGTCATCTTGGTCATGGAGACTTATACTTTGATATCTTAAGCAAGCATCTCCAAGGAGGTGTGGACCCAGGATGATTGGGTATAAGCCGAAGTGCCCGAAGATGTTTGAACAGCCTACAAAGGATTCACCACTCCTTGCGAGGAGATGTATACCCGAGGCCTATCGTCAGATTGTTAATCGAAGCCTCTGGCCAGAGCATGACATGTTCAGAGTATGAATCTCTTAAATACATGAGAGTAATTAGAAACCGTAGGACGAGAAAACGTTACTTGGGCTAGGTGTGACGTAGTCAGCCTAGTGGGGACTGACACACATAGACCATGTCCTGAACCAAGTGGGTATAAGATGGTGAAGGGAATGAGGCACGATTCATTATAGCTGCTGAAGGGTTTCAGAATTGTTTCTGAGGTCAACCGTTGATCTTTCGATTAATTGGGGATCATGATGTACTACTAGGTGCCACTCATGATCGTTCTATAATTGATTAATTATAGACGACCAACATAAATCGAAAGCCTATTTAGTCACAAGCACTACGAGTAATCCAAGGGATTTAAAACGAGTTGAAAATTAGATTTTCCAATCAAGAGAGATTAAGTTTGGTTGAGCCAAACGATAAGTCGAATCTGAATTTTTCAGAGACGCATCGGAAGCGTAAAATGACTAAGTCTTTTGAAGACTTAAAAGATGAATTAAATAAGTTTAATTTATTAGGGCGTGGCTTGGATGGGCCGGCCAAAGAGGGCCTCCATCCTCTTTGCTTGGTCAGCCACAACAAAGGGAGAGAATCATGTTTTTGGTTCAGTTTATAAAATAAACCAAGTGTGGTTTGTTTTATAAAATTATGGATGATATAAATTTTTATATAAACCAAGGTTTGGTTTATTTTTCATGGAAATTAAAATGAACCATGGATTGATTTATTTTATAAAATCAATCATGGATTGATTTACCGTGATAAAGAAATTTATTCCATAAGAGAAAAGAGACTTGATTGATTTTTTATCATGAATTAAAATATGATTTTAACCATGATATAAAATCAAACTTGGCATGATAGAATAAGTTATTCCATATTTGAGATGTTTGATGGTCGAGAGGCCACTATATAAAGGACCCAAGGCAAGGCTTGGAAAAGAATTGAAGTGATGAAAGCATAGGCTCTCTCCCTCTCTTTCTCTCCTTCTCTTCTCCCCTTCTTGTCGTGCGCCAACCAGCCCCAAGAAGGATCTTTTGCCGACCACCACCTACTGCCGGAGAAGGAAGCTCCGGCCATCCCTTTGTGGTTAGTCTTCTGACTTCTCTCTTGGTTTTTCTTGTCACGTTCTCGGAGAATCTAGTAGTTCTCGAGAACACAAAACTCGTGGCTTTGCGAAGTCATCCCGAAAATACTCGGCGTGGACGCGAATAGAGGCGGAGCTTCCAAGGGACGCTTACGGTTGGATCTCGTCCCTTCCTTCGAGTTACGTGAGGTAATACGCAAATTAGTTTACGTTTCTGCAAAATTTTAAATATATGATCATGTCTACACAAGATAAAATTGCATGCTTAGATGTGTGGTTAAATAATTTGAGAAATTATTTATGTTAAACCTTCCGCTGCACGTAATTAATTTTAAAATTATGAACCCGCATCCATGTCAACATGCACCCGGTCCCAACAGTGGTATCAGAGCGAGGTTTGTGTTCGACATAATCATATAATTGTTTTTGCGGAAAGCTTTGTCATGATCTCAATTTTGGAAATTTTTCCAATTATGGAAACTTTCCAATTATGATAAATTTTCGATTTAGGAATTTCAAAGTTTGGAAATCATCATGAAATTTCACAAACTTTTGAAATATCTCTGTTTCTGAAATTTTATGATAATTGTGAAAATTTTCCAATTTTGGAAACTTTCTAATTTTGGAAATTTCCTATTTTGGAAAAACGTAAGTTTTCTTTGCACTAGAAACTTACAATTATTCTGAAAACCTTTTATTTTTGGAAACTTTCCATTTATGGAAAGCTCACAATTTTGGGCACTTTCTTTCAAGAAAGTCTAGACAAATTATGGGAATATTAATTAGCATTTAAATTCATAATTGGAAATTAAATTATTTACAAAATTCTTTATTTTTTCAAAACTGTTTTCCAAAATTCTTAGAATATTTTTTCTAAAAATCTATTTTTAAAATAGTGCTTTAACATAATAATGTTTTTATGGATTTCATGCTTGTCTGATTACTAATATATTATATGTTTTCAAAATTATATCTTGTTGAAAAATTGGTTGACCTACACAATTAGACACAAGCCTCTTAGGTCAACACTAAAGTACCTTAAGGCACTTAGATAGAGTCAAATGATGTTGGATACAGGGGGAATGTCTTATTCTTTTAAAAGTTTTTTTTTGGTTTTTCGAAAACCGTGCTTGAAAAATTATTATCACTTATGTTTTTCGAAAAAGGTTTATGCTTTATGATTATCATCATTCTAAATTGTATTTTCGAAAATTATCTCCTTGAGACTTACTACACTCAAAATGTCATTCATTCTTTTGATTTTGATAAACCCTAAAGACACAAAGGAGGTCTACTTCATGATCTACAAGGACTCCTAGGATGTGTCAAATTTAGGGGGAGTCTAAGTCAAAATAAAACTATCTGACAAGTATTTTTTTGGAAAATTTTTATGGTAATTATTTTTTTTTTGAAATTATTAGATAATTCTTTTTGTCTGAACCTAACCCTAAAGACTCAGAGGAAGAGTACTTGTAGTCAACAAGCTTCCTAGGACTGGGTCAAGCTTAGGGGGAGGTCAAATTAAAAGAATTATTGAACATTTAAAAATAATATATTTTCAAAATCCTCATAAGAATTTTCCCTTTCAAAATACTACCATTTTAATCATACTTTTTATTATACTATCACTTTCAAAAACTGGTTTCTTTTGAATCACTTTTGAAAAGAATATTTACTTGGGGTTGGAGAATTTCCAGGATACATAGGAAAATGTCCTTGTAGTTAACAAGGTTTCCTAGGATTGTGTCAGATGGAAAATAAACCAAGTCAAGTAAAATATTGTGTTTTCAAAAGTGCACAATATTTTTCAAAAATGCATAATATCCTTCAAAAATACCTATATTTTTCAAAAAATGCATAATATCTCTCAAAAATACTTATATTTTTCAAAAATGCATAATATCCTTCAAAAATACCTATATTTTTCAAAAAATGCATAATATCTCTCAAAAATACTTATATTTTTCAAAAATGCATAATATCTCTCAAAAATATTTATATTTTTCAAAAATACATAATATCTTTCAAAAATACTTATATTTTTCAAAAAGCTCAGTATATTTTTTCAAAAGCTCAATATATTTTTCAAAAGTACTTGCATTTCTTCAAGCTCAATATTTTTTCAAAGTATAGATTTTTCAAAGTACAAACTTTTCAAAAAAAATATCTTTCAAAGTATAATTTTTTGCACAATATTTTTCAAAGTATTCTTTTAAAATGCAAAAATCTCTAAGTGAAATATTTTTGAAAAGTGCATATTTTTCTAAGGAAGAATCATTTATGTATGCAATTCTTTTTGAAGATCATTCTCAATACAAAATTTTTTTCCAAGGCAATATTTTTCTATGTGGAAAATTTTCTAAGTTCTCTAAAAGTACAAAATATTTTTTTCAATGTACAATACTTTTCATAGTGTAATTTTCTGGTGTAATTGTTTTTGTTAACTAGCTCTTTGCTATACTTCCAAGATTTATACTAAGTACTTTCAAAATGAAATTTTTTGTTGGTGCAAGTGTTTTTTGTTGTTTTTTGATTATGACAAAGAGGGAGAGTAAGCTTAAACTTATAAGTTAGAAATTTTTTTTTCTTCCCAAAGGATCAAAATGAAAATCAAAATGTTTTCTCAAAAAGGGGAGAGTGAGCATAAGTTAGAAATTTTTTTCTCCCAAAGGATAGAGAGCTTTCCCAATTGATCAAAATGTATTTTCAAAACTTAGATCATTTTTTTTATTTGATCCGAAGGATTATAATTTAGCCCTTTCATCCAATCTAACTTAAGATATTGTCAAACATCAAAAAGGGTGAGATTGTTGGTGCAAGTTGCAACAGTGATGTCCTCCTCTAAGTGTTTCAATGTTTGACAATATGCTTAAGTCAGTGATACATTGAACAAGGGAAGGGTAGTCAAGAAAACTGGACCAAAGTGAACCAAAGTCCTAGTTAACCTAGGCACTAAGTCCTGGTTCGTGGAATTGGACACTAAGTCCTGGCCGAGGGCTGGGTACCTAAGACATGACCGAGGGTTGGGCACTAAGTCCTGGTTCGTGTAATTGGGCACTAAGTCTTGGCTGAGGGCTGGGCACCTAAGACCTGACCGAGGGTTGAGCACTAAGTCCTGGTTCGAGGAATTGGGCACTAAGTCCTGGCCGAGGGTTGGGCATCGAAGTCCTGGACCTAGGGTTTGGGCACGAAGTCTTGGTCCGAGGGATTGAGCAACTAATTAGCTGAGTGATGACTAAGGACAGAAGTAGAGACGGGTCGAGGTTCAGACATCTCGAGATCCGAGAGTCTCGAAGGCTAAGAAAAAGTCCAACCGGATAAACCGGGTGGCAACCGTCTCCTGAGAGGAGTAGGTGAAAGGCCCGTTCCCCGGGGATGGGAACTTAGGCGTTGATTCGACCTAGAGTTTCGCAAAAATCTGAAGTCAGAACCAAACCCTTAAGTCTAAGGTTGTATATGTGTTTACCTTGTATTTATGTATCTTGCAGGTACCTAAATTAGAAGACAAAGCAGGCAAACAAACACACAACAAGGCTGGAAACAGGGCTGCTAGGCACCCCCATCAACCAGGGTGCCTCAATGAATCAAGGCGCCTCATTGAACCAAGCGCCTCATTCATTCAGGCGCCCTGTATGTCTAGGGCGCCCTGGTTGAAAGCCTTATCAGCTACTGCGAGTTCAGCGCAAAGATAAGCTTTGACCAAGCTATATGAGGCGCCTCATTGATCACAGGCACCCTATACCAAGCCTATAAAAGGTGCTTCGACCCCTCAACTCAGTACAACATTCCAAGATCATTCTGAGTCTTTCAAGTGATGACAAAGCGCTAACGGCGAAGCTCTGCGACCAAGAAAGCTCCGGGAGGAAGTGCGCGGCACTTCGGAATTCTAGATCGGTCGAGTCTTCGACTCTTGTTTGATTTGAATTTACAATTCTGCACTTATTTTTCTATATCTTTTGATTGTAATTTGTGCACTGTAAGATGGGTTTCTCTGCCTCCGGAAAGTCCGGAAAGGAGACCATTAGTGGACAAGCGTTCCTGTGCTTAGGCCTTGGATGTACTGACCCTAGGGGGTTGGGAACCAAGTAAAAAATTATGTGTGCACTTTATGGTTTGTTCGTTCTTTTTGTTTTCCGCTGCTGCTAACTATATATCTAGAACGAACCTCGAAAGTCTACAAAAGACGAGTTTCTGCGAAAAGTTTTTACGTCAATATTCACCCCCCCCCTCTCTATCGACGGCACCGGTCCCTACATCAGCGCCCACTTGAGAGGAGGAGAAGAGAGGAGGAAGAAGAAGGAGAAGAGAGGAGGAAGAAGAAGAAGAAGAATATCAAAGGAGAAGAAGACAGGAGTGATCTGCGATCTCGAGTGGAGAAAGAAGAAAAGGGGGGAAAGATATAAGGGTGATCATTTTGCATTTAGCCCCTCAAAGTTTGACTAAACCTATCAGCACCCTTAATTTAGAAAATTTACGCACTCAAGCTCCTAAAGAAAATTTACGCAAGTCCAATGCTTAGTTGCAACATGGGATGATACATCATCATCGGATGAAGAGGAGCACATTATCTCCCACTTTGCTTTTATGGGAGTTGATGACTTGGACTCCACATCAAGTGAAGATGAAGAAGGGAGCACAAGTGAAGGGAGAGGTCATCTCTTGGATTTGGATATCTCGGTAAGTGAGGTATATAATCTACCCACTACCACTTTAGTTAAGATTATTTCAAGCACGCATGATGATTTATTTAAGACTAAAAGCAAAATCAAATCTTTTTAAAAATGATTTTTGCATTCTTAATGAAAAACTAGAATCCATGACCCTTAAGGATGATATGCATGCTTCCTCTAAATCGAATGATTCATGTTTAGAAGAAGAAAATAAGGACTTAAGGGAAAAGGTAGATTACCTTAGTAAAGCCCTTAAGAAATTTAAAATTCGCTCTAACACTCCATACATGATCATTATGAGCCAAAGAGCAAGC
The DNA here is from genome assembly GCA_024364735.1 of Boesenbergia rotunda. NCBI lineage: Eukaryota > Viridiplantae > Streptophyta > Magnoliopsida > Zingiberales > Zingiberaceae > Boesenbergia > Boesenbergia rotunda. Next base: position 65,786 of record JAGFNQ010000362.1, on the reverse strand, counting down.
TTCAAGAAAATTGGGCTAGGATATGATTAACCAAACCATGAAAAAGTCTATCATTACTTGCTTGCTAGGGGGCAATCAAGAATAAAAACCTGTAGATAGGAAATAGATCCCTAGGAGTGCTTGGTTAATCCAATTAGGAAGAATTTCTATTGGGTGTCAAAGTCAATCCTCAAGGGTTAGAGGATTTAGGGATAAGTCAACCATGTATGTTAAAATTCAAATTTTTAAAAAATAGTTGACTTGGTATATTAAGGGGGAGCACTTAGCCTAAATACATTTCATGATAAAAAGGGCTAAGAGGTTATCTTGATTTCATCTCACAATGACTTGATTTATGCCTTTATTCATATAAGATGTTATGATGATACAAATAATTCACTTGTGCTTATGACATTTTGATAAGTTATTAGATGTATCATTTTAGTAATAATAGACCAGCTATGGGGAAAGTAAATGTTTAATTAATAGACATCTTCCCCATAGATCATAATTGGATATTTCAAATGTTTTGAAAATAATTCTATGTTTTACTTGCTATGGTATAGATTTGAAAAACATATGGTTTCAAAACAAGGGTTTAAAATTGATACAAAGTTAGTTGTTTTTTAAGATTTTGAGTTTTGGTAAAAAAAAACTCAAGAATACTTTGACTTTTAATGTAAACTTATTTTTCCCTATTGGAGGATATCAAAAGAAATATGTTTGCAAAATTTCATCATTTTTTAAATTTTATGAAATTTTTAATGTATTTCTGAAATTCAGCTCAAAAGACTTAAATTTGAAACAGATTTGTGTCAATTGACTAGTGCAGAGTACAGTCGACTGGTCGCATGATTTTTCAGATTCTATTTTTTTCAGATCACACTTGATGTCATTGTATGTATGATTGTTTGATACAATCTTTTTGATGGTGTCAAAGAAGAACAATAGAAGAGTTTAAGTTAAAAACTTATTTCTTCACGTGTTTGTGAAAATTTTGAAAATCAAGTGATAGATCATAGGTTAATGGGGAGCTTGGATATTTTTAATGCTTCATGTTATACTATGCTTTGTATTTTTAAAATTGCTTTAAGTCTAACTTAAACATATTGCCACACATCAAAAAGGGAGAGATTTTGGTGCAATCAACCCAGGTTTGATGGGTTAGATCAGAGTTTTGATGTGTGTGCCAATATGATTAAGTTAAGTTTTCATATTGGTTTGATGTGTATGTTGAGTCATGCAGAACTTGGTGAAACACACATGAGAAGCTTGGCGCGACCAAGTGTGGGAGGTCTCATCTTGGTATCGGGTCCTTGAGTCGGTGAAGGATGGTGCATCTGATGGACCGCCGAACAAGGAGCAACAGAGTGGAGCCAAGGGAAGCGGACTTCAAGACATATGCAAAGGATGACATGGGGACGAGTCGTGGGCTCGTATGCATCCGAGGGACAAGAGTCAAAGGAAGAGGACTTCAAAGGTCGACTCCGGAGAGGATGAGTGTGAGTGTGTATTGAGAGCAGTCAACTAGTAGAGTGACCAATCGACTGATCTTTCTATGGGTTTCAAACAGTAGAGACCAGTCGACTGACTTGGATAGCAGTCGACTGCTATTTGAAATATAGTCGTTGGCTAGCTGTTGGATACGCATCAGTCGACTGGAGTTGAGACCAGTCGACTGTGTCAAGACTGAGTTTTTTTGTCAACAACTCTTTTCTCTACTTAAAGGGAAGATTTGAGGCTTAAGAAGGGTTAGATATTCTATTGAAAACCTTCTTGATCAAGTGCTCAAAGCTCTAATGCTGAATCTCTTCCCCTAACCCTAAGCTCAATCTTGTAAAGGGAAGAGAGATCTTTGTGAGAGGTTGTTCTCCACCGAGAAGAGAAAGCTTACGACGGATTGAGAGTTCATCCACCTCAAGGACACGCCGTGAAGTAGGAGCAAGCAATCTCCGAGCCATGTAAAGAATAAGTGATAGAATTGCTTTTCTTTGTTCAAGTTTTATTTCTGCTAGCACAACTAACATGTGTAAGAAGAAGCATTTTGGGTGACGAGCTATTCACACTCCCCCACCCCCCCTCCCCCCGCGCGTAGCTTGGCCTCCGATCCTATACACCCTCTATGTAGCATCCTAACCCTCACAACTACATATATTTACCATACAAGCATTTCAACAAACTCATACAAGCCACAATACACATAGAACAAGGCAATAATCACTTCATTGAACATGGAAATGCACAAATACATAGTTTATACCTTAACAACACATAGTAGCTACTTCCTACATCATAGATAAGGAGAACTACTCCATTACAAGTGATACACAATAAGAAGACAAAGAATAAAGCAATCTACAAATCAAAATCATGATTTAGAGGGAAGAGAACGCTTATCTATGTAGCACCGATCTTCTTGGTTGTATTCGTCGCTCTGGAGGTGGACAGATTGTCGGAGATAAAGGCCCCAAGATTTTCTATAGGGGGAAAACCCTTCCCCAATTCAAGGTGAGAAGCCCTAAAGTCAAAAAAGATACCTGATAAGTACCATTTTATTGATTATTTTAGTTGCTAAAATCCATGTTTGACCCATATTTTTCTTGCTTAATTGTGAATTTACCCTAGGTTCTAGAAATTATTGCTATTTTGGACTTAATTGCAAATTTATACATATTTGGATTATTTGGCCACTGAATTTTTGATCTATTTTTGCAGGCTTGAAAAGATCATGGACCTAGGGCATACTGGGTCAAACTTGAGTCGGAAGTGGACCCGGATCGAGTTATCAAGCTTCGGATTAATCTGGGTAGTTCGATTCAAAAGCAGCTAGATCTGAGCCATCTGGGACCATCTGAAGCAATCCGAGCTAGGGTTAGGGCTGATCAAGCACTCTGATCAAGATCTGAAGGTTTCATCCCAATCAGAGCTCATTCAACCATTGGATCAAGCTCGGAGGGCTCTAGATTGTCCATTCAAAGATTAGGTTGATCTGGATCATCCGTTGCAAATCTGGAGGATCCGAGCTACCACGAGGCAGATCCTGACCCTTGATCAACATCATAAAAGTTTGGCTCAGATCGGATGAAGATCAGCCGTTGGATTTCCTCCGATCAATCTGGGTCGTCCATTGTTAAGTATTCAATCAAAATTTCCCAGCTCTTCAGTGTCGTCGCGTCTTTGCCGCAACAGCTTCTTCTCCATTTTGTTCATCGAGTTCTTCAGCAATTCCTTCATCAAAGAGGCACGACCACTCGATCCTTCATTGGAGCAAGTGCTAGGTCAGTGGAAAGAGTGCTCTGTGAAGTTTCCAGATCGGATTTTTGCTCAACAACAGAGCTGCGTGAGGTTTCAGCAGCTCTGTTATCTAATTTCATCAATCTCAGCTGTGCACCACCCTCATTCGCTTCGAGGTATCTGGAGGGGTTCCCTGGAAGGCTCGGAGCATTCCCAAGCCCTTATCGCAGTCCACCACAGCGAGGTTGAAGAGATTGGTTGCAGTTTTCAGCTTGAGCAGAGTTTGAATGGATTTGATTGCCGAGACGGTTCTTCCACTGATTTACTGAGCTTACGGGTCCGAGGTTCTCCCTTGTGTGACGAACAAGGAGCTCTTGAGATAGGGAAGGATTGAGGAGTAGTTTTACTAGAGAATTTTCTTGTTTTCGTAGCTGTAATCTTGATTTCTGCAAGTGTTTTGTTTCTGATTTCGTATCAGTTGCTGTAGTTTCCATTTCCACTTCGATTTTGTCTTAATTAGGTTTAATTCCTGCAGGTAGTTAGTTAGTGAACTTGTTTAGTGATCAATTGAATTTAATTTCAGTTTGTTTTCTGTTAATTGCTTGCGTGCCACTTCTATTTCTGCATTTTCTTTCAGTTTCTAAACTTGTACCAGAATTGCTTGTTGTCTAAATTTTCTCTGCATTTAGTGGTTGTTAATTTCTGCATTCGAGTTAGATACATGCTTGTCTAGTTAACATAGAACTTAGTTTTGGTTTCCGCAATTCAGTCTCATGTTTTCAGCTTAGCTAGCGTACCAACTTCAATTTCTGCCACTAGGTTTCAGATTCAATTGGGTTTCAGTCTTTAGTTTCTGAATTGGCATCAATTAAATTTCAGTGCTTAGGGGTTTTATGTGAATCTTAACTTGGAACAATCGACTTCAGCTATTTGTTTGGTTTAGCATCCAAATCGTTTTTATTTTGAAACTGCGCAGCTTATTTCTGAATTTGGCAGTTTTGTTGTGTCAAGTTTCTTCAACGTTTTGTTTTGCTCAGTCATTTGCATTCTGAAATTTTTCATCTCTTCATGCATATTACTGCCTTCGTAGCTGTTCCTTCCAAGCTTAATCGATCAGTCTCAATCCTTAATTGTTAGAATTAGTTTTTGGCACAAGAATTCAGCTGGTATCGTATCTAGCATCTCTGAGTTTTCCCTGCATTAGTTGGCTTCCAAACTTGTAGATAGTTTGAGTTGGTTAGTTTTAAGTTTAATTGCTAAATTTTGTAGCTAGCATTAGCTTAAGTTTTGCTTGCTTGCGAAAACGACCATTCATTGCTTTTATTCCTTTACTTAGCATCTGTGTTGCATTTTAATTTAGATTTGCTTTTTCAATTTTAGTTAATTCCCTTGGTTGAGTTAGTTTACCTTTGATTGAGTTATCATTTGCTATCGCTCGTTTAATTCATCTGTTTAGTTTTCCTTTATTTTTATTGCAATTTCATTTCATGCTTGCAACCCCAAAACCCAATTTTACTTGAAACCCAAAATTCACAAACGACACATAAATACAAGCTCGAATCACACAACATCAACTAGCCCTAGGAAAAATACGACCTGTGGCCCCTTTACTACGGTTTCATTCTTGATTGCAAAAAGGGTTTCCAGCATTTATAAATATTCTAAATTTGAGACCCACTTTCGTGACAGCACATTTTGGGTCCATCAATACCCTAAGGGAAAGGAAACCCCTTATATAGTTGGAGACACGGCCCACAGCACAGGCAGTGTGGCTTGGCACGGCCAAGGAGGCACATCCATGCTAGGGAGGCATGGTCGTGCCGTGCCTTTCCCTGGAAAACAAGGGCACGTTGATGCTGTGCTGGTTTCAGTGAGGCCCGCACGGGCCTTGCGGCTTGTGATGGCTAGGGCACGGCCCGGTAGTGTGACACACAGCTGTGTCACATGACCGTGTGAAATCTCACGACCTTGGATGTGCTCCAGCTCTGGCTTCGGCTTCGACTCTGATTTTACTCCTGATTCGATCCATTTCCACTATCTTGCAAATGAAAACGAGTAAGGAGCAGATCTCCGAACAAAAAGGGAAGATAGTAGTAGAGTCATAAGAAATAGGGTGTGATAAAATAGTGTATGTTCGTGAAATATAAGTAAATGTGTGTTAAATAATATATAAAATCATATATAATATATGCACATAGCAATCAGAGTGCTAAAATTTTTGATAAACTGGTGGTAGAAAGAAGCCAAGCCGTGGAAACTTTTGATATCGTGCAAGGTCCTCGAATGAGGTCATTCCAAGACGACATCTATCTTTGCTGGATTTGCGTGCACACCATCAGTAAAAACAATAAAACCAAGGAAGGTTACTGATGTAGTAAAGAATGAACACTTCTTTTCATTGATAAATAAGCACTCCGTCTCCAGTTTCTCAAAAATTGTGTGGAGGTGATTGAAATATGATGCCCATGTCTAACTGTAGACGAGAATGTCATCGAAGTAAATGGTCATGAACTTTCCCATGAAAGGCCGCATAACCTAATACATAATCCTCATGAAGGTGTCAGGTGCATTGGATAGTCCAAAAGGCATAATCATCCATTTATAAAGCCCATGTTGCATATTAAAGGCGGTCTCCATTCATTTCCCAGCATTATTCTGATCTGGTGGTATTCACTTTTAAGGTCAATATTTGAGAAAGCCCTAAAGCCCAATAGTTGATTTAATATGTCATCCAGGCAGGGAGTTGAATACGTATACTTCACTGTAATCTTGTTAATGGCTCAACTGTCAACACACATATGCCATGAGTTATCGTTCATCGACACTAGTAGGGCAGGAATGGCACAGGGGCTCATGCTTTCACGGATGTGACCCTTTTCGAGTAACTCTATCACTTAACACTGTAATTTCACAGCTTTCTTAGGACCAAGACAATATGTAGGTGGATTAGGCAAACTCAACCCCAGAACAAGATCAATCTGATGTTAAATATCTCGCATAGGTGGTAGCTCGGAAGGAAGATCCTCTAGCATTAATTCATCAAAATTTGCTAGTAGATATTGCACTTCGGTGGGTAGCTCTGTGTCCGTGGCTTGGATATCGCTCTGGCATAGCAGTAAAGCATAGATAACATCGTCATGCTCCATCCCATCTAAAAATCTTGACATAAAAAGCAGATTAGTAGTTTTGGCTGTCAGAATTGGTGTGGTTCCCTCCCGCCATGATGTCAACACAATCTTCTTTCCCTTAACATGAAGGGTATATGTATTCTTCTGCTCATCATGAATAACGCTACGATCATATTGCCAAGGCCGCCCCAATAGTACATGATATGCATCCATAGTACCATATCACACCAAGCACTATCAAAGTAGTTGCCAATTGAAAAAGATATGAGGTGTCATCGGTCTACTATTACCTGACTGCCTTTTTCAACTGGAATATGTTCTCACAACTGTCAATGTATGATTGGGGATGATGGTCCATCTTCAACTATAATTTCTAGACAGCCTCAGTGGAGACTACGTTCTCACAATTGCCACTGTCGATGATCATCTTGCAAACCTTGTTAGCGATGGTGCAAGTAAAATGAAATATATTAGTTCTCAACTAATGTTCTTTCGAATCTTCCTTGGGAATCAATAGGCTCTTTCGAACAACCAATGTCTCTTGGTTGTCACCATAAATCACCATGTCAAACTCGCGAGTCGCTAATTGTTTCGGTCTCTTTTTCCATGTCTTCCTCGATTAATAGATTTTTGCCTTTTTAATTAGTAGGAGCAGGTTTTCTACATTGATTAGCCTTGTATCCATGTTCGCCACAATGAAACATGTGATAGGTGCATTAGAGTTAACCTGGGAAGGCTAATGTTATGTGAAACATGAACCTTAATGGCAAACTAATAAACTGTTTTGGTCACCTCTCACCACTGGCTTCAAGTTCTGTTATTTTTCAACAACTAATACACGCAGGTAGGCTTCTGACACCGTTAAAAATGAATGAAAAGTTGAGGGCATCTTGTATAATTAAGCTGGTGCAATCCCCCTAAGTATCATGCCAACGTTTGCTCCTCCTTCTCGAATAGGTCATTTCGGGCGATCAACTGGTGGACTTCATCCATATATTCATCGACCGATCACGTGCCCTGTCTTAACAAGTGAAGTCGTTAAAATAGAGTTTGAGTGCAGCCGAAATGTAGAAATGAACCCTTCAGCTTCTTCTTCATCTTCTCCAAGCAGACGCTGGTAGACTTCTTCTCTAATACCATCTGACGCTAAACAGAATAGCAATTATCCTGTGAGCTATTGAATCTGCTGATCCACACATGAATACTAAATCTTCTAGAACCTGTTGATTCAAAGAAGAATACAAGGAAATATAAAAATAAGGGTACTGTCGAAAATATTATTAATAAAAAACTTCTCCCAATCATCTATTTTGGGCTTGCCTTGCCTTTCCCGTAAACGCCGCATCTGTTCCCACCATTTTGATGCTCGACCCTTGGGCAATCAGCTTCACCTTCATTCGATCTGAAACATGCTTATACTCAAAGATTCGCTCCACTTTGTTCAACCAATCAACTGAACCTCTGTTTGTAACGTACCAGAAAATTTGAACAATCAACCCGAAAACGAAGGTCTTCATAAGGCTTTTCCCGAATACAACATTCCTGACTTGATGCCTGATGGTAGTAAGGATTCTCAAAGGTAGACTCGAATCCTCGATCTGAAATCTCTCGACCTTCAAGGTTTTATGTCGTCACATGGTTTTGCACCGCCGCCAACTTTTGCATCGGCGTTGAGTTTTACACAGCCACCATTGTTGTCACTGCAACTTACTGTTGGGTAGCCCGATGTGGTGCATGCTAAAATACATTTCAAAACATGCACAGCAGAAGACAAAAACATAATAATTTCCTAAATTATTACATCACACACACCACACACATGCAAGGATACAACACGGCAAGTCAAGGTTAACTGGATATTAGGCAACCAAAAGTCCCAACAGATCATAGATGACTGAATATTGGGCAAAAGAAGTCTTGGTAGGTGGATGTCAATCTGATATCCAGCAAGATGCGTTGAATTTAGGAGCGAGAGGTAGCAATCGGTTATTGTGTAAGTATCTTACGTTAATTTTGATATGGTCAACCAAGTTAAGTTATCTTCTATTGATTTGACTAGGGACTTTTGTATTATATTCTATTATTAATAAAAGCGAGTTTGGTTATTATACTTACTTTATATTCGTGTCAAATAACTCCTTGGGTAGTATGTTCTTATGTACATCATATCGATTGGTTGAATCGATAGTGAGATGATGTAGAGAACACTATACTAAACTATTCCTAGTTAAGCATTAATATTCAAGGACAATATTAATGCATGGAGACTATTATGTAGGCCAATTGATGACTTGAGCTAACAAGTCATGGATATGTGATATCAAGTTGATATATGGGTATACATTAAAGAATTTGTACTGAATTGATCTACCATAAGAAAGTTTCATAGATTGTTATATGAGTGTCATAAACTTTCTCATGTGACTATTAGTATGAATTGTCCTTAGACCTGAAGTCACTACGGTTCCCTACATAAGGAGTTATATACCTTGGTATCATCAAACGTCACCCATAATAGGGTGAACTGTAAAGGAAATCACTGGGTATGTAATGAATTATGCGGAGATATGGAGTGATGTAGATGGGATCTATCTCTCCCATATGACGGGAGTGATATCTGTGGGTCCCTTGATTGAGTAGGACTACTAAAATGCATGGTCATGCTCAAATGAGTCAATATGAGATATGGAGCTCATTTGTTTGAGAGAGTCTACTCGGGGATTAAGAAACACAAAGATTAATCGAGGATGACACGGTCTATGGCTCATTGGTTAATCTAGATATCGAGAATAGAAGGACAAGGTCATATTGTTGATGTAGTCTGACATGATTGTTGTTTTGGTGTTGACACCTATTTAAGTTTAGGTGAGTGAGTAAATTCGAATTAAGTCCTGGTCGGGGACTAGGCATGAAATCCCGATGAGTGAAGCCGGGTGACTGAAATCCCAGTGAGTGAAGCCGAGTCCCGGTGAGTGAAGCCGAGTGACTGAAATCCCGATGAGTGAAGCCGGGTCCCGGTGAGTGAAGCCGGGTGACTAAAATCCCGATAAGTGAAGCTGGGTCCCGGTGAGTGAAGCAGGGTGACTGAAATCCCGGTGAGTGAAGTCGGGTCCCGGTGAGTGAAGCCGAGTCCCGGTGAGTGAAGCCGGGTGACTGAAATCCCGGTGAGTGAAGCCGGGTGACTGAAATCCCGGTGAGTGAAGCCAAGTCCTGGTGAGTGAAGCCGAGTGACTGAAATCTCGGTGAGTGAAACCGGGTCCTAGTGAGTGAAGCCAGGTGATAGAAATCCCAATGAGTGAAGCCGAGTCCTAGCGAGTGAAGCTAGGTGACCGAAACCCTGGTGAGTGAAGCCAGGTCCTAGTGAGTGAAGCTAGGTTGAATGAAGTCCCGGTAAGTGAAGCTGGGCACGGAGTCTTGGTCCGGGGTACTGAGCATGAGTCAGAGAAGACTAGGGAGCCTGTTCTCTGGACTTAGGGTTGAATTGGTCGGAGCTAGATCGGTCTGGAGACCGATCAGGGAGTTGGCACTAACTCCTTATTGTGGATCGGTCTGGTGACCAATCCAGGGAAGTCTGATTGGTCTAGTGAACGATCAAGGAGAGAACAGAAAGGTTTCTATTTGGCTTCTGATCGTTCTGGTGAACGATCAGAGAGAGATCAGAATGGTTTGTGAGAAACCCTGATCAGTCTATCTGACCGATCAAGGATCGATCGATCCGCACCCTAACTGATCAGGATGGCTCCTGATCAATCAGGAGTGACCTGATCAGTCACCAGACCGATCAGGGCACAACCTGATCGGTCAGGTGACCAATCAGGTGGTTTTGGTTGGGAAGAAGCTGATGGGTTGTGCAGTCAGCTGGTGGATCGGTCAAGGTGACCGATCCCAAACCCTGATCGGTCAGTGTGATCGATCACAGCTTCCCTGGATCGATCAGGAGTGAGCCTGATCGATCAGGGTCTTCACTGATCGGTTTGGTGACCGATCAATGTCTGAACTTTAATTTGAAAATGATGTCAGATCGCTCTGAATCACTCTGATCACTTCTGTTACTTTACTGATTTCCTTTTGATATGCTTTGCTAATCCTCTGATGAGTTTGCAGGTGAGACAGGGATGACTCAAACCAAGAAGGAGGGTCAACTGGAGACTTTCGCTTCGGTCAGGTTTATCCGTTTCCCTTCGCAGGTTTCAACGGCTTCTAGCACGGCTGGCGACTGACGAAGGCTCAGCTGAAGAGGTCTTCAGTGGACTGAGCGCTCAGTGGAGTCAGTGGGCCAGGCTGTGGCTCAGTGGGTGCTGATGGAGCCTGGCGATGGTGAGCATGAGCTTAAGAAGAGGCTGGGAAGCAGAGGAGTGGAGATAGAGAACCGACAGAAAACTTGAGAAGTTTTATTCTGGGTTTTGAGCTCTCTGTGTAGTGTTCTTCCTTGAGTGTTTCTGCTACATTTTGGTGTGAGGTTTCTTCTCGTGATCTCTTGTACTCAAGTTCATTTATCTGTGAGATCTGTGGAGAGGTTTCTCCATCGAGAAGGAGGCTCTGTTACTATCCGGAGTTCCGGGGCTTGATCTTTCGACGATCAAGGGATCACCCACCTCACGGGCACGCTAAGGAGTAGGGGCAAGTTATCCCCGAACCTTGTAAACCATCTTGCTAGCGTCTGGTTTGTGTGTTCTTCATTTCTGCATTTTTGTATCTGTTTTTGTTTCTGTATTGTTTCCACTCCTGCTAACCTAAGTGCAGAAAAGTTCAAAGAGCAAGTTTTTATGTGTCTGGCTATTCACACCCCCCCCCTCTCTAGCCATCCAAGGTCCAACACATACATTATCATAGTCATAGAGGTTAAGTCGGATCTCAACTTTCTCGTCACTTAGGTAGCAATGATGTATTACTAGATGTCGCTCATTGCTTATATGTCTAAAGAGGTTTAGACATATTGCCAACATTACGAGAACCTATTGGGTCACACACTAAGGACATGATGTTTCGGAGATTAATTGATCTTAGTTTTACTAAAATTTGATCCAAATTGGATTAATTGAGTTAGACTTAAGTGAATCCAATTAGATTATGGGATTGAGATCTAATTTGAGTTAGACTCATTTAGATTAGACTCAACCACATTTGAATGAGATATTAATTCATAAATTAATAATAGAGGAAGATGAAAAATTACTTTTTATTAGATGAAGAGAAGTTGAAGAGTCGCATGAGAAACATGTGCTCTAATTGGGTTTTTATTGTCTTTAATGGAGGGAAACTAAAAGGACAAAATCTCTTCATATTCATGGGATAAGTATAAAAAAAAATTTTTATCATTTGGATGAACTACTTGTCATTTTTCTTCCATAACTTTCCTTGGCCGAAATCCCTTCTTCTCCCTCTCCTTCTTGCTTTGTGATTCTCCTCTTGTGGCTAACACCACAAAGGTGATTCTTCTCTGAAGCTTGAGAGATCATGTTCATGTGGATACGCATAGAGACACGGACACTTGAATGTGCAAAAGATTCGGCATACCTCAGACAAGCGGGATAAGCGAAGGGCACGCGCTAAAGGTATACCTATAAGATAGGAATTTGTGTTGGTAGCGGCCCCGCCTCTATGGTCCCCACAGGCAACCCTCTAGGCCGGCGACCCTACGGTCTTCCCACCCCTAGCAGTGGGTTTTTTCCTTCCCCAAGATTCGAACTCTAGACCTCCAGGCTAAGTACTAAAGTTCCTGAATCCTGGTACCAATTGAGCTGGTGCAGACAGCACCCAAGTCGAACCTATGTTTTGATTAATGGCAAAGGGTTCAAAAGTTAAGATGTTGTGTTTATCTAACATGCTACTTGAGTGTGCAGTTTGAAGCCCTAGCAAAGGACTGTTAGGCACCTAGCGAAGGACTGCTAGGCATCGGAACCCCAAGACCCAGCGAAGGGCTGCCGGGCACCTAGCGAAGGGCTGCTAGGAGTCAAAGACCTGGTGAAGGACTGCTGGGCACCAGGCGAAGGACTGCCTGGAACTGAAGACCTGGCGAAGGACTGCTGGGCACCAGGCGAAGGACTGCCTGGAACTAAAGACCTGCGAAGGACAGCTAGGCACCTGGCGAAGGACTGCTGGGCAAAAGTCCAACCGAAGGAGCCGGTTGGCATCAAGTAAATTTTCCTGAGAGGAGTAGGTGAGGACGCGTTCCCCCGTCGAGGGAACAGTAGGCGTCGGTTCGACCTAGGGCTCCATTTGGGAGACCCAAAGTCAGAACCAAGACAGCTAAGGCTGTATAAAACTAATACTTGATTGCTTTATGTTGTTTTGGACTAACCCTGGATGTAGGACCGAAGGAATGAGTGTCTGCAGCTCAGAACGCCTCAAAGGAGAGAGGCAACAGCTGAGTAGGGCGCCCCCAGTGTCCCGAGCGCCCCCAAGGTCAAGGCAAAACATGTTAAGCAAAAGTACGCTTCGGAAGCTTACTAGGCGGAGCGCCCCCATGCTCCTGGGCGCCCCCGTGCTCTTGAGTGCCCCCAGTGCCCAGGGCGCCCCGCGCCTAAGCCAGCGAAGTGGATAAACCTCTACCAGCCGAGAATCCGGCTGAAAGAGTCAACCAGGGCGCCCCCGTCAAGGTTCAATCCCTATTTTGGAGGGATAAAACGCTGACCGAGACTGTTGCGGATCAGTGGCCACGTGGAGGGCGCCCCCGACGTCTCGGGCGCCCCCAGACCTACTATATAAAGCCCTCGACCCCCAAGGCTTCTCAATCACTGCTTCCAACGCAAATACGCTCTTCTACTCAAGCGCTCTGCTCCAGAAACCTCCCAACTCGAGATACAAGCGCCGACGACGTCCCTCTACTCCGAGATACATTCCACATCGGACGTCGGTAACGAAGAGCTGTCATTTCATTTGTTTTATACTACAACTGTAATCTTTCTGTAAAACTATTTGCGCACATATAGAATTGCCCCCAGTAAACGGTCAACGACCGTGGGCCTTGGAGTAGGAGCCGACCGCGACTCCGAATCAAGTAAAACTACTTGCATTTTTTTGTTGTGATTTGATTTTCCACTGCGTATGCTCTTATCTTTAATCCGAAAACGATTTACGATATTCACCGCCCCCCCCCTCTATCGTATTCTCTCGATCCAACAAGTGGTATCAGAGCAGGGAAGCTCAAATTTGGTGCAACCACCAATTTGAGAGTTTTTTTTCGGATTTCCTTTTAAATTTATTTTTCGAATTTTCATCGTTACTCGAGGTTGGTGCAACACCCCTCGATAAATTTCTTTTCTCTTCCCGCACTACTAATCCAAGACCAAGTCTTGGGATATTTTCTCCTTTTTACTCTTAGTATCAGATAAATGGTCATGCAAGAAGGATTCAACACAGTCAGACCTCCACTTTTCAGTGGAGAAGACTTTTCCTACTGGAAAAGTCGAATGGAGGTCCACCTGAAAACTCAGGTGGACATGTGGATAATCATCCAGTCTGGACTGGAGATTCCAAAGAATGCTGAAGGAGTGCCGCAGTCGTACACTGAGTGGGATACCGCTCTGAAAAGAAGAATTGAAGCTGATGCGAAAGCGACCCAGACCCGTCAATGTGGCCTGACCAAGGAAGAGTTGAATCGGGTAGGACCATTCAACAGTGCCAAGGAGCTGTGGGGCAAGCTGATCGAGCTGCACGAAGGAACTTCAGACACTCGAATCAGCAAGAGAGATCTCCTCCTGAACAAGCTGTACACGATCAAGATGAACGACAACGAAACAGCAGCCCAGCTCCATGCCAGAATTCAGAAGTTAATGAACGGACTACACACAATTGGTCACAAGGTAGAAAACTGTGACCTAATAAGGTACGCTCTCAACGCTTTCCCGAGAAACACCTTGTGGGCATCCATGGTAGATGCATACAAGGTTTCAAGGGACCTTTCAAAAATAAAGTTAGATGAACAATTTTCAGAATTAGAATTGCATGAGCAGACTAACTGCAATCTGGCCAAGAAAGGCATCGCTTTTCTTGCAGGTAAAGCTGGAAAGACAACCAAGAAAAAGCCTCAACCTACACCCGAGTCTGATTCAGACTCAGACTCAGAAGACAGCGAGGGAAATCGACCGAAGCTGGTTCGGCTAGCCCGAGACTACTACAAAGAACTAAAGAACCAGACCAACAGAAGAAAAGCCAGCCAAAGAAAGGAAGAACCAGCTGAACCCTCAAATGACAAGAACAAACCAAACGTGACCTGCTACGAGTGCAAGAAGAAGGGTCACTAGAAGACAGAGTGTCCGAACCTAAAGGAGACCAAGAAGACTAGAAGGAAGAAGGCACTTCAGGCAACGTGGGACGAGTCCTCCTCCGAAGAAGATGAAGAGGTCTCACAGTCGAACCTGCTAGCCCTAACCGCCTCAGAAGAAATCGAAACCGAGTCAGAGTCGGAGCCAGACGACGACAAACTTACATTCTCAGAGGACGACGAAATAACTGTAAGTGGGTTTTCAAGAATTCAATTAAATGAGTTAATTTCCTATCTTTCTCGAGATTTGGCGAAAGCTAAACTCTGAGTCAAATCTCTCCGACAGGAAGTAAAACTCATGAAAGAGAGAGCTGACTCTAGATCCTTAACTGAGAAGGTTCAAGAAGGAACCTCTACTCAAGTTGAAAAACTTGAGAAAGAGAACTCCTCCTTGAAAACTCAAGTTAAGGACCTTAGATCAGCTTTAGAACGATTCACTTCTGGTTCCAAGGGTCTTGACATGATTCTTGGAAAACACAAGTCTGTTCTAAATCTATCCGGACTAGGCTATAGAACCAAATCTAGACAAAGATCCTACTATGCTGTACTGAACCAATCCAGACCTAAAGTTCAGACATGGGTACCCAAACTGTACTTGAACAAACAAACTGGATCAAATCAGTATTGAATCCCCAAGGATAAGATTCACATCTTGCCAGACCATTATCGTGGCTTTAGTCTAGGGGGAGCTAAATTAAAAATAATATTTATTGTTAGATAAAATTCAATTTTTGTTTGCAAATTGCATGATTGATTGTTTATTTATTTCCTGCAAATTATCATGCTTAGACTTAGGAATGGTTAGTTTAAGGACTTAACCAACTTAACTGAAATTTGAACAACATAGTACGTTAGGGAAGCCAATTCTAATAAGGTCAAGTATACTCTACTTGGTCTCTTTAGACTGGTGAAACTAGCCGAAGCTACCGATCCAAAACCCAAACTAGTTAGACCAGAATTTTTCAAAAAAAAAATAATCTTGAAAATGAAACTTCATTAAAAGGCTTTGTCAAGGAAAGAGTTGATGATCCAATAAGGCTACAGCCAAAGAAGGCCTAGTGCCTCGCCAAGACCTAGAAGCCAATTTTTGAAATTCAAATTCAAATTCAAATTACTCTTTGTAAAATTCGAATCTAACACAAATTTTCAGTTAATTGTAGATTTAAAAAAAATTTGTTAAACATAATCTCAAAATCAACTGTTTTCAAAATTAATTCAATTTTTTTAAAATAAATCATAATTTTTTTTTAAATAATTCTATCTACCAAAACCTGTCTCACAAAACTCATAAGGCAAACGTGATTGATAACCTTAGAATTGGGTGAGACAGACTAGGCTGTGAAAATCAATTTAGGCTATTCCTGATTCTAATTGGATCCAAATCAACAAAACTCTTTATATGTAGGAACATAAAGATTTGGACCAATGGATGTTGGATAGTGGTTGCTCCAGACACATGACTGGAGATAAATTGAAATTCACCAAACTCAATTTCAAGAACTTAGGCTCAGTGGCATTTGGCAACAATGCTACACTCAAGGTAATTGGGTCAGGTAATATTGAACTTAAATCTGACTTTGTTATTAAGAAAGTGCTTTTGGTTGACAATTTTAATTTTAACTTGCTTAGCATAAGTTGTGTGATTCTGGTTATGTAGTCACCTTCAACAATTCTAACTGCCTGATTAGAAACCTACAAGACTCAGAAATCATGCTTAAAGGCACTAGGAAAAATAATGTTTACACTATAAACCTACCCCTAGTACCTAAATGTATGTTAACTCAGTTAGAACAA
The DNA here is from genome assembly GCA_024364735.1 of Boesenbergia rotunda. Classification (NCBI taxonomy): domain Eukaryota; kingdom Viridiplantae; phylum Streptophyta; class Magnoliopsida; order Zingiberales; family Zingiberaceae; genus Boesenbergia; species Boesenbergia rotunda. The sequence goes on along the minus strand of JAGFNQ010000362.1, from coordinate 49,385 downwards.
TCAAACCTCAGGCATAGGAGATTAGGTCACACTAATCTGAGAATTATTTCAAAAATCACCCAACTTGGCCTAATTAAAGGTATCCCTAAAATTAAGAATCATGAAAACCTAATATGTGAATCATGTAATCAAGGTAAACAAACCAGGTCTAATCACAAACTAATGCAATCTGATCAAACTCAAACCACACTTGAGCTCCTGCACCTTGACCTATTTGATTCACATGGAGCTAAGTCACTAAGCGGAAACCGGTACTGCTTAGTAATAGTTGATGATTACTCTAGGTTTACCTGGGTTAGGTTTCTAAAAACCAAAGATGAAACTCTAAACCTATTTAATGAATTTTGTAAGTTAATTGAAAATCAAAACGATACTAAAATCAAAAGACTTAGGAGTGATCACGGGGGAGAATTTGAAAATCAACGGTTCGAGGAATTCTGTAAGGTAAATGGGTACATACATGAATTTTCGTGTCCTAGAACCCCCCCAGCAAAATGGGATAGTCGAAAGGAGAAATAAAACTCTACAGGAAGCCGCTAGGGCTATGCTCAACGAATTTAACCTAGTCAACCAATATTGGGCAGAAGCAGTTAGCACGGCTTGCTACATTCAAAATAGGGTCCTGATTAACAAGCGACACAACAAAACACCCTATGAATTATACTACCAAAGACTTCCAAATCTACACTACCTAAGGGTATTTGGATGCAAAGTTCATATCCTAAACACCAAAGATTATCTAGGAAAATTCCAGTCTAAGTCAACCTCAGGCATCTTCTTAGGATATTCAACCACAAGTAGAGCCTATAGGGTTTACAACAAACAAACCAAGAAAATTGAAGAAACAACCAATTTAATATTTGATGAAGAAATTAACTCAAAACCTGATAATCCAAATCAAACTTCATCAAATACTGATCAAGAAGATAATGAACAAACTATTGAACCCTTAATTGAACCCTTAAATGAACTAACTATTGAACCAACTAATGAGTCAGTTGAACCAAATGTTGAACCAAATGTTGAATTAAATATGGAACAAAATCGACCAGCCGGACCTGAGGCTGAACCAAGTTCAAGAAAAACCAAGAAACCCAGACTTAGTCACCCAACTGATCAAATTGTGGGTGATCCAACTTTAGGAGTCAGAACTAGGTCTTCCTATAGAAACCTCAGTCAGATAGCAATGATTTCAAAAATAGAACCTAAGACTATAGAGGAAGTCCTACCTGATCCTGATTGGATCATAGCTATGCAAGAAGAGTTAGCCCAATTTGAGAGAAACCAAGTCTGGGAATTAGTACCTAAACCTGAGGGCAAATCCATCATTGACACTAAGTGAGTTTTTAGGAACAAGTTAAATGATCAAGGAGAAATAGTCAGAAATAAAGCCCGCTTAGTAGCGAAAGGATTCAGTCAGGTAGAAGGGTTAGAGTATGATGAAACATATGCCCTGGTAGCTAGACTTGAGTCCATTAGGATGTTATTGGCCTTTGCATCCCATAAAGGATTTAAACTATACCAAATGGATGTAAAGTCAGCCTTTCTAAATGGATTCATTAAGGAAGAAGTCTATGTAGGACAACCTCCTGGTTTTGAGGACTTAGAAAGACCTGACCATGTTTACAAACTTACCAAAGCACTTTATGGACTAAAACAAGCACCTAGGGCCTGGTATGAACGCTTATCCACTTACCTAATTTCTAAAGAATTTAAACAAGGACAAATCGATTCAACCCTATTTATTAAAACTTTAGGAAAAGAAATCTTTATTGCCCAAATCTACGTCGATGGCATAATCTTTGGTTCCACCAACTCTAATTTTTTAAAAGAATTCGTTAAAATAATGGAAAATGAATTTGAAATGAGCTTAGTTGGTGAACTCAACGTTTTCCTAGGGTTACAAATTAAACAAACTAGGGATGGGAACTATGTCCATCAATCCAAATATGCTAAAGAGTTAATAAAGAAATTTAAAATGGATAACTCTAAAAGCATAAGTACTCCTATGGCCACTAATATAAAAATAGATAGTGACCCTGATGGAAAACCAGTAGACCTTAAACTTTATAGGAGTATGATTGGAAGCCTACTATACCTTATAGCCAGCAGACCTGACATCCTTTTTTCGGTAGGAATGTGTGCTAGATACCAAACCTGTGCTAAGGAAACGCACTTAGCGGCCCTAAAAAGAATACTAAGATACATTAAGGGCACCCTAAATGTAGGGATTTGGTATCCTAGGACCTCAACTTTTAAACTATCAGGATATTCAGACTCTAACTATGCTGGTTGTAAGCTAGATAGAAAAATTACAAGCGGAAGCTGCCAACTCTTAGGAAACAGTCTAGTAAGTTGGTGCAGCAGAAAGCAACACTGTGTAGCTTTGTCCACAACTGAAGCTGAGTATGTTGCTTTAGGAGAGTGTGTAGCATAACTCTTATGGATGATGCACACTCTTAAAGACTTCCAGCTTGAATACAATCAAACCCAAGTCTTCATTGATAATATAAGCTCAATCAATCTAACTAAAAATCCAATTCAACACTCCAGAACTAAACACATAGAAGTTAAACACCACTTTGTAAGAGATCATGTAGCCGGGGGTAAAATAGTCCTTAAGCATATAGACTCTAAATCCAACTTAGCCGACATATTCACTAAACCCCTACCTGAGTCTGAGTTCAGCTCATTAAGAAGGCAGTTAGGATTATGCTTGGTAGAATAGGGTTACTATAATTTTTTTTGCTTTATTTTGAAAAATCAATCTCTAAAATAGTTTTAAAACTGCTTTACTTGATTTCAAAATCAGCTTTTACTTGGTTTAAAAAATCTGTTTAAATAGATTTTTCGACTTAGTTTTATTTTCAAAACTACCCCCTTCAAAACTAGGGCTTTTTTCGCAAATGGACTTAGCCTAGGCCCTAACCCTAGAAATGCATGCACCTATAGATCTAGAAGCCAGCATCTCACAAGCACCTTAGGGTACTGTTGATTGATAACCTAGAATGGGTTGAGATGCTTAGGTCTTTGCCTTAATTCAAGATGCTTTAAGTCAGTGCATCTGCAGTAATTGGGGCACTAAATACAACTTAAACAGTAATCAAGTTAAGTGTCAAGCTTAGAAAATCTAACTTGAACACAACACTTAACTTGACTAACCCTAGCGAAAACTACTATTTATAACAGTTAGTAAGTAGCTAATTGGGTCAGAACCCTAAAGAGATAATTGAAATTGGTTTGATTCAGCTTAAATCTTGATTTGGTTCAGTACAGCACATTAATTCTTTTTGCAATTTATTTATGTAATTTATTTATTTATTTGCTATATTCCTTTGTTTTTGATATATGGCAAAGGGGGAGAGATAGGAAAAGGAGAGAAGCTTTAAATTTTTTTCAAAATTCAAAATTTCAAAACTGTATCCTTTCTTCAAAAAAGTACTTAATCTATTTGTTTTCAAAAGTATTAAGTGTTTTCTCAAAGTTTCTCGAACTTAAGCTGCCTTCTGCTTTCAAACTTTTTCAAAGTACTTAAAACTTAAGCAGTTGTAAAATTTTGCTAAATACTTATCTTAAAAACCTAAGCTATGATTCTAAGAACTTAAAATTTTAGAAGATGTTTCTTCTCTACTGACTTGAAATCTTTTTTTTAAGTGCACAACCAATCTTTTGGAAAATATGTTTCTAAAGGTTCTTTTGGAAAACCTTCTCAGTTTTTGCAAAATTAGTTCTATCAATTTTTGACTTAGAAATTTTTTTTAAACCCCACGAAACTTTGAAAAACCTAGGGGGAGATTCCTTCCAGGGGAGGAAACTAAATTGTTATACCAATTGTATGAATTAACTTAACTTTTTGAATCGGGTTGTCATAAATCAAAAAGGGGAGATTGTTGGTGCAGACAGCACCCAAGTCGAACCTATGTTTTGATTAATGGTAAAGGGTTCAAAAGTTAAGATGTTGTGTTTATCTAACATGCTACTTGAGTGTGCAGTTTGATGCCCTAGCAAATGACTGCTAGGCACCTAGCGAAGGACTGCTAGGCATCGGAATCCCAAGACCCAGCGAAGGGCTGCTCGGCACCTAGCGAAGGGCTACTAGGAGTCAAAGACCTGGCGAAGGACTGCTGGCCACCAGGCGAAGGACTGCCTGGAACTGAAGACCTGGCGAAGGACTGCTGGGCACCAGGCGAAGGACTGCCTGGAACTGAAGACCTGGCGAAGGATTGCTGGGCACCAGGCGAAGGACTGCCTGGAACTAAAGACCTGCGAAGGACAGCTAGGCACCTGGCGAAGGACTGCTGGGCAAAAGTCCAACCGAAGGAGCCGGTTGGCATCAAGTAAATTCTCCTGAGAGGAGTAGGTGAGGACGCGCTCCCCCGTCGAGGGAACAGTAGGCGTCGGTTCGACCTAGGGCTCCATTTGGGAGACCCAAAGTCAGAACCAAGACAGCTAAGGCTGTATAAAACTAATACTTGATTGCTTTATGTTGTTTTAGACTAACCCTGGATGCAGGACCAAAGGAATGAGTGTCTGCAGCTCAGAACGCCTCAAAGGAGAGAGGCAACAGCTGAGTAGGGCGCCCCCAAGGTCAAGGCAAAACAAGTTAAGCAAAAGTACGCTTCGGAAGCTTACTGGGCGGGGCGCCCCCATGCTCCCGGGCGCCCCCAGTGCCCAGGGCGCCCCGCGCCTAAGCCAGCGAAGTGGATAAACCTCATCCAACCGAGAAGCCCGCTGAAAGAGTCAACCAAGGCGCCCCCTGCTTCCCGGGCGCCCCCGTCAAGGTTCGATCCCTATTTTGGAGGGATAAAACGCTGACCGAGACTGTTGCGGATCAGAGGCACGTGGAGGGCCCCGACGTCCCGGGCGCCCCCAGACCTACTATATAAAGCCCTCGACCCCCAAGGCTTCTCAATCACTGCTTCCAACGCAAATACGCTCTTCTACTCAAGCGCTCTGCTCCAGAAACCTCCCAACTCGAGATACAAGCGCCGACGACGTCCCTCTGCTCCGAGATACATTCCACATCGGACGTCGGTAACGAAGAGATGTCATTTCATTTATTTTATACTACAACTGTAATCTTTCTGTAAAACTATTTGCGCATATATTGAATTGCCCCCAGTAAACGGTCAACGACCGTAGGCCTTGGAGTAAGAGCCGACCGCGACTCCGAACCAAGTAAAACTAATTGTGTTTTTTGTTGTGATTTGATTTTCCGCTGCGTATGCTCTTATATTTAATCCAAAATGGTTTACAATATTCACCCCCCCCCCCTATCGTATTCTCTCGATCCAACAATTTGTAGATCAACTTTGTATGAGTTTTCTTTCGCATAGATCGCTCGTGGGATCTATTATTTCCACTGTGATGTTTAAATGTTTATGCCTATAGATCCCTACAGTGGTATCACAGCCACTTGAGAAAGATCGTATAAAATTTTATGTACTTTTATATGTGATATAAAAGTAGGACAAGTTTTTGTTATGGGTTGCACATAATTGTATGAGTATTTTGTCTTTATGCAAAAGTTTGTGTTGATCAAACTAAAAGACTATAGCATCATCATTCATATGATAGTGTGTTATAGTCCGATTGCTCTTGACTAAATATTATAGCCTTTGGTGTTCATATTGATGAAGTTGCGTCAATCTATTGTGAACAGATTGTGTATTTTTGTCGCAAGGATGCATCCACAGAACAATAAGGGTCTCGGATTCATTTTGATGGATCTAGGGCAGTGACTCATTCAAGGAGTCAACAAAAGAAATTTTGTTTCAGGGCCTCTGCCCCTTGACCCCACCTGCTAACTGGGCACTAATAATAAAATTAATGTCCTAGATCTATTATGTGTGATTAATAACATGGTGCATGGTTATGGCCTTAACCCCAATATGATTGGATGTATATATGTGTGTGTGCATGTTGTAATGTAATTCATAATACAGCATACGTGTCGTACCTTATCTATATTTTTCTAGTTGTAAAATAGATTTAGACTCGAATGTAACTCGAGTTTTCCTAATTTGTAATGTACAAAATGAGGAGTGGAATTTCCATTAAAGGATGAAGTTACAAGAAGGATGCCAACGATACATGACGACCGAAGGATACACTTGGAGAATATGTTATCCCTAGGTTGACCATCGATTTTCTCATTTGTTTAAGAAGATCATAGTATATGAACTATAACCATCTCACTTTTACCACTTATATGTTGATATATGCAATGTATGTATGTGATGCATGATTAGATAAACATTTATTTTAATTAAGTCAACTCGATATGCTTACCAAAGATTGGTACTCATAAACTACCTCGATCATTTGTTGTTGGATTTGTCAAAGCAAAGCGACACATTTTATCTTAGTAGAGTGAGAGAAGACAATTGTGATGTCCCTCTATCAAACTTTGGGTGAGACTTAACTATGTCACCTCAATTGGATTGAGAAACTTAGAGGTATATCCCAAAAGTTGAGAAAATTGGGTAAGAGAACAATTATATTAAGTCTTGGGCAATTAGCCAAAGCTAACTCAAGATGATGTGTAATATGGATCTTGACCCTTTATTTTCAAGAGTTGCATAAGATGTAATTAGTAAAATATTGCCTACCTAATTATACCAAGTCTTGGGCGATTAGCCAAAGCTAACTCAAGATGAGGTATAATATAGATCTTGTCTCACATGAATATGATCGCTATTTGGTTTGGAGCTAGTAGTGTGGGTAAATTGAGTTTGCCTACATCCATGACTAGCCCCTACCAAAGTTCTATGATTCAGTGAGAGTATCATTTAATTAAAGACCTAATTAAATGATCTAGATATGATACTTATTTCTGCATGTTTTACTGTTGTAGATCACCATATCGTCTAACACGTCAAATACTCTCTCTCTGCGATCCATCCTTGAGAAGGATAGGCTCAATGGAGCTAATTTCCTGAACTGGTACAGAAACTTGAGAATCATCCTCAAACAAGAAGGAAAATTGTACGTTCTAGAGCAACCTCTTCCAGAAACACCCATCACTACCGCCACTCACGCCGAAAAAGATGCTTACAAGAAGAGTCAGGATGATGCACTCGGTGTATCATGCCTCATGCTTGCCAGCATGAACTATGAGCTTCAAAAGCAACATGAGAACATAGATGCATATTATATGGTTGAGCACCTAAAACAACTATATCAAAGGCAAGCTTGGCACGAGTCATTTGAGGTGTCTAAGGCCCTATTTGCATGTAAGATGCATGAAGGAACTCCTATAGAAACTCACGTACTCAAGATGATTGAGTATGTCGAGAACCTTGAAAGACTAGGATTTCCACTGGACTAAGAATTGGCCACGGACCTTATCCTGCAATCGGTTCGGAAGGATACAACCAATTTGTGATGAATTGTAACATGAACAAAATTGACAAGTCTTTGCCTGAGATGCTCAGCATGTTGAGAACTGCTGAACCCAATCTTAAGAAAACCAAGACCAATAATGTACTGATGGTACTGAAGGGCAAAGGAAAATGGAAATCTAAGGGCAAGGGTAAGACCTAAGCATAAGGCAAGGCCAACTCTACTGCACTGAAGGCCAAAGGCGGGTGCCTAAGGAATGGACCTACTTCTACTGTGGTAAGATCGAGCATTGGAAGAGGAACTGCAAACTCTACCTAGAGGAAGTAAAGAAGAAAAGAAGTGAGACTTCTGCCTCAGGTATTTTTGTTATAGAAGTCAATCTATCTATTTCTTCTTCTTGGGTATTAGATACCTGTTGCGCATCTTACATTTATACTAATATGCAGGGTTTTCGAAGAGCTAGATCATTGACAAAGGGCGAAGTGGACCTACAAGTAGGCAATGGCATAAGAGTTACTGTTGTAGCTGTAGGAATATATTCATTGTCTTTGCCCATTGGGCTTATCTTAGAACTAGAGTGCTTTTATGTACCTGCACTAACTAAAAACATAATTTCTGTATCTTATTTGGGCAAGAAAGACTTTTCATTTATCATAAAGGACAAATGTTGTTCTATAATGTTAAATGACATGTTCTATTGTAGTGCACCACTTATGAATAGACTCTATGTTCTAGACTTAGAGAACTCAATCTATAACATAAATACCAAACGGTTCAAACTTAATGATTTGAACCAAATATGTCTTTGGTATTGTCGCTTGGGTCATATAAATGAGAGTCGCATATCCCAACTCCATAAGGATGGATTACTGGACTCATTTGATTTTGAATTATATGAGACATGTAAATCTTGTCTTCTAGGCAAGATGACCAAGACTACATTTAGTGGACACGGCGAAAGAGCGACAGACTTGTTAGGACTCATACATATTGATGTATGTGGCCCCTTCAATGTCGCAGCTAGAGGAGATTAACAGTACTTCATCACTTTCACTGATTATGTCAGTAGATACGGCTATGTGTATCTTATAAAATACAAATCGAAATCCTTTGAAAAGTTCAAAGAATTCAAGAGTGAAGTATAAAATCAACTTGGCAAGAATATTACGATGCTTCGATCAGATCGAGTTGGTGAATACCTTAGCCAAGTCTGAATTTCGATCGCTTCGACCTCGCGACACTCGGCACTGAGACAGAAAATTCAGTACATCAGCCTAATCAGCCCAGCCCGATGGCTTGACATTTATTACCTTAGGTCATCTTCAACGACGAAGCTAGGAATTCCATATTGAGGGACTGAAAGTTATATATTACGTTGAGAGGAGGTCACCGTGTCGTCACCTCCTACTTTTATATCTCATACAACTCTTACATTAAAAAAATTAAGAGGGGGCAGCTATCATCATCCCTGATCATCTTAACATAGACAAGTCTGAATTTCGACATTTGTAATTTCAAATTTAATGTCTAATTCAATTCTGACACGATACTAGAGTAAAGAGTAAATATTAAAGCATTAAACTTTTTTAATTTAATATCTAACTCGTGCGATTTATTCATTCCAGAGGTGCCGACTAACCGACGGCAAACATCATAAATAATTTAAACTCTTTAAATATAATATAATATTATCTAAGAAATCCTTATCATCACACCGAATCCCCCGACATATATTAATACATTAAATTTTGCAACATAAGACGAAACTATTATGTTAACATCCTAGGAGGATCTCACAAATTCTAAAATTAATAAATGACCAGAGTATTTTAGTGAAAATCCGACATTAAAATCCTTCTCTACAGAAGCAATAGCAGAACGGTGACAGAGATTCAAAGTCCATTAGGAGATTTAATTTTAAGCAAACCAACTGAAGAAATTACAGATCCTAACTGATAAAAGAAATAAATAATTAATACTCACCCAAAGTCATAATTATTAATCTTTCAATGTTGCTTCATGATTTTTAGGCTACGTGAAGATCATTTTCTATAAGACGGTGAATGAATTGAATGTTAATTAGGATAAATTTAGTATTTAAAATTTATTTATATTTATTTAAAATATATAAAATCAATTAAATGAACACATTTAAACACCTTGTTAATTAAATATATATATATATATATGTATTCAGTTTGTTAAGTTCATGAATAATATTCGTGAATTATTAATATACAGAGTCAAAGTTCGCGAATAATATTTGTGAGTCTCTACGGGATGGACTGATGGTTAATACGTGGATATTGCCAGTATGAAGTCTGGGGGTCAAAATCTAACAAAACCAGTATGCATGCCCTTCCCATGCATTAGTCACAGCATCCGGGCTAGTAGCATCCGTGATTTAACTCCTCTGTGTTGGCCCTGGGAAGGTTGGCGTGGGTGTTCGGATATTAATCAATAAAATTTTTATCAAAGTGTTAAATAAACAAAAAAAATTCAAAATGAACAAATAAATTTGTATTATCAAACTCAATAACCAACCAAATAAATTTAAAATATAAAAAATTTCAAACAAGTAAACAATCTTGAATTAAGAGCTCGATAATATCTATATTTATTAGCTCAAGTTAAATTTGAACTAAGCTCAAACTTATAAAAAAAAATTAAGTCAAGTTTAACCAATGGTCAATTCAACGGTTTAATTGGTTTATTTTAGACTCAATTTGATTTGGTTCAATTATCTTATCAAATAAATTTAGATACCATACAAATTGACTAGTTTATCACTCTAATTCTCTTACTATTTAATCGCTCTACTTGTTGGTACTAATTTCTGACTTCCACACCCAAGCCACAATAAATGCTTTATTAAATCACTTTTATATATACATCTTAGTTGTAATATTTAAAGTCTGTCTCGAAGCCTTAAATTAATTAAAATCATTCTAATTCATTTTTAGATTTGTTTCCAACAATTTTACATGTTTAGACGTTTTCAGCAGATCATGAATAGGAGAAATAATATTACAAGTTAGGTACAACTTCTCTAATAAACATGCTCGAAAGAAATTCAAACATCAAAATAATCAACTCAAAAGTTAGAAAACACAAAAATGATGACAGAAAATTAATGCTGCATTCACGGGCTATTTCGATTGCCGCCATATTTTAATTAAGAGGAATAAACTCAAAAGTATCGCCTTATCTATTTGGGGAAAAAAACTATATGAAGCAGCTTTCATTAACTGCTAGCTAGCTAGAGCAATGTTAACAAGTATATATATCTGTGGTCCTTTTTGATGTATCAGCTTTCATTAACTGCTAGCTAGCTAGAGCAATGTTTAACAAGTATATCTGTGGTCCTTTTTGATGTATCAACTTTCATTAAGTGCTAGCTATCTAGAGTAGTGTTAATTAACACGTATCTGTGGTCCTTTTTGATGTATCAGCTTTTTTTTGTTTTTGATAAAATATGACTTCTTCATCTCAGTATCCCGTCAATCTATCTAATAATCAATATGGAAGAGTTAAAATTTAAATCATAAAAACTATTAGTCTGAACAGTGATTAGTATATAAAGGAGGGCAAGTATATGGCTTTGTCAAGATTTGATCATCAAATCTCATGATAATAACACTTTATATGCTAACATTCTGTAGAGATAAATATAATTCTTTCATTGGATGTAATGGATGATGGTGAATACAATTTATTATATCTCTATTAAATGCCAGGATAATATATATAGAGATATTTCTCGATTGCGGACCATCCACTGCAGATCCGTATACATCGGACTCAAGACGCCTTCCATTACATATAGGGGTGAGCAAAAATTTGGTTAAACCAAATTAACCGACCGAACCGACTGAAGTTCAAAATTCGGTTCGGTTAATTCGGAAGTTCATTTTTTTTCTAGAAATATCGATTATTTTGGTTTAATCGATTCGGTTTCAGTTTTAAAAATTAAAATTAGATTAAACCGATGTTATCAATTGAACCGAACCAAATCAAAATCGAACCAAATAGAAAATAAATCGAACCAAACCAAATCATAACCAAACCAAATCGATATTATGAGTTGAACCAAATCAAATCGGAACCAAACAAATCAATATTATGAGTTGAACTGAATCAAATCGGAACCAAACCAAATCAAACCTCATAGAAAAATTCAATTATTTTGGTTGAAAATCGAATTAACTGATGTTTTATCAGTTTGGATTTCTTGGAGATCTTGGTAGGTTCGGTTGGTTCAAAAAAAATCGATCAGTTCTATTTTTGGTTTAATTGGTTCAGTCGGTTTGGTTTAAACTAATTGCACGCCCCTAATTGCATGGAAGGTGCATCAAGTCTTTTTATTTTTTATTTTTTATTTTTTAATCGATGAAAGCGCCTCCAATTTTTTTAATTTTTTGGGAATATATTATATGTATTTAGGGTTTAAAATTTTAAGATTTAGGAGTTAAGTTATAGTACGTTTAAGTCAATAAGATTTCCCTTATAGGGTTCAGTTTTTCCTCTTAGGTTATAGTACTGTTCAAAATAAAAACATTTAGATCCTCTCAGGGTGTATTATAAGTATTTAATGTTTAATATTTTAGGATTTAAGGGTTAGATTATAGTGGGTTTAAGTCAATAAAAATTTTCCTCTAGAGTTCAGTCTTCCCTTTTGAGTTATAGTATTCAAGAAGAAAAATTAGATGTTAACGGGATATATTATATGTATTTAGGATTTATGAAAGGAAATATTAATTTAAAAAATAAACTGAGGCGGCTCCCGCAGTTTAAAAAGAAAAACCTATTCAAAACGGCTACAACTATATATATATATATATATATATATCGGACGCCTCCTGCACAATCATGACCGAAATTCAACGTGGGTGATCTAACGTGGTCAAAACACAATTATTTTAATCTCTCTCATCTGCATGTAACACCTTTTTTCTCTTTCCCCTCTCTCTTCTACATGCAACTTTTCTCTCTTTCCTCTCTCATATGCATGTAACTTTTTTTTCTTTCCTCTCTAATATGCATGTAACTTTCTCTCTTTCCTCTCTTATCTTCCTGCAATAATTTTTCTCTCTTTCCTTTAAATTCTCTCTCCTTTAATTGCATGCAATTGTAGCAGCTACAACATAGCTACTTGTAGTAGCTACTATGTGGTAGATACTACAGCGTATAATAGTTACTCGATAATAGTTGCTATAACTGCATAGGAGGTAATGCATGTGTCGGAGAGATTTTTGCATACGTATGTGATAATTACCATTTTGTTAATCAATTTAGGTTCTCAAATCCATGTTTTGATCCATTTTATATGCTTAATCTTGTATTTACACTAGGTTTCATGAGTTATTCCTATTTTTAGTTTTGGATGCAATTCTTTCTATATTTGAGATATTATGGCATTAAAATTTGAATTTAATTTTGTAGACTTTGAATGATCATGGACCTAGATCAGATTGGATCGAGTTTGAGTCAGACTTGGATTCGGATCAAGATGATCAAGCATTGGAAGAATGTGGGTCGTCCAATTAAGAAACGGGGAGATCTGAGCCATCTATCAGCTTCTGATCAATCCGAACTCAAGATAGAGTTAATCATGACCACAGATCAAGATCTGAAAGTTTAGTCCAAATTAGAAGTCATCTGACCGTTGGATCAAGCTTAAGAGGAGTCTAAACCATCCATTCAAAAGGAAGGGAGATCTGAGCCATCCGTTGCATATCTGATTGATCCAAGCTAAGGAGGAGCAGATCCTGACCATTGATGGAGATCTGGGAAGTTTGGACTCAATCCGAGACGATCTGACCGTTGGATGAGGCGAGGATGATCACAGTCGTTCAAATTCAAATGGGATAAGTTAAATCAAAAACTTCTCCGCCCAGCTCAGGGTCGTCGTGAGTTTCTTCTCTGTTCATCGTTTTCGCAGCTTTCTTCTCCGATCGTGTGTGGCCACATCCGATCCAAACTTGTTTCAAGGTTTCAAATCATCAAGAACAATTTCCCGAGAAGTTTGCAATTCAATTTCATCTCTAGAAGCTCAAGTGAGGGTTTCGCCGAGAGCTTGCTTCATCCGATCGATCCCTGTTTGATCGTCTTCATCAATCGGAGCATTCAGAGGGGTTCTCTGAAGTGTTCTGAGGGTTCCTGAGCCACAATCGCCATCCAACTTAGCAAGGAGGAAGAGATCGGAGGAGGTTTTCAGACCGCGCAACCAAGCTGCAGCTAAACTACTCACGGAAGTCGAATCTATGCTGAATTATCGAGCTAGAGGGTTTCTAGCTGGTTCTTGTGTAACGGCAAGAAGGATCTTGGATTAAGGGAAGGATTTGATGTCATTTTTTTGTAACTTCCATTTCTGAATTCTCATTTCCTTATTTCTGTTTCAGTTTGTATCAGTTCGCTTTCAGTATCTGATCGGTTTGTTCAATCGATCAGGTAAGCATCTGATCGGTCTGTTGACCGATCAGGCAAGCATCTGATCGATTTGTTGACCGATCAGGAAGTGTTTCAGCTACATGTCAATCATGTTTCCTGCATTCCATTTTTAGTTCTTAAATTCAATTTCATTTCTACAACTTAGCTACAGATTTCATGTTTTTCCTGCATTTGATATAAGTTTTTGAATTGCAATCTCATAGTTTTGAATTTAATTGCTTAATTGCCAAATAGGGATAAGTGTAGTATCCTTGTTTCAGTTTTAAAATAGGGATAGTTAGTTTCATTCATTCTGTTTCCGCCTATAATTGCATTTCTTATCGCAAAACAAACCCCATTTCAATTGAAATCCCAAAAGGAAACGACGAATTCAAGCTTGAACTAAGCATTCTTAACTAGTCCTTAGAAAAATATGACTTGAGGCCCATTGTGACACTCGTTATTGGGCACATCAGTATGAAAGAAGAAAGAAATGAGATTTGATATCTGAGTCAAAAAAATATGATTTTAGAAAGTTTACTATACAGTTGTAGCAGCTACTATCGCGTAACTACTACAACATGTAATAGTTACTCGACAATAACTGTTACAACGTAGTAAACTTTCAAAAATCATAACTTTTAGCTCAGATATCAGAATGAGATGATCTTTTTTTAATTATAAATCTCTGAACGAGCTTCGTTTCAAAAAAAATTGTCTCATTTTAATATCCGAGTCAAAAGTTATGTTTTTTGAAAGTTTACTAAATAGTTGTAGTAGCTAATATTATACATGTAATAGCTACTCGATAATAGCTGTTATATATTGTAGCAGCTATTGTACAGTACTCGACAATAACTGCTATAGTTATGTAGTGAACTTTCAAAAATCATTACTTTTTATTTGAATATCAGAATGAGACGATTTTTTTTTCAATTAAAGCTCGATCAGAGATCTATACACTATGTGAAATTAAATGATATACTTCGAATATTAAACGAAGTAATATGTATATAATTACTAAAGTATAGGAACGTGAAGTAAAAAGGGTAGATTTATTACTTCGCCACAAAATGATGAAGTATTTATCCGGTCTAAACCGGTTCAAAATTGAACCGTTTATGAAGTAAAAAACCCCTTTTACTTCATTGATTTTATACAAGTACCGAAGTAATTGATCACATATGACTTTACAGATTACATTAATTAATGAAGTAAATTATTTATATGACTTCATCACTTTTTAATTGTGATATAGTAAATTTTATATTTAACTTTGCTACTTTTTAAATTTGTCGAAGTCGTTTGTATTATATTACTACATCATTTATAATGTAGAAGTAAATAATTATATTTTACTACAACATAATTTTAAATTAATGAAGTAATTTATATGAACAACTTCACAAATTTGAATTGGAGCAGAGTAAATATTTTCTTTAACTTCGCTATTATTTAAATTTGTCAAAGTCGTTTCTATTATATTACTCTATCATTTATTTGTAGTATAGAAGTAATTGGTCATATTTTTTTACAACAAAATTATAATTGAACAAAATATTTTTCATCACTAAAATAAAACAAATATACTATAAATAATTATCATAATCCAAATATGTATACACAAAAGTAACATAAGCATGTCCAACTATACTCAAAAGTGTACTCATAAATCTCTAAATATAATTTAGAAATTTATATCATAACCTACATAACCATTAGACACCGACATACATGTAGACGAATTCGCTCCATTCACTTCTTACTTCATCATACTGCGATTGATTATAATACTGATTCTTAATTGATCCTTCAAACTGAAACATTAATAAAAATTTGAAATAAGTATTCTGAAATATAACACCAATACATAGAAGCAAGTCATAGAAATAATTACCTCATCATGGGGGCATCAAGGATAATAGTTTGATGAATAATAGCATAGTGATAAACACAAAAAAAAATACTATAAAGTTCAGGAAGAAAAAATTTACCACCTCATTCTGATATCCGAGCCAATAGTTATGATTTTTGAAAGTTTACTATGTGTAACAGCTACTCGATAATAGTTGTTACAACATGTAACAGCTACTCAACAATAACGACTATAACGTATAGACTTTCAAAAATCATAACTTTTGGCTCGGATATTAGAATGAGATGATCTTTATTTTTCTGAATTTTAGATCTCTTATCGAGCTTCAATTAAAAAAAAATCATCTTACTCTGATATCCGAATAAAAAATTGTGATTTTTGAAATTTTACTATACAGTTGTAGACGTTACTCGATAGCAGCTGTTATACGTTGTAGTAACTACTTGACAATAGCTGCTACATATTATAGCAGCTACTGCACAGTAGTTGCTATAACATATAGCAGCTACTCAATAATAACTGTTACAACTATGTAGTAAACTTTCAAAAATCATAACTTTTAACTCGGATATCAGAATGAGGAAAATTCTGTTTTTTAATCCAATCACATTCAGAGATCTATAATTCAAAAAAAAAATTACCTCATTCTGATATCCGAGCAAAAAGTTATAATTTTTGAAAGTTTACTACGTGTCGAGTAGCTGCTACACGTTGTAGCAGCTACTGGTAAAGTAGCTACTACACATTGTAGCAATTACTTAATAGTAGCTGCTCTAGCTATGTAGAAAAGAGAGAAAAGTGGTTGAATGCAGATAATGGAAGAAAGAGAGAAAAGTTGCATATCAATGAGAAAGGAAAGAGAAAAATGTTATTGTATGCAGATGAGAGAAAGATTAAAAAAATTAAATTTGACCGTGTTAGATCACTCTCGTTGGATATTGCCCACGATTGCTTATATAAAAATTTTAAAAATAATAATAATAATAGTTGCTTACGGATGGGTGTGCAATGGTTCGGATTGAATTCTAAATCCTCCATTTTCGTACCTATCGAAGAGATCAGATATTCATCCTTATCCTTATGCTCATTGAATAATCGGATATCTTCTATATAATAATTTTTTTCCCATCCAATTATCATCATTCAACAAAATATATTAGAATTAATATTAAATTAAAAAATATATAATTAAAAATAAATTAACAACTATATAATTTATTTCTAGCATCGACCCAAATAAATATTAAATTAAAAAAATCTTTGATATATATATATATATATATATATATAGTTTTGATATCCTGATGATCTTATAAGGGTGATAGTGGGCGACAACTGATCTGGCCAGTACACATTAGTGTTCTCTTTCCTGCATACATAGACATTCTCTTTCCTACATGTAATGATATATCTCTCTCATACATACAAACCAGCTCTATAATATGAAACTTGCCCTCGGGACTATGGTGCAGCGGTAAGGCAATTAGTTATTAACCCAGGCATCTACGGTTCGATCCCCAGCTACGGCGCATTTTGCAGGAATTTTTCCTCCAAATGGGGCGCGAACCCTGGGACACTGGGCTTCTAGACTGCCCACCGCGAGCGCTTCCCGATTTACCCTGGTGACCGATGGGAAACTTCCGTGAAGCCGGGCTGGTCATCCCAAGTTCAATTTGTCTACTACCTGGTTCATCATTTTTTTCTATAATATGAAACTAGCTTCATTATGAAGTGGGTTTTTATAAAGCTGACTTAAACAAACCAGCTTCATAATATGAAGCTCGTATAAAAAAACAGTTTCATAATATTAAACCAATTTCATAATAAAACCAGCTTTATAATATAAAGCTTGTTCAAAAATATTATTTATAATAAAATAAGCTTCATAATATGAAGTTGGTTTTTTAAAATCAATTTCATAACGAAGCTGATTTTATTAGAAAGCTGGTTTTAAAAAATCAACTTCATAATACTATGAAGTTGGAGAGAGAAATAGTATTGCATGCAAGAAAGAGAACGCACAATGTAAGAAAGAGAACGATAACGTGTATTGGTTAGATTAGTCGTCGCCCACTATCACCCTTATAAGGTCGCCTAGGATATCAAAACTGTACGGCAATTTACCAAAGGGCGTACGTAAGAATTGGAAATTATCAATTCACGTACCATGGTTTCTAATTTACCAAAGGGCGCAGCCCCTTAAGTGAACTTCCTATTATACCCCTCCCACCACAAAATACCTTTTTCGATTCACATTTTCGAGACATCCGAACCACTTTTGCAGTAAAATAATAATTTATGGTTCGGATGGCCAGGTAGTGGAAATTTTCTCAGCCTATATATATATATATTACTACCTTGCACAAGTCGAATCATCACGAGGGTACGTATATATTTCGACCTTGCACAACTCAATTCATCACCAAGGTAGCTGAGGAAGATAGGTGTTGAAGGAGAAAAAGCAAGCAACAGATTGGTAACAAATACAAATAGTAATGTACGTATGATTGTCATCTTTGATATGGTATTAGACCTAGTTTTATACTTATCAACTCTTTCTATAATTTTTATGTTTGAAGGAGTCTAAGGGTGATATGCATTACATAATAAGGGGTCTCTGAAATTTGTTAAACTTAAGATAAATAAATGCTTGAATTCGACCTAGGGGTGATATCTTACCATATCAAGCCCTAGGAGGGCCTGAAATTAAAGGATTTCAGTCCCTGGAAGTACATAATATCATTGGATTTCAGGCCCTAGGAGGGACTGAAATATGTTATTTTCAGGCATTGGGAGGGTCTGAAATAAAAGGAATTCAGGTCCTCCCAGGGCCTAAAATGAAAAGATTTCAGGCCCTTCCAGGGGCTGAAATCATTGGATTTGAGGGCCTGGGAGGGCCTGAATCAAAGGATTTCAGGCCCTCCAAGGGGCTGAAATATACTGATTTCAGGCCCTGTGAGGCCTGAAATGAAAAGATTTCATGGCCTCATAGGGCCTGAAATCATTATATTTCAGGCCTTAGGTCTTCCTAGGTCCTTGATTATGATTTTCAAAGTTTGTAAAATGTAATTGTAATTTATTTTTCAGGGACGATAATGTTGTTGACGAAATTCTATCCGAGATATGGAATACTCTTGATGATAATGTTGTCACGGGGAATGGATCAGAAATTACAAGAAATTTGACAATTGATCTAAATGAAGAAGCAACTAATGTAGAAGGTGAGGGTTTGAATTCTTCTACAAGAGTTGTTGAATTCTTTGAGCCAACCTGGAGTGGGGAGGAAGGAATTAAAATCGGGAATGCAGATGAATTAGAACTCATTACAAGTGTACTAGAATTCCAAGTCGATAATATGCAGATTGAGCAATATGAATTCCCCCCAAATTAGTAAGTACAGTGACTTAGAGGAAGAGTTTCCATTAGCTGAAGATCCTTATATTTTAAATTCTTGATTGCTTGCTGGGCCAATTGGAGAGGTAGGGCAAGAGATGGGCATGAATTTTTTGTGAGGCAGATATTTCCATCTAGAGAAGAATTCAAGAATGCACTTGTCAAACATGCCATGATTAAGCATATGAGATATAACCCAGTTGACACCCAAAAAAATAGAGTTAAAGCAGTGTGTTTCAACCAACCATGTACATGGAGAGTAGTAGCAAGGGGGAAGTAGAGTACACTGTTACAAAATATATAAAGGAACACCAATGTGGAACTGTTAGGGAAAGTGCTGATCATCATGCATGCTCTTCATCATTTGTTGCTTCTTTTGTTGAAGAGTAATTTCTTCATAATGAACAATACAAACCAAGTATGATTATATCAGATATTAAAGCTAGATTTGGAGTGACCATATCATACAGAAAAGCATACATAGCTAGGAAGAAAGCATTGAAAAAGGTTGTTGGAGATTATGATGAGGCTTATAGAGATCTTCCACAATATCTGCGTGAGTTAAAAGCTAGAGATCCTAAACGTATGTGGCTCTATGCAGGAATGGTGACATCAGTTCCAGCGGTGTTTTTGGGCTTTTGGTGCTTGTCGAAGGGTGTTCAGGTCTTATTTGCATATACTTATCGGAATTGATGCCACACACCTAAGAGGAAAGTATCCGGGAGTAACGTTGATTGTAACGACGATTGATGGTAATGACAATGTTCTCCCAGTTGCCTTCGCAATAGTTGAAGTTAATGTGGGTCTGCATGGGAGTGGTTTTTGGAGCATACAAAGAGGTTCTTTGCTGTCGATGATCACTCAATCACCATAGTATCAAATAGACATCGGGGCATTAGATCAGCAGTTAGAAAAGTCTACACAAACGTGCATCATGTCTTTTGTTGCCACCACATGTGTTGTAATATGGTAGCTAATACTGGAAGTAGAGCTGCTGTAAGTTTGTTTTGAGCAGCAACACGAGCCAACACAACACTCCAATATGATATGATAATGCAGACAATGCTTGAAAAACATCCAGTTGCCCATAAGTGGCTTCAGAATATTGACCCTAAAAGGTGGGCAAATGCACACTTTACAGGGAGAAGGTACAGAATGCTTACCACGAATTGTATGGAGAGCTTAAATGCTTTGTTCAAGTCTACACGTGAGCTTCCCATAAACAGGTTAATTGATAATACAAGAGGAAAAGTTGCTCAATGGTTCTATAACCGTAGAGAGGAAGTCTCCAAATGGCATGTTGCTTTGACACCTTATGCTACAAAAGAAATGGATTCAAGGAGAGAGAAAGCAAGAGCTTATAAGGTTCACCTTTACTCTCAATCAGAAATGGAAGTAGAAACATGGGGCACTTCGTACATTATTGATTTGGAAAAAAAAGTTTTGTCATTGTGGGGAGTTTCAAATTTCAGGACTTCCTTGCTCACATGCTATTGTCGTTATCATTCACAGGAACATGGATACACTCCCATATTGTGAGCATTATTTTTATTCTGAAACTTGGAAGTGGGTTTACATGGATCGTATTTTCCCTTGTAGAAGCAAGCAGTTTTGGCCTACTGGAGTAAACGACATTACAGTTCTATGTCCCCGTAGCCTTGTGCAGCCTGGTAGATGAAAGAAGGCACGGATTGAGTCCAGACACAATGGCAAGGTGAAACTAAAATGCAGCCGGTGCAAACAACTTGGTCATAATAAAAGGACATGTAGAATGTCGCCGGCCCCAAGGTCTTGAGTTAATTGGTATATGTAGTGACCCAATATTCTAATTGAAGTGTATATTTTGTATGGAGGAGAACTGAATGTGTATATTTTGTATATTGTACAGCTATAGTATTGTTAAAAAACTAGTTGTTGTTAATGTTGTGACTTGAAGAAGTATTTCAATATTATGATACATTTCTTCTTGTGTAAATTTATGTAAGCAGAAATGATCAGTTGTGAAGTCCTCGGATTTTTAAACCCACAATAATGTTATTTCAGGTCTTGAAGTCCTGAAGTCATATGGTTTGTGAATATCTGTCATTTGAGACCCTCTGCTTGTTTGCTTTGTTGATTCATTGTTCTGTGCCAACTGATACTGTATTAACACGTAATTGATAATCATTAGGACTATGTTTGGAGACCAAAAATACCATCTCCTAGCTATCTAAACTCTAACTACTGGTAATGAGTTTTGAGAAATCAAAATATCATAGGTCCATGAAACAAACCTCCTGCTGTGCCAAATTCTGAAAATATGAGGTAATGATATGGATGGAATTAAATTGTGGTATGCAATGTCTATTTAGGTACTCTCCTTCTTGTTTAATATTAAAAATAATTTCTCAACATGTATATTTATATAAAATATTTAATCATTCTTTTATTGAATTATTTGAAATCTGAAATGAGATTATTGTGTCAGGCCCTACGTGGGCCTGAACATTATTGTTTCAGGCCCAGCTTGGGCCTGAAATGGGATTATTTCAGGCCCAGCGTGGGCCTGAAATGAGATTATTTCAAGCCCACGTTGGGCCTGAAATAATAGCATTTTAGGCCCACAATGGGCCTGAATGCGATTATTTCAGGCCCACGCTGGGCCTGAAATAATCTCATTTCAGGCCCAGCGTGGGCCGTGATTTCAAAATAGGGCAGAGGAAAAGTAAGGTTCAATATTACTTATAGTATCGACAAGATGACAGATTATAGATTAGTGAGTTCACACAATAATAAGGATCGAAAGCAATGCTCCATTGGAGTATCAAAATGGTTTACATACATTATAACTACAAACATATATTGTTTATCATTACACTTACATTATACAACTGAATCATTTTGTTTCAGGCCCTGAGTGGGTTTCCTAAAATGATTTTGTTTCAGGCCCACCGTGGTCCTGAATTCAAATGATTCTAGCAAAAGCAAGGTTCAATATTACTGATG
The DNA here is from genome assembly GCA_024364735.1 of Boesenbergia rotunda. NCBI lineage: Eukaryota > Viridiplantae > Streptophyta > Magnoliopsida > Zingiberales > Zingiberaceae > Boesenbergia > Boesenbergia rotunda. Next base: position 27,358 of record JAGFNQ010000362.1, on the reverse strand, counting down.
GGTTCGACAACAATTACATATTACAGATCATATATGAGACAAAAACAATGATCCAAAGCAAAGTTTCATTGATTTGAAAAGGAGTACATAGATTGTATAATTACAAATATACAATGTTGGTGATCACAATTACATATGCATAGTATCAACAAAAACAATATTTACAAATTTAGCTTCAAGTACTTGTCTCTCATTATTTTATATCCCACCTGAAATCGATAATTTTTCATTTGTTTTTGGCTAAAATCTGTAGATCTTTGAAAAAACCAGACTTTCAGCATACCGCATCATGAAAAATGCACAATCCAACCTGAAAAACCAATATTGATATTGTTGTCATCTTATAAATCCAACCATGAAATCAATTGTTATTTTTAACAAAAATAAACATCCTCTTACGATCTGCTTTGGGTGGGTCCTTCTACAATAATTTTATTAAACTCTGTCCCAGCTATGGAAGGCAATCCTTTATTCCATATCTTGTAATATGACTAGTTCAAATTTTTGAAAAACGTCACCTACACAGATATGACATTAGTAACAATTATATTGGTCTGAAACTTTTTGTTGAGGTATATATATAAAATAGAAAACTTACAGTTTTTTCAAATTTGGCAGTATACCCTTATGTGGCGCCGAGAGAATTATAATGATGGATACTACCTTCCTCGAGGTCAATAATCATTAGATGCCAATGATCATCTGCATTATTTAGAGGACAGATGATATATCTAATTGGCTTATCCGTATCAGTAGCAATAGTTTGTTCAAATGCCTGAGCGTGAATCGCCTCAAAAAGTTCCTATGTTTATTAAAAAGGAAGTGTCAGTGGACTAAATCATAGAAAAAAAAAAACAAAACAAGTAGCTAATGACTTACATCAAACCCCACCCCACAGAATATGGAGGGCTGGTATGGTGAGTTACACGCTTTTGCTTCATTTCCAAGAATTGTCCAATATGTATTTATGCAATCCCCGGTGGTGTAGTCATTCCAATCAAATATTGTCAAAAAAGATTGCATATCTAATGTAAAGGTCCCATTGGACCATACTGGATTCAACTCATACCTACATGCAAATAAGATAAGCAACTTAATAACAATGTGAATGATTAAAATTTATTAATGAATGTCAAGAATCATCATTGTTTTACAATATTTTTCCAAACACAATAGCAACTAACTCACTTTAATTTACTAAGCTTTAATAACGTTTCAGCAATCTCTGCATCTTTAGTCTTCTTAAAAAATGCCCTGAAATTCTTCAAGATTTTTCTTTTCACCTTTTGAAATTCTTTAGCTTTAGCTGCATGATGTTCAGATATGATTGTTTGGGTGGAGGTCGCAGATTTTGTTGTTTGCGTTATAGTATCTGACATTGATGGGGAAGGAGCCTCGTCATCTTCATCCTTATCCTCATCCTCATCCTGAACAACTTGTTTGCCCTTGCCTTTGGCCTGGTAGTCTTATTGTTGGATCGTAAAAGCCGATAGAGGGGGGGTGAATATCGGAAATCGCTCTTTTTCGGAAAACTAAGAGTAAGTGCACAGCGGAAACAAAAATACGAGACACAGCAAAAAGACAGTGATTTTTACTTGGTTCGGAGCCTGTGTCGACTCCTACTCCAAGGCCCACGGTCGTTGACCGTTTACTTTGGGCAATTCTATATTCGCGCAAAGAGGTTACAATAATTTCAATTACAAAGAGAGTGCAATAAAATAATAACAAAATATTAAGCTCTTCGTTACCGACGTCCGGAGTGTATCGACTCTTTTCGGGGCAGCGGGACGTCGTCGGCTCGAAGTGAGGCGTTCTGGAGCAAGGCACGAGCGTAGAAGAGCGTGGAAGCTTTGGAGTGAAGTTGTTGTGAAGCTTGGGGTCGAGGGGTGTTATTTATAGCACCTAGGGCGCCCTGGACGTCGGGGGCGCCCTGCAACGTGTCAGCAGATCCGCGCTTCGCTCGGTCAAGCGTTATCCCACCGCAATAGGGATAAGGTTTGACCTCTGGGGCGCCCTGGTCGCTGAGGGCGCCCTGGTTGACCCGGTCTTCTCGGCTGGATAGATTTGATCGGCCTCGCTGGCGTAGGCGCGAAGCGCCTTGGCTCCTGAGGGCGCCCTGGATGCTGAGGGCGCCCTGGATGCAGAGGGCACCCCGGCCAGTGGTTAGCCGAACTCCTTTTTGCCTTACTTGTTTCTTGTTCACCGTGGAGGCGCCCTAGACACTCAGGGCGCCCTACTCAGTTGCTGCCTCACTCCTTTGAGGCTCTCTGAGCTGCAGACACACGTTCCTTTGGTCCTGCATCCAGGGTTAGTCCGAAAACAAGATAAAGCATTAATTTATACAGCCTTAGCTGTCTTGGTTCTGACTTTGGTCTCCGAAATGGAGCCCTAAGTCGAACCGACGCCTACTGTTCCCTCGACGGCGAACGCGTCCTCACCTACTCCTCTCGGGAGAATTTACCTGTTGCCAACCGCTCCTTTGGTTGGACTTTTGCCTGACGGTCCTTTGTCAGGGCTTCGATGNGTGTTTCAGCAATCTCTGCATCTTTAGTCTTCTTAAAAAATGCCCTAGAATTCTTCAAGATTTTGCTTTTCACCTTTTGAAAATCTTTAGCTTTAGCTGCGTGATGTTCAGATATGTTTGTTTGGGTGGAGGTCGCAGATTTTGTTGTTTGCGTTGTAGTATCTGACATTGATGGGGCAGGAGCCTCGTCATCTTCATCCTCATCCTCCTCCTGAACAACTTGTTTACCCTTGCTTTTGGCCTGGTAGTCTTGTCTGACCTGAGTTATTTTCCTTTTTTGGCAAGTGGCTCACCTTCATCTGACCCTTTGCTTTGCAATTGTTCATGCAACTGTTTGATTTTTTTGGTTAGACTGAAGTATGATAGACTCTCTTACAGCTACCCTTTTATCATTTTGCTCTTCTTGTTCTTTAAGCTGCGAATCTTTGTCACCAATTATTTTATCCTTTTCAACAATGATGCCATCTTTTTGTTTCAGCTGGGACTCCTTCTCTGCAATTATTGTTTCTTTCTGAGCAATAATTTGATCCTTGACACTGATGGTTGTTGCCGTCTCACTTTTGGCTTCCTCTAAACTTTTTAGTCTATATTTAATTGTTGTTGTAAGGTCTCAATTTGTTCTTGTTTTTGTATACATTTATTGCAAGCTTCCATTTGTAAGGCCTGTAGCCTTCCTTGTGCTGCCTGGCTTCCTTCTGGTGCCTACTGTAATACCTCACAGTGTACCTCAAGTGGTTGAGTTGGAGGAGAGTAGTCAGGTATCAAATCATGCTCTATATCAAACGCAATTAAATCAACAATAATTAAATGTGTGGCCACACGGTCTATCATCCTCTTGATACTCTCAACATGGGCTTTAGGCCAAGTCCAGCGAAGTATTCTTGGCAATCTATGAGGATGTTCAGGAGCAGCAATACTAATATTTTCAGTAACCCATACCTGCAACATCATTATAATCAGTAAATAATATCCATCAACAAATTATATGAGCAGGTATATTTACTCTAACTTACAGCCAAAATATTTGGAAATCCCTTGAGCAAGGGAGCCTTGGTCCGTTGGGTTGAATCACCTACATGTGGTCTATGCCTCAATGTCACCTCCTTTCCAATGGCTCCCAACTGAGGAGCCATGAAATTGTACACGATATTGCACCAATTATAGTTTGGTAGATTGTCAAAATCATCTACGCAATCAATAAGTGACAGGGCAGGAATGACAAGTATGCTGCTACTACCACAAAATAGCACTGTACAAAAAAATAGAGTATATACAACTGACAGTACAGCTTGTCATTGAATGTAGACTTTATTAGCAGTTTCTCCAAATAGGGTGCAGAACAACTGGAATCTTCAAAATACTCCTTGTACAGTGGGTTGGAGGCCTCATTCAAATCAAGTTGGACTATCTCTCCATGATTAGGTAGCCCTAGAATAACTGATATATCAACCTTTGTGAAATTGAGTTTTTTCCCATAGAATACAAAGCTCTGTTCTTCTTCATCCCAATTATCAAACATGTTCTGAACCTAGGGTCTTACACAAGAACTAGTAGGAAGGTCGAGGACCCAAGAAAAGGGTATTTCTCGAAGCAACTGTTCTTGTGCTAGTGTGGGTGGAACAGATTCAATAAAATTTTTGAAATGACAAAGCCTACTTTTCCAGTCCATTCGTTTACTTCGACCTCTGTTAGCAAAACTTGTATACTCGGTAGGCAATTTGATTTTTCGTTGTGGCAGCTGTTTTTTCCCATGACTTCCCCCAGGGACTTGCTGTTTCTTAGATTTGGTGGGAGCAGCTTTCTTTAAAGATGATCTTTTTTGACCCATACCAAACTTAGCAACCATCAAACAAAAAATTATTTGACACAAACAAAAATGACACAATTAGAATTCGTTCATAAAAGGGACTCCTCAAATTCAGTCTTTTACTGAAAACTATCGCTAACCCTAGGTGAAAAGCAAGAACTGAAATCACAAACTACAAATTAGGGTACGTACAATTCGACTAGTGCGATGACGAGGATGTCGCCCACAACTACTCCAATGAAGACAAGCACGCTACCTTGAAATCACAACAAATCTGGAGCTAGAAGATGATTGCTTAGCAGTAGGCTCCAAGGGACGCTATAAAGTTGAGTGACTGCTGGGCCTGATATAAAAGAATTTCAGGCCCTAGGCGGGCCTTTTTTCTTTATATGTATTATAAATATAATTTAGGTTATATCTATTTTTATTTCTAAAAATAAGACTCAATTTGTTATATATCATATATATTTCTGATTTATCATGTGCATTTTATTGATTATGTATTTATATTTATTTTTCAAGACTCTAAAATTCACATATAGATGAACAACGCTGGACCTGAAATAAAATGATTTCAGGCCCACAGTGGGCCTGAAATAAAATGACTTCAGGCCCACCGTGGCCCTGAAATCACTTCAATTCAGGCCCACCGTGGGCCTGAAATCATTTTATTTCAGGCCCACACTGGGTCTTAAATCATAACTCATAATTTAAGAGTAGTATAGGTATTTATCATAATTTTTAGTGTGCAAACATCTAATCTTGCTGTATCACCAATGTTGTAGGAGTGGTTTAGGTATATCAGTGAGTTTTGAGCAAAACTCACTGATGGACCTACCATATCTGGAATTCTGAAAACCCTATATCAGTAGACAGGGTTGAGCTAGGAGATGAGATTTTTGGTGTCCAAACCTCTAATCTTGCTGTCTCATCATGCTCTATAGGAGTGGTTTAGGTATATCAGTGAGTTTTGAGCAAAACTCACTAATGGACCTACCATATTTGGAATTCTGAAAACCCTATATCAATAGACAGTGTTAAGCTAGGAGATGAGATTTTTAGTGTCCAAACATCTAATCTTGTTGTCTCATCATGCTCTATAGGAGTGGTATAGGTATATCAGTGAGTTTTGAGCAAAACTCACTGATGAACCTACCATATTAGGAATTCTGAAACCCCTATATCAGTAGACAGGGTTGAGCTAGGAGATGATATTTTTGGTGTCCAAACCTCTAATCTTAGTATCTCATCATGCTCTATAGGAGTGGTTTAGGTATATCAGTGAGTTTTGAGCAAAACTCACTGATGGATCTACCATATCTGGAATTCTGAAAATCCTATATCAGTAGACAGGGTTGAGCTAGGAGATGAGATTTTTGGTGTCCAAACCTCTAATCTTGCTGTCTCACCAATGCTATAAGAGTGGTTTATGTATATCAGTGAGTTTTGAGCAAAACTCACTGATGGACCTACCATATGTAACGACCCGGAAAATTCTCTTAATATTTTCTTAAAATATTAAGCATGTTTAAATAATTTTCCAAGGGACCTAGAAATATTAAGGAGAACTTAGGCCTAGAAAATCCATGTTTTCTCATTTAAATTGAGAAAACTAAGTACCAATGAGCTTTAAACGAGCTCCAAAAATGGGTATTAATTAGGTAAAATTAATATAAATTAGGTAAAATTATATAAATATAAAATAATTTTATTTAGGAATATTGGCATAATTATGGGTGATTTTAGGGGGATTTTCGGAATTTAGGAAATAAAAATAACAAAATAAATGAAATAAAAATAAAATAAAAATAAAGGTGCATGAGCCAAGGATTGAACCTTGGACCTCTTGTACAACCATGTAAGCCTTAACTAACTCACATAGCAAGGGATTTCTATGAGAAAATTAAGTGGATATAAGTTAAGATTAAGAAGAAGATGAAGAGTCATGGAGAGACTCTTCATTTACCTCCTTAATGGGCTATTAAAGGGGGGTTTTGGGAGTTACCTCTTCTTCCCATTACTTGCATTTCGAAAACTCTTCCTCCCCTCATTCTTGCTGAGCACCAAGAAGAGGGTTTTCCCCTTGGAAAAGCTTCCACCAAGGTCCCATCTCCTAGATCTAAAGTCTCTTCCAAGGATACAAGGACAAGGGTGTTTAAGGGTCCAAAGATCTTACCATTTTCTTCTCTTCCAAGGTTCGAAAAAAAAATCAAGAAACCCAAGGTAAGACTCCCTCACCTGTGGTATAATAGTTCCCTATGATTTCCATGATTTTTAGCATGATATATTGGTTAGTTTTCGAATTTGATGTTGAAAAGAAAGAAAACTAAGAACCTTAAGTTTAAGGGTTTCAGCCACCATGTTTTACAGGTCTATAATTATGATAAAAATCTGTATAATGCTATTTAATGTTCCCTTATGATGTGTAGAGGTTAAGTATAATTTTTGGGAATTTTTGGAGTACCCTAGGACACCCTAGGGTTTCGGCCAACATGAAAGAAACAAAACTAAGAACCTTAAGTTTAAGGGTTTCGGCCACCATGATTTATAGGTCTATAATTATGCCAAAAATCATGATAATGTTATTTAATGTTCCCTTATGATGTGTAGAGGTTTAGTATTATTTTTGGGGATTTTTGGAGTACCCGAGGACACCCTAGGTGTTCGGCCAACATGAAAGAAACAAAACTAGGAACACTAAGTTTAAGGGTTTTGGCCACCATGATTTACAGGTCTATAATTATGCCAAAAATCTTGATAATGTTATTTAATGTTCCCTTATGATGTGTAGAGGTTAAGTATAATTTTTGGGAATTTTTGGACTACCCTAGGATACCCTAGGGTTTCGGCCAACATGAAGGAACCTAAGCAAGCACCCTAGGACACCCTAGGGTTTCGTCCGCCATGTTTAAGGGTCTAAAATGATGATAAAAATCCCAATCATGATGTTTAATGTACTCTCATGATGTCTAGAGGTTTAATATAATTTTTGGGAATTTTTGGGGTACCCTAGAGACCCCATATGTTTCGGCCAACCTCAAGGACCCAAGGGTTAGGGTTGAGCCTTTAACTTCAAGTATATGTTTATGTGTTGCCATGATAAGTATGATAAGTTTATGTTCAGGATATGAATGATGCCATGATAAGAATGATAGGGTTATGATCACGATAAAAATGATGCTATGATATGTTAGGTTCATGATATGAATGATGTCATGTTAAGTATGTTATGTTTATGTTTAAGAATGAGGATGATGCCATGTTTAAGAATGAAAATGATGTCATGTTTAAGAATGAAAATGATGCCATGTTAAGTATGTTATGTTTATGTTCATGATAAGAATGATACATGCCATGTCTTATGAATGATACATATGTATGCCATGATTTATGAATAAGATGTATGTATGCCATGTCTTATGAATGAAGTTAAGTACATGCCTTTAAGGCACAGCTATGATGTTAAGTATGATGAATGACAAGTATGATGAATGAATGATGATGAACGACAAGTATGATGAATGAAAGATGATGCTTATGTCTTTAAGGCATAAATATGCTAAACGGCACGGTCGATGGTTGACGGTACGACGGTCGAGAGGACCGGTAAATGGGTCGGTAGACGGGCCGAGCCGTAACAAGTTATGCTATGTTAAGTATGCTATGAATGAATCATGAATGATGACACATGAAAAGTATTTTACTTTATGTATGGGCTTGTACCGGACCGAAGTATGGGTCCAAGGGATGGACACCTTAAGAACGCCCCGGTTTTGGATTACCGTAGCTGTCCACGGTTCTGGCCCTACCGGAGCTGGGCAACAGGGATGGGCACCTTAAGAATGCCTCGGTTCGGGGACTACCGACTATGCTGTCCTTACCCTAGTAGGTTGGGGTTCGCGACCTCGGACTTGCTAGGGATGCGCGCTATGATGTATGTATGTGGTACAAGCCGGGGACCCCAAATGATGTATGATGATTATGTTTAAGCATTTAAAAAGTATGTTTTAAAAGTTAAGCATCTCTTATGTATATGCATTCCACTCATGCATCCATTCATGTTATGCATTATGCTATAATGATAAGATTTTATGCTTACGTTTCATGTTAAGAAGTATGCATGAGAATGAATGATCTATGCCATGATTATGTTAGGAAGAGGTTCATATGCTATGATAGGTTTTATACCATGAATTATGTCATGCTTAGAATGTTCGCTACGTTTATGAATTATGCCATGCTTAGAATGTTCACTACGTTTATGAATTATGCCATGAATTATGTCATGCTTAGAATGTCTATGATGTTTATGTTTATGCCATGAATTATGCCATGCTTAGAATGTTCACTATGTTTATGATCTATGCCATGAATTATGTTCACTATGTTTATGAATTATGCCTTGAATTATGTCATGCTTAGAATGTCTATGATGTTTATGTTTATGCCATGAATTATGTCATGCTTAGAATGTTTATGATGTTTATGTTTATGCCATGAATTATGCCATGCTTAGAATGTTTATGATGTTTATGTTTATGCCATGTATCATGCCATGTTTAGAATGTTACTATGATTATGTGCATGTCATGCTATGTATACGACAAGTGACGAAAGATGTTATGTTCTAAGTAGAGCACCAAGTATGTTAATGTTTTATGTGCTCATTATGAGATGATGAATGATGAATGGTTTTGTGAGTAGGAAAGAGTCTTACTAAGCCTGTGTGCTTATAGTCTTATTTCCTTATACCGCAGATCATTCAAGGGGACAATGAAGGAAGCAGCAGGAGGGCAAGAACGCATGTGTATCGTAGTGACTTGGCCCACGAAACTATATGTTTACTTATATGTTTGAATAATGACTTATGGAACCTTATGACCTTATGATATGATGTTATGTGAGACATGATATGATGCTTAAGTTCAAAGTTAATATGCTAAGGTTCCCATGTCAATAAGTTAAGAATGGAACAGGGCATGTATAAGTTAAGTTATTCCGCTGCCTTATGATGTCTACATGCCCTAAGCATGTGAACGTAACGCCGCTTAGGAAAAAAAAGCGGGCGTTACACCATATCTGGAATTCTGAAAACCCTATATCAGTAGACAAGGTTGAGCTAGGAGATGATATTTTTGGTGTCCAAACCTCTAATCTTGCTGTCTCATCATGCTCTATAGGAGTGGTTTAGGTATATCAGTGAGTTTTGAGCAAAACTCACTGATGAACCTACCATATGTGGAATTCTGAAAACCCTATATCAGTAGACAAGGTTGATCTAGGAGATGAGATTTTTATTGTCCAAACCTCTAATCTTGCTGTCTCATCTTGCTCTATAGGAGTGGTATAGGTATATCAGTGGGTTTTGAGCAAAACTCACTAATGGACCTACTATATCTGGAATTCTGAAAACCCTATATTAGTAGACAGGGTTGAGCTTGGAGATGAGATTTTTGGCGTCCAAACCTCTAATCATGCTGTCTCATCATGCTCTATAGGAGTGGTTTAGGTATATCAGTGAGTTTTAAGCAAAACTCACTAATGGACCTACCATATCTGGAATTCTGAAAACCCTATATCAGTAGACAGGGTTGAGCTAGGATATGATATTCTGAAATGATATTCTGAAAACCTTATAGGAGTAATTTGCAATAGGAGGTTTTTAGGTAAATCAGTGAGTTTGTATGTGCACACTAAGTACCAATAATTATGAGTTATGTTCTATATACGTATAAGTTAGGACAGAAATATGGAGTCAGATTTATACACCTATACAACTACAAATTTATTGTCCACCAACTTAAACAGAAGGATTTTATCGTTAACAGAGCCCCTGAAATTTTCCCAGTTTAGGCACACGGTGTGATTTCAGGCCCAAGTTGGGACTAAAATGAAGCTATTCAGGTTGACACTAGGCCTGAATTGAAGTGATTTCAGGCCCACCTTGGGCCCGAATTCATTTTATTTCAGGCCCACCGTGGGCCTAAAATCATTTAAGTTCATGCTCACCTTGGGCATTAAATACAATAATGATTTATAGAATAATATTCTATATTTATCTACAAGATCAACTCCAAATCCTTTAATTTTATTTAATTATTAAATTTTATCAAAACATTATTACAGTTTTTATAATTTGAAACAAGTTTTTTAAATTTATGGTAGACATAATTCATCTTACTAAGTAAATACAGAATGCAAACCAAATTTCAATTCCTTCGAGACTATTAAGTCATATTTTCAAATTACGTTGCAATAGGAGTGTTGTAAAGAAGATTTCAGAAACCCACTGATGGACCTTCGATACTTGGATATGTCCATACTCGATATCAGTAGTTAGAGTTAACCAAAGATATGTTATTTCTGGTGTGCAAACTTAGTCTCAATCATTATGAGTTATGTTTTCTGACCGTATCAGTTGGTACCCTACATTACAACTACTCGATGTGAATCAACATCACACAATTGTTTTATTTTTCTGGACAATAAATTATATTCATATAAATTACACAATTTCTATACAAATGGAGCTGAATCACCAGCAAATGATTTTTTTTTACAACATTACTTCAAGTGATTGACATCCTCATGTTTTACAATACATGTCTCTCGTAATATTTACTGTCAAATCAAATCTCATTTTCATCATATCTCCTTGTTTGAAATCCATCTTCTCATTGCATAGGAGACATCGGACATATTGCATAACAAAGAAGGCACAGTCCACACTGAAAATAACAAACAATATTTCTGATTTCAATAAGTGGGGAATAAAATACTTTCATGATTTTAAATTTTTGAAACTCTTCCTCAATTACTTACCTATGTTCTTGTTAGGGACATTTTTGTCTGACGGAGGGCCATTTGTCCAAGGGATGATAACTTTATAGATATGGATGAATAGCCGTAAGTTCCTCACGAGTATATTGTTTAAGTTCTTTTACCTGTAAAATATATCATGAATTTCAATGACATTTTTGATCAAATGATGAACATATATATGAATATAGGTAGGTTGCTCATCGCTGAGTCAAAATCATGCTTATATTTACGACCACTAGCAAGAGAATTTAAATGATTGAAAGTCATTGCTTCTGTATCCACCGCCAACAAGTGAAAGTGTGTATTATCACTGCACAAAGGTATTAAAATATATCTAAACCCTTGTTCTATCATATCAGTCTTCATCACTTGTTGCAGGGAAAACTTTCTTGACGATCTTATTGAAGCCTACAAATTTGCATAATCAAAATTATTAATAACCACATTATAATATTATGTCTTCTACAATCTATTAATTGATACTAATTTACATCACTTACTTGAAGAAGGTTGAACAAAAAATTGACTTGTTGTATGACCTACCACATGTGGATGCTCCCCTAAATATAATTTTACAGAAGGCATCAATGATCTCGCCTTTTGTAAAAACCTCTCCATTGAGGATTTGTAAAAATGAATGCAAATTCAAAGCAAAGGGTGCATCCTCCCAGATAAATTCGTTAGCCAACCTGCCAAGTTAATTGATAAGATTATATATTAAAGGCACAAATATATTAACTAAACTATGTTTCATATCTTACTTTAGGTTCTTCAATTTATTTATCAGGTAGGTCACTTCTTTATCTTGATTTTTCTTCTTCGACTTCATAAAATGCTTCTTCACAAACTACATCCATAAAATTTAGACCAAACTAATTAATGACCAAATTCAATAAATTTGACGTAATATATATGAAAATAACTCACATACATCAATGTCTTGCTGCCTCATTTTGTATAGTTCAGAGGCCCTTCTTTTTTTCCTCCTCTATATCTTCTTCAGGCATGACTTCCATTACAACAATTGTTTCTCTTGCTTCATTCATATCCTCCTCATTAAGTATCCTTTTTCCCTTGTCCATGACATTCGATATTTCTTCCTTTCTCCGCTTCCCCTTATGTAATAGCTGGTGCCATACTGGACTCTCAATTGGAGTATCCCTGTAATCATACCGACTTCGGTCACGTCCTCTCCTTATTTTACAAGATACTGGATCAGAAAAAGGAACGACTACAGGATAGCTTTCTTGACCCTCCATCCCCTTTATTTCAATAATTGAAATTCATTCCTTAATCCTTTCATTTAAACATATATTCTCCTCTGTTAGCTCCTTGATTAGGGTGTCTTTAAGAATGCATTCGCCACATGGCCTTACATCATCTGTGTGATGTCCTTCTGATGTCTCCATTGCCCGTGGAATGTCATCACCAATCTCAAGGTTCTCAAATAATGTGTTTTCATATATGTTAGGAATTATTTTCAACGATCACCTGTCAATTACCAAGTACACAAATTTTACTGCTTGTATATCAAACTAACATAGATTACAGTTTAGAATAATTACCTCTTCGGACCTGATTTGGTTGACAAGGTCCCTCACCCTACTAATATGTGAAGGAATATTCCTCCACTTATTTATTCGGGGTCCTTCAACATTGTATGATTTTTGAATGGGTACATGCTCCAAAAACCATCCCTACACAAAGTTTTCTAGACAATTACATTAATGACAGCAAAATATTATAAATTTTATCAAGAAAATTTTACTCACAGCCAAAAGCCCAGCAAATCCCTTTAGGTAAGGGAGGTTGGTGGTCCTCTGGTTTCCCTGAGTTGATGAAAATAATTCTCCAATCTTAGGTAATTGTGGAGACAAAAATTTATGGATAGCTTCCACCCAGTTGAATCTACCAAGATTGTCATAATCATCTACTATATCTACAAGACCTAGAGGGACCTTATATGTACTAGACGAAAATAAAACACAAACAAATATATACAAAATATATAATTTACAAACTAATAACACATCATCCTCTGATTCAACACTTTTAGAATAATGTTTAAGTAAGTCCTCAATTCTTGTTCTGGTAGGTTATTTTTCTTTTGAGAAGTAAGTACGATAGAGGTCACCCGATGCTTTAGTTGAATTAATAGGGACCGAAACTCCACGGTTCACCATACCCAGTAACAAAGCAACATCTCGTCTGGTGAACGCAACCGGTACACCTGAAACAATTAAAATATTTAGTTATCATCAATAATACAAGCTTCAACTTATTTCACTTTGGCCCTGAAATGAATTCTTTTCAGGCCCACGTTGGGCCTGAAAGGAATTCATTTCAGACCCACGTTGGGGCCTGAAATGAATTGATTTCAGACCCAACGTGGGCCTGAAATGAATCATTTCAGACCCAACGTGGGCTAAAATGAATCATTTTAGGCCCAACGTGGGTCTGAAATGATTCATTTCAGGCCTACCGAGGGCCTGAAGTAAAATCACTTCAGGCCCTCGGTAGGCCTGAAATAAAATCATTTTAGGCCTACCGAGGGCCTTAAGTGAATGTCACATGAAATTCACTAATTTAAATTGATCAAATATAAATTAAGTAAGGTCATCTATATCCAAGTTTTATCTTACTATAGATATTGTTTACAATTCATAATTAAAACTATGACCTGAGAATTTAAAAACTTGCGAGGTTGAATCCCAACTTTCAAATATATTAACCTAAATTCCCCGGATATGCTGCAATTCTTGTATGTCCAAGAAAAAATTGAAGGGTGACTCTTTGATCTTCGCAATGTGTCGGTCATTTAAAATTTCAAATGCTTCAACAAAATGTTTAAAGTGACCTAAACCACTGCACCAATATAATTTTTTCCCAAACTCATCTGAACCCTACAGTTTTTATACATTACAAATTTATTCAGCAGAAATAAGTATTAACATTTTCACAAACTATGTTGTTCTTACCTAAGCCTATCGCTAACATACCTTGATGATTAATGTTAATGAAGAAGACGATGAACCACCCACAGACCTTCTTCCTACCATTATCATAAAAATAAATCCTGTAGAAATCCTAAATCCTACTTTGAAAGTGCCAACCAGTCTGGACTTCAACGTTAACACTTAAATCCGCTTCAGGATCACACACTAATACTTTCGATACTTGCCTAGGTTTTGGTTGGGCGGAGGGATTCGAGGGATGAGCTCGCGACTAAAGCACAACTAGGGCACGCACAATGTCCTCCTCCTTCGACAATACCATTTACGTTGTTGCGTTGAGAGAGAATGGACAAAATTTCCACTGCCTGCCCATCCAAACCACTAATTATTATTTTACTGCAAAAGTGGTTCGGATGTTTCGAAATGTGAATCGAAAAAGATATTTTGTGACGGGAGGGATATAATAGGAAGTTCACTTAAGGTGTTGCGCCCTTTGGTAAATTACAAACCATGGTACGCGAAATGGTAATTTTCAATTTTTAGGTATGTTCTTTGGTAAATTATCGATGATTTTTCAAGGCGACTCATTCTAGGGTCTAGGTCATTTAATTCAGACTTTTAAATTTGAAGGATGGATTATGAACAACGATCCTTTTGAGGGTTTTTTTAATTGCAGTGGTTGTTGATCAACTAAGGTAAGAGCCTCGTCAATATCTTCGGATTGTTAGATAATATTTATAAATAATAATTAATTGCATGGTGGGTGCTATTTTTAAAACATAATTGATTAAATTAACATTAAATTAAACATAACCGTTGACAATTAAGAAAAGGGGAAATTCCCATCTCAGCATGTTATATGATCGTTTCAGGGGCAATCACGCAACGGCTTTGGCGGCGTGGATCTGCTAACAAAACGAAATTACCGAACCGGATTAATCTCCATTAATATTTGCAACCGTCCTCCACTAACTTTATTAGCCCTCCTCTGCGTAATCCGACATGGACGGGAGTGACTCCACACACGTCGACAATATTTTATCTTTTTTTTTATCTTTTTTTTAAATAAAATAAAAAATAAATAGATTCAGGGGACGTTTGGTTCAAATTTATTAATCGGAATGATAATGAGATTCATTGAGAGGTCAATGGGAATGAGAATCATGATTCCATTGGTAGTGTTTGGTTCAAATCCTGGAATGAAAATTATTATCATTGATGATGTTTGGTTCAGTTTAACTTTAGTAATGGAATCCATAAAAATTTTAAAGTTACCTAAAATAATAGAAATATTACAAAATATAAAAAATAAAATAAAATGAGATGAGAGATAAATTAGAAAAATATAGAGAGAAATTATGAGAAGTAAGGTAAAAAAAGAAATTAGAAGAAAAAAATAGGAGAAAATGCAATAATAGAGAAAATAAAGATAAAAAGTAGAGAGAAAAAAATAAGATAAGATAGATGTGATAAAAAATAGAGAGAAAAATCAGAGAAAAAAATGAGATGAGAGAGATAGAAAATGTAGAGAGAGAAAGTGATAGAATATATAGAGAAAAGTAAAAAATAAATGTAGATAAATTATAATAAGAGAGGTAGAGAGAGAAAGTAATATTAAACATATATATAGAGAAAATGAGATGAGAGAGGTAGAGAGAGAGTGATATAGAAAATATAGAGAGAGAAAGTAATATAGAAAATATAGAGAAAAAGTAAAAAATAAAGATAGATAAACTATACTAAAAGAGGTAGAGAGGGAAAGTGATATTGAAAATATATAGAGAAAGTAAGATGAGAGGGTAGAGAGAGAAAGTGATATAGAAAATATAGAGAGAGAAAGTGATATATGAAATATACAGAAAAATGAAAAATAATGATAAATAAATTATGATAAAAGAGGTAGAGAGAGAAAGTGATTATCAAAATACAAAGAGAGAATGAGATGAGAAAGGTAGAGAGAGAAAGTGATATATAAAATATAGAGACAGAAAGTGATATAGAAAATATAGAGAAAAAGTGATATAGAAAATATTAAAAAAAGTGAAAAATTAAGATAGATAAATTATAATAAGAGAGGTAGAGAGAGAAAGTAATATTGAAAATATATAAAGAGAAAATGAGATCAGAAAGGTAGAGCGAGAAAATAATAAAAAAATATAGAGAGAGAAAATAATAAAAAATGTAGAGAGAAAAGAATAAATATGTAGAGAGAAATTTTAAAATGTAGAGAGAGAAAGTAAAATGAGATAATATAAAAAGAAATAGTAAAATGAAAAATAAAAAATAAAAAAAGGAGTGTTTTGGATATATAAAAAGGAAGGAATAATTGAGGAATTTGATTGATGAGGGGGAGTAGGGAATGAAAATGAGAGAATCATTCCCTTATTTTCATTCCCATTGACACTTACCAAACAGTGTCAATGGGAATGATTATCATCCATTCTCATTCTCTAGTCCCTATTATCCTAAACCAAACGCCCCCTCAGGCTGAATCCATTACCACTCATCATAAACTTCCACTAACGGAAAGAGACTGCTCGGGAATGGGAATAAATGGACGCGGATCCAATGGGAGAAGTCAAGTCAACACAGTGGTTCGGGGATATTTCGGCGGGGAAGAGGCCGCAGCTTTCCCTGGATCCAATTGTTCGTTTGCTTGAATAATCAGTCGCCGTTCCACATTGAAGACCGAAGATGTTCAAACTTCACTTGTTTTACCGTGGAACTTTAAATTCAAATTTTTGTTATTAAAAGTTTTACTTCACTTGTCTGCTAGGCATTCGCAATTGACTGATAGTTGATGAATTATTATTCGCCTCCTTTCGTCGCATCCAACTATCCTACGGGTAGATTATTTGGGTAGATTTGTGTGTTGAGCATTGAGGCTGATCAGAAGAGACCTCTGTGAAATACAAAATTTTAGGGGGTGTGGCTATGTGAATTATATGCACTCGAGGTGTTTGCCAAAATTAAACACATAATGTAAGCCAATAAGATCTCGTGTGTTTGTTTTCCATCGACATTGCTTGTGTTGTTCGGAGCAACGAGAAGCTTGTTGCTTCATAAATTGATTTGAGATTCTGAATTAAGAAATAAATTTGGTCAGCAACGTAACTTGCAGGAAGTTGCTGCAGAAAGAAGTTACGTAAACTGCGAGGAATAAATAGATAAGAAGCTTTATCTTGACGTAGCCCATTGTGCTGGTCGAAGGCGTTGACGTTACTACCATGTGATGCTGACCCAAGGGCTCCCGAATAGGGCGTTACTACCATTGTGCTGATAAATTTCTGACCCTTTTACGATTTGTCGTTTCAAAAACTGAATACCTAGATTATATATATATATAAAAAAAATATGCCCCATGGGCAATGGTCAGACCACTGAAAAATTTTCATGAGACAAGACCCAAATCAATTTTACGTAGGATTATAATTCTACAAACTATGAGTCCTATGATTTAATCCGAATCAAAAGTTATACTCTTAAAACTTCTACTAATTCTATTCCGATCCTACTATGATTTGATCGATAATGCTCCGATTCTATTGTAAAAATGATCCTACACAATCTAGGATGGATTCGGTGTTCCAGATTATAGGATCATATAATCCTATGATCCAGGATGACGATTTTACAAATATGAGATAGGATCTTATGATTCATCTCATTCCGACCTCAAATTGATGTAAGATTACAATTTTGTCAACTACAGACATGATACTTTTCCCAAACAATCAGGATTCAAAACTTACCAAGTGCATGAATGCGACATTTAAATAACGTATTAGTGATGATAGCACATCACACCAGGAGTCATCTTGACCGTTCATCTATATATATATATATATATATATATATATATATATAACATGATTTGAAGGATCAAGGGATGATAATATATTCTAATTCTTGCATGCTGACCTGGCCTATGTTGGAGGTAGATTACAATTAAATTCAGGTAGATTTTGACATTTTGTAGCCTACTTAAATGCCAAACTTGACTTGACCGTCACAATCAGTTGGACTTTTAGGAAGATTACAATTAAGTAGAAATAAGTGATGTTTCCCAATGGGAAAGCCTGAAAGAGTTCACATGAGATCGTTCAGTTTTATCAGAAGCGTCAGTGTGAAAGTTAATTTGGACGAGCCCACTTTTGTGTTTCCTGATCAGCTTCGGCAGATTTAAAGAATCACTGTCAGGAACATTGAAGGAATATAACTCTACCATTTAAAAAAAGTTGAATGATTCTTTGATTTTCAAAGTCGAAAGATGAAAACCTAGAGGCATCAAAGTCATGAGAGTGGATGTAATCTTTGATTTTCACTTTGGGCCAATATTAAAGTAATGATGTGTGATTGATCATACTTGGGTATATGTATGAGCGTTTATTTCAATAGAATTTAGGTAGAGTTAATTTTCAATGAATATGAAATATTTTGTTAGGTATCCGATCTCTTATGCGAAGGGATGTTGCGCTAGAGTACTTCATGATTTGTCTATTTATATCTTATCGTAAGACTGACAACATCGAACTGCTTAAGATAAATAGTATCATATTTTTGGCCATATAATGAGAGAGCAACTTGGTTTAATTATGAAGCCTTAAACTGAGATACTATTGCCTAAGTCTTAATTTATTGCTCAAATCAAGTCTCAAACCTTATGATCAGTTTATGATAATGTAAGTGAAGTAAGAAAGATTAGCTCAAATCAAGTCTCAAACTGAGAATTTCAATTTCGTACTTAAAGGGATTTCAAACATGATGTAAGTGAAGTAAGAAAGATTAGCTAGCCATTAATGTTGACTATAGTAGGGTATGCTAGTCTATTAGATCAAGACAATCAACTAGAGCAACGTATTTAAAATGTTTTTTTAAAAGATTTTCTATATTAACATGGGGATCGACGATGTATAAACTCTTGCAAAACATTTGACCAAATAAAATTTATTGAGATGACCTTAAATTTGATGTTCTCGAGGTGTTTTAGTGGGGTCAAAATTTGATAAAGTCAGTATGCTCGTATTTCCTATGCACTAGCCACAACGTTCGAACTAGTAGCCCCCGTAATTTATCTTTTCCATGTTGATCTCGGAACGAATTCACTCTACGGATTTGGACAAATTTTAAAATTACTCTTCTTTCAACTTAAATTCCTTGACTTTAGAGTAGGGTATTTTTCTAAATTAAAATTAACTCATACACCCATATCAAAGTTTCAAATTCAAATTAAATTAGTTCATTTAAACATGTCTCGCTCAAAACTTTATCTAAGTTTTAACGGCAATTTATCAAAGGGCGTACCCAAGAATATATATTTACCAAACGGTGTCTTATGGTTTCATTTTCACCAAAGGGCACACTTAATAATAGTGAACTTCCTCTTATACCCCTCCTGTCAATCAAGTACTGCATGCAATTCTCTTTCCCTTTCTCTTTCTCTTTGTCAGTAACGAATTTTGAGATGGACCATAAAAAGATGTTTCTTTATATTTTGATAATAATATTATGGAATCTTTTTCAAAACAAAAAAATATTGAAATTAATTAAAATATTTTTATTAAATTAAAACTAAAAAACATTTCAGCCGACCACGTTGGGCCTGAAATGGTTCCATTTCAGGCCCAACGTGCCCAATATTAAGGGTCTTTTCTCGATTCTTTGATATTATATTTTAACACCTCGAAGAAGTCCAAATAAACAATGGATAGCAAATTTGAACTCCTTGTAACCTCAGAAATCCACAGGAACTGAAATTTTTACAATCGGAGCTCTATAGGTCAATCAGTGGCCTTTTGGAGTCATTGGGGCTTGAAATGGAAACATTTCAGGTCCAACGTGGGCCTGAAATTTTTCGATTTCAGGCCCCAATGACTCCAAAAGGCCACTGATTGACCTAGAGAGTTCCGATTGTAAAAATTTCAGTTCTTGTGGATTTCTGAGGTTACAAGGAGTTCAAATTTGCTATCCATTGTTTATTTAGACTTCTCCGAGGTGTTAAAATGTAATAATGAAGAACCGAGAAAACATCACGTTGGGCCTGAAATGGGCACGTTGGGCCTGAAATGGAACTGAAATCCACAGAAACCTGAGAAGTCCAAATAAACAATGGATAGCAAATTTGAACTCCTTGTAACCTCAGAAATCCACAGGAATTGAAATTTTTACAATCGGAGCTCTCTAGGTCAATCAGTGGCCTTTTGGAGTCATTGGGGCCTGAAATGGAAAAATTTCAGGCCCACGTTGGAACCATTTCAGGCCCAACGTGGCCGGCTGAAATGTTTTTTAGTTTTAATTTAATAAAAATATTTTAATTAATTTCAATATTTTTTTATTTTGAAAAAGATTCCATAATATTATTATCAAAATATAAAGGAACATCTTTTTATGGTTCATCTCGAAATTCGTTACTGACAAAGAGAAAGAGAAAGGGAAAGAGAATTGCATGCAGTACTTGATTGACAGTAGGGGTATAAGAGGAAGTTTACTAAAATATGTGCGCCCTTTGATAACATTGAAACCATGGTACGCCTTTTGATAAATACCTATTCTTGGGTACGCCCTTTGGTAAATTGCCGAAGTTTTAAACTTTTGGATGGGTTCTTAGGTTTTCACCTCACTCCTCAAATACTCACGTCTTGACGACCTTGACTCAAAACTTTATCTAAGTTTTAAACTTCTGGATGGGTCCTCAGGTTTTCATCTCACTCATCATATACTTAAAGCACATCTTGATGACATTATTTATGATCTTGTTAAGAGAAGAGTATTTAAACATACTGTTATGATCATTGTTGAAAGGGAAAGAATCAAAAGGGCTCCTCTTTTTTAATTAATCGGGAGCTTTCTATTTGTTGAAAGGGAAAGAATCAAAAGGGCACCTCTTTTTAAATAATCGGGAGCGTTCTATTTTGATTTATTATAAAAAAAGATGTCACACTCCTGGAAGTATTCTATTTTAATTTATTATGAAAAGGATGTCCCACTGCCTTGTATATTCACCTTTATACTCTCTGGTATAATAATTATTTTTGACACATGAATGCATCTAACACCCCTACCTATATTCCCACCTAAATCTTGATTTGGGGTTGTTGATTTAAGCATGAAATTCTGAACGCATTTAAGATATTGAAAACGGTAAACACTTACAGTGATTCTCCGTTCGTCCTTCGTTGTTCGTCACGCTTGTCGTCGGAAGAACGATCACGTGTCGGAAAGTTCTTCCCCTCTCGGATTCACGAACCAAATCCCACTGCCTGGATGATCTCCTCGTCTTAGAGTTCTTCTCTTTGCACCACACCTTGCACTTGAATGAAGCCCCTTACCCTCTCCTTATATAGGAGAGGATAGGGGGTAGAAGTAGTGGAGAGGGAGGGGGCAACAAGCCCACCTCCCTGCAGCGTGTGCAGTAACTGCACACGCCCCACTTCTTACATCTCCCACTCATACAATTCAAGTCACATAGACAATACAAGAGTCAGGTCACAAAGACCATATAGTCACATAGACTAACACAAGAAACAGGTCACAAAGCCCATATAGTCACATAGACTAATAGATCATCCAATTCATACATTTAGGGAAAATGATTCGTGCGACAGCAAGCATACTGAGCAATCATTGCTAAGAAAGTTATGACACTTAACTTAGCTGCTCTCTGAGCGATCAATACTAAGAAAGTTGTTACACTTTACTTAGTCGCTCTATCACATGAATCAGAGACATCAATCACTTGCTTTTACCCCAGACTAAAACATTTACATCAATATGAACATCTCTAATCCCTCGTAATGACCATTAAGTCAAGAGCATGTTCAGTATTTCCATTCAATACAATTATTCACAATCACATCTTAAGTACTCAACAAAAAATGTAATTGGTCGACCAGTGAATAAGTGTCAATGATGTAAATCTCTCTTAGTCTTCCTATTTAGCTTGAATCTATTCATTCTAATCAGTTGCTTTCCTAGTTATGTTCCATAGACCGAATCATCCATAGCCAATAGGATGCATGCTAAGGTAGCAGACACTGATTAAAATTTCAAGCAGACAGCTAAATAGTCACATAGGGTAAATCTGAGATTAACTTATAATCTCAAGGGTCTCACATAGTAGAGAAGCAGGGATCCATTCTCCTACTACCCTTATTGTCGCTATAGCACATGTGGTATGAATCACATGCTACGATGTTTTTCTCTTTAACAAAAGAGTGCATGTTTTATCAAAATTAACATCGTACAGATTTGATCTAGACATACCTAATGCCTAATCCTGAATTCAACTTATGAATTCCTATCTGGCTATAAGCAGATTCAGTAAATGGTGGGTTCATTTACTCCGATCATTACATAAATAATCTCATCTTGATACAAAATCAAGGCGACTCCAACTTATGAGTATGTCTCTATTTATAGCTACATAAGCTATCCCATAAGTAATAGTCTTACCTCTATTTATACTCAACAAATAGAGATGAATATTCATGTGAGTGGACCAATCTCAACCTGCCAACATGCTTATCGAGACTTTTATCTAAAATGTAACACCAATATACACTGAATAAATCATGGCATTTTCATATATTTGATTGATTTTATAATGTGTTACATTTTACGAAGTCCCAAAGACTTCACAAATCCAAGAAATGACTCTTTAGTCAATGGCTTAGTAAAAGGATCTGCTAGCATAGCACGGGTAGGAATATACTCAAGGACTACCTTTCTTTTGTCCACAATATCCCTTACATAATTATATTTAATTTCTATGTGCTTGCCTTTACTGTGATATTTGGGATCCTTGGAAAAAGCTATTGCAGCTTGATTGTCACAATACAATGTAACGGGACTCCCACTATCCTCAGCAATCTTCAAATGCTTCAGGAACCTTCTTAACCAGACAGCTTCTTGTACAGCCGCTGCACAAGCCACATATTCGGCTTCCATTGTCGACAGTGCTACACAAGCCTGTTTCTTGTTATTCCATGAGATGGCGCCACCATTCAGCAAGAATGCATAACCCGATGTGGATTTTTTGTCATCAAGATCTCCTGCCCAATCTGCATCTGTGTAGCCCTTCAGGCTCAACTTTGATCCTTGGAAGTAGAGACAATAATCTACCGTCCCTTTGAGATATCTGAATATTCTCTTCACCGCCTTCCAGTGTCTCGATCCTAGGTTTGACTGGAAACGGCTAACTAAGCCAACAGCATAGCTGATATCAGGACGTGTACACAACATAGTATACATTAAGCTACCAATGGCACTGGCATATGGTTTTTTCTTCATTTCGGCTATTTCATTAGGAGTCTTGGGATACATACTTTTGCTCAGAACAGTACCTCTCGCTATAGGAGTTTGTTCAATGTTGCAGTTTGACATATTGAAGTGTTGTAACATCTTAGTAATATAAGCCTCTTGAGACAAACCCAAAAGTCTTTTTGTTCGATCTCTAATGATCTTTACCCCTAAGATGTACTCAGCTTCTCCCATATCTATTATGTCAAATTGTGATGAAAGCCACGATTTTATTTCTATCACAAACTGTATGTCATTTCCAGCTATTAGCATATCATCAACATATAACGATAATATGACAATCTTTCCTTTATCCTCCTTGAGGTATACACAATGATCCTCATTGATCATTTCGAAATCATAAGATAAAATGACTTCATTAAATCTTATGTTCCATTGTCTCGACGCTTGCTTTAGCCCATATATAGACTTTTTAAGTCTACATACTTTATCCTCTTGGCCTTCAGCAATATAACCTTCTGGCTGTGCCATATAGATTTCCTCGTCAAGATTACCATTAAGGAAAGTCATTTTTACATCCATCTGATGTAATTCTAAGTCATAATATGCCACTATAGCTAAAATGACACGTATTGACACAAACTTCACAACTGGGGAAAATGTCTCTTCAAAATCAATACCCTCCATTTGGGTATATCCTTTTGCAACCAGACGAGCTTTGTATCGATTAATCGATCCATCTGCTTTCCTCTTGATTTTGAGAATCCACTTATTCCCAATAGCCCTTCGGCCCGGAGGAAGATCGACTAAATCCCAAACATGATTCTCTCTCATCGACTCCATTTCCTCATCCATTGCAATTCTCCATTTTTCTCTGACTGAACATCTCAATGCTTCCTCAACCGATCGAGGTTCCTCATCGTCAACAGGGAGTATCATTAATGCCTCATTCTCAATGTCAGACCTTCTCCGAGGAATAATCTTACGACTACTCCTTCGTAAGTCGGACTGTTGAGGAGCTGAAACTAATTCATTCATTGGCAAATCACTCCCACTGGGTTGACTAGATTCAGGTATCTCCTGTGATACCTGAGTTGTTGATAAAGGAACATTATCCTCTTCCTCTATTGCAAATAAAGGAATCGACTTATCAACTTCACCTCTTGTTGGGAATTCAGTTTCGAGAAAAGTGGCATCTCTTGACTCAATTTCAGAGATGGTTCCATCTTGTTGCTCACCAATGAAAACATAACCCTTAGAAGTATCAGAATACCTTATAAAGATACACTTTTTATCTCTTGGTCCTAGTTTTCCATATTTGTGAGTCTTATCATGAACATAGGCAGCTGACCCCCAGGGTCTCAGATTACTCAAATCTGGTTTTCTGCCTATCCAACGTTCATATGGAGTAGATGGAACAGACTTGGAAGGCACTCGGTTAAGTATGTAGGTCGCAGCTAATAATGCATCTCCCCAATAGGAAATTGGCAAATTAGCTTGAGCCATCATAGACCTAACCATATCTAGAAGAGTTCTATTTCTTCTTTCAGCAACCCCATTTTGCTGTGGAGTTCCAGGGATCGTTAGCTGTCTAATAATCCCTTTTTCGTTACATATTGTCTTAAACTGATCAGACAAATATTCACCTCCACGGTCAGTGCGTAAGGTTTTAACCTTACGATCCAATTGATTCTCAACTTCGTTCGAATAACGTTTGAAGCAATCTAATACTTCATATTTATGAGAAATCAAATACACATGACCGAAACGTGTGAAGTCATCAATAAATGTAACGAAATAGGAACCTCCATGTCTAGCCTTCACATTCATTGGACCACATACATCCGAATGAATTAATTGCAATGGTGAATCAGCTCTAATAGCCTTGCCAAATGGTTTCCTCGTTGCTTTTCCAACAAGACAATGCTCACATACTGACAAGTTAATCTTAGCATAAGAGCCTAATAGACCCTCCTTAGCTAATCGATTCATTCTTTCTTGTCCTATATGTCCTAGTCTAGAATGCCAAATTTCCTCATTGATATCAGCATCACTAGCAAGAGCAATGTTTGAAAAACAACTATTAATTCCGCAATTAATATCATGTTCCACATCAAGAACCATGAAACCATTCATTACATAACCACGCCCAATTAACACAGAGTTAATTCGAAGTTCCACACAACGACTGTAAAAGTTTATACTATAGCCCAAATCAAGAAGACAAGTAACGGAAACCAAATTCCGTCGAATATCAGGAGCATAAAGGACATCATGTAGAAACAACGTTTGTCCACCACGAAGGTTGAGCTTGCAAGTGCCAATCCCTTTGACTTCAATTCTTGCATTGTTTCCTACATATATCCATTTGTTACCAGCTGTTACCCGACGGTACTCCACGTATGTAGCTCGATCACGAGCTACGTGGTTCGTTGCTCCTGAATCTATAATCCACAAAGGATGAGAATCAGCTAACAACACTGAACTAGCAACATTATGCTCATGAAAAGAAGTTAAATATGGAATTACCTTTTTCGGCTCGGTACAATCTCGAGCGAAGTGGCCCTTCTTGCCACAGTTATAGCAAGTCAGCTTGCTTTTAGGTTTCTTTCCATACTTCTTTCCTTTAAACTCCTTCTTGATCGGGCCTTGCCCAGCAGCAGCTTCTTTTCCTCTTCCCTTTCCCTTTCCTTTCTTGAACCATATCTTTTTATTCTTGGGTCTAGATCCTTCAGCTACGAAAGCTTGTCCAGATATCCTTGCAGATTCTACTCTCTCCGCCTCCAGTTCAACATAGCGTGAGACATCAATGAAAGTTTTAATGCTTTTACTGTGAGTAAGATTCTGCTTCATTGATTCCCAAGAATCAGGAAGGGAACGGATAACTGCCTGAACCTGTTGTTCATCTGTCAACTCATGACCGGCAGTTTTTAGCTCTCGAATCATATTTCCCATTTCCCTAAGATGTTGGGTCATGGTGACATTCGGGCGTTTCTTGAAGCTGTCAAATTTGATTGTCAGCTGGCGAAGCTTACTTATGTTAACTCCACTATATTTATTTCTCAGGGCAACCCAGACAGCATGAGCTGAAGGCAATGGCTCATACTCATACACTAGGTCATCAACCATTGAACTAATCAAAATGCCCTTTGCTGTGGAGTCCTTTTTCTTCCATGTCTTGTAGGCATCAAGATCACGCTTATGCTGAGCGGTAGCACCGTCTACAGGTTCTACCATAAACTGATTTACAGCTTCTAGAACTTCTTATTCCTCAAGTACATACTATATCTTGAGGTGCCATATTTTGTAGTTGTCCCCATTTAGTTTCTCTCCTTTGTTCAGTTCAGCTATAATATTCTTTGTTGTCATGACCTAACATAAATAAACGCATTATTTAGTAATTCAGTGTATGTTATATGCATGTAATCAATAACTAACTCATTGTAAATAGAGTTGGTTTACAAAATCAAGTGACAACTACGTTCCCACTCATCCTTTGTATGTTCCAATCTAATAAACAATGATTAGTTATATCACACACATCCCATCAAATGAACAAATCACCATTAAATGAACTAATCATTTAATTATAATGAACTAATCATCATTAAATGAACTAATCATTTAATTATGATGAACTAATCATCATTAAATAAACTAATCATTTAACAAATTTGTTAACATATAACATTACTTAAACTGTTCGTACATAACGACAATTACACTACATGAATAAATACTGACTGTACATAACGTCAGTAACTAAAGGAAGCTAAGAGAACAAATAGGTTGATATTGTTCCCAATAGAGCGGACTGTAGAATCGTAGCTAAACATTGACCCGTCTCTCTAGTCTGGACCAGAGTGACCTCAGGTGGAGGAGGAATCTCCTCTGGGACCTCTTCAGGATCCTCTACTGTCTCTTCAGGATCTTCTTCTTCTTCTAGATCCTGCTCTATTTCCATATTATCCACGTCCGGATCCCAATCAATCC
>JAGFNQ010000361.1:197118-258871 GCA_024364735.1 Boesenbergia rotunda | reverse complement strand
TGAATTAGTAATCTGAAAGAGTAAAAAATGTGATCATCTAATCATGTATCAAGGAACAATTCACTACCTTCCTTGAACCGAAGTCCATCTGAACCTGTTCTCTTTGCTCGCTCTGATCCAGCAAGATCTACCAAATGCAGCTTCGCACAAAGAAAGTCTTCACTTATCTCCTCAATTGGAGAACCATCAGCTGTGTGACATGGTTTAATTTTCCGCAACAGCTCCAATGTGATAGTGAAAATGGCATGGGACCGACTACTCCAGAATGAAAACAACAAACAAATTCACTGTTAACAATGCAAATTTGAGAACAGGATAAAGATTTATCCAGATTCAAAATAAGTTGTTGAAATATATGAGCAAAACTAATGGGATTTATTGGAAAAACACAGCATGTGATTAACAAGGAAGTCGGTACTCTAGAGGACTGTAATATTATTATTGTTGCAACAGTAGTTTCAATTAGAAGGATAAATTATTACCAAATTAACAGATTAGATCACTGTTAAAAAGAACAAAATTATGAAGAAAAGTAGCATCCAGAAATTAGAAAGTATATTGCAATAATATGCCAAAATATATAAGCAATATATAATGCAGTGTTTCTTTGTCAAAATGCTAAAAAATTCTATACTTCCAAGTATGCATTCAGCAAGGATCTGATCAGGAAACCATGATGAACCACTCACATTCTAGTACATGGAAGGAGATATGGTCTTCACCTTGACTGGTTGTTCATGTTTGTACTTCCGGTTGCACGACTAATAGAACCTTGCTCTAGACAAGCAGCCATTTCATTTTGGGTGCTAACATCAACTTCAGTGGACCCAGAAAGTGTTATTATGCCGTTCGATGATTCACGTATTTGAACTGGAGACTTCCCAGATGTTGTCACCTTTCCTACTTGCCCATTGCAGACTTCAACTTTGCAAACAGTTGAAGAATCTAGCAAGTCTCTCACTTCTTCTTTCAGGATCTTGACAATCCAAGTCAAATTTATCATATCAAATGAAAGTGTGATTCAAAGTTAATTCAGTAATGAAAGACTATTCGATATATTCATGCAAATCGAAAATAAGGTATATTACACTCATTAAAGGAAACAATAATGATAATCACAATTTTGCAAAAAGAAACAATAAATAAAAACAACTGAAGATGACAGATATCTTAATTGATAGAGACTGTGATCATTTATAATATTTTGGGAAAGAAGTGTAACTTAAGCAAGTCGTCAAAAGCAGATAAACAAGCTATTGTTTTACCTCAATGAATGAAACACGTAGATGAAATTCTGCTTGATGCTTCAAGGTTTCGATCTTGCCAAACAGTGCATTCATGACCTGGGGGATAAGGCCTGTTTGAGAATTTTCCTTGAATCCAGTTCCCATGGTATATGTCTTCCCTGAACCAGTCTGTGGCACAGAAAATATATCAAAGATGACAAAATCTTAAGTATACATTCTAAAATGCTACTTCATCCTTGAAAATAGTAAGTAGCTTCAGGTATTTTTCTACTGAACCTGCCCATATGCGAGAACAGTAGCATTATATCCATCGAACAAACCATCAACAAGTGGAGCAACACATTCATCAAACATGGCCGAGGATGGAGAACATGTACTCCCATATACATGATCAAAGGTAAAAGAATGGCTCCCTATTTGCACCTGCATATTGGTAAACCCTAAATAAACACAACTTTGGAGTAGACACCATAGTGATTCTTCTAATTTTCATATTGAGAAAAGCCATACTGTTCATGTCCTGTAACTCAGTGAGATTATTCAGATTCTTCAATTACTTAAAAAAAAAGAACAAGAATAAAAGCGCAGACCACAGAAAGTATACTCCAACAGAAACAGGCACGCTTTCCACCACTCCTTCCACTGCCTCAAGAATCCATCTAGAGAAAAAAAAGAACCAAGGGGCTTGCCAGAGAGGAAAAAAAAAAGGATATTTGTTCAACGGTTTGTACTCTGCTTTTAAAAAGTTTAACAGTGTGATTAAGAGTTGAAAGAAAATTCGAAAATATAGAGCAGTTAGAAAGAACAGAAACATGTAGATTTTGGAGGAAGCACTATAAAACTAGATCATCTGTAATTGTCTACAAATATGGCTTAAGTACTAAAAAAGAGCACATAATGGATAAACCAACTATGGCACTTCCCAATATCCAAATGGATTAACATTAAAACTATTGGGAAATTAAAATTTTAAATTGGCTATGCAAAGTGGAAGAAACAGGTGAACAATAATTGGACTTCACTGATTTAGTTAGAAATGGGAAAATAGACAGATGTTTTTTAAGCAAAGAGTGAACCAGAAAATTCAGTCAATCTATTACTCAAGATGAGGCATTGCACGTCAAAAACAGTGAAATTCAGTGTGTGAAACAGTGAGAGGGAACACGGATCAGACAATAGGTTTTCCAATCGCTTTGTTTGTATGGGAACAAAACAGAAGGCACAGAAAAAGGAGCAATCAAATTGGAAACCTCATTTATAGCGCAAGAACAAATGAGTGTTGGAAAACAAAAGTTACATCACTGGTAAAAGGAGCATGTTTCTTCTTCCTCACTTGGAGGTGACCACAAAATCATTGTCCCGGCCAAGTAATGAATACTATAGAGAAAATGCCAAAACATCCAATTGATGATCGGATTGCAATCCAAGGGATGGGAAAAAAAAACAGGAATTACCCAATCAGTGTTGTCGTAAAAAAAGCCAGATTGACCAAAAAAAAAAAAGCCTAGATCTTCTTCCAAACTCGACCAGCAATTTCAACTGACTGAACAATCATGAAAACAAACCACTTTTCCTCTATCAAGTAGTTAACAAGAAATTGATCATTGCAACAAGAAGAAGGAATCATTTAGAAGTTAAATTGCAGTAACCTGCGGCTTTCCAGGGACAACAACGACACATTCCTTGCAACGTTGCAGCCGCTCGTCTTCAATGAGTGGCCTGATGTGAACAGCGACCTTCACGCAGCAATGCTCCTCGCTGTCCATCTCAATGTTTCCAAGGAAATTCACCAAGCAACCAATTAGTCAATCAAACTCCCACAGATTCGAGGAGAAACCAGCAGTGAATGGCGAACAAGGTCGAGGTTCAAGACGACCGTGCAACAAGGTTGGTCTTTTATTCCGCTGCTCGAGAGGAGGGCAACTCCACTTACGGCCTCAATCCGCAGCTCTTTATCACTCTCACAAACAACGCGAGTAGGGTTCGAGAAAACCACACCACGCCTACTACTTCCTCAAAAGGTGGCTCTTTTATTGCCTTGAGGAGCAAGGCGGATAGGGAATAACAACCCACGATGCTTAGGGAGAAAGAAAGGCGAATGTTAAGCTGGAGAATCGAAGCAAGAAAGGGAAATGAAAAAGATTGGGAGCAGAATCGAAGTCAAAAGTAACTGCAGCAACAACCACTAAGGATCATCACGCTTTCTTCAACTTCACTGCAAAAGCTCTCCTCCTCCTCCTCCAGTGCAGAAGCAGCGAAGGTTACACCACGCTTCCCAAGATGCCTCCTTTCTCTCTCTCCCTCTCCACCAAATGCGGGGACAGATGATCGGCGATGGAGATGGCATCTAAAATGAGAAAAGTGAACGGAAAAGTGAGGCCTTGGCAATATATCGACAATGGCAACACAGTGACCAATGGCGAGCTGCAACTACTGTCATTGCCACAGACAACGACCAGACAACGGCATTCTTCTTCTTGGCT
This sequence comes from Boesenbergia rotunda, assembly GCA_024364735.1. Classification (NCBI taxonomy): domain Eukaryota; kingdom Viridiplantae; phylum Streptophyta; class Magnoliopsida; order Zingiberales; family Zingiberaceae; genus Boesenbergia; species Boesenbergia rotunda. Next base: position 255,141 of record JAGFNQ010000361.1, on the reverse strand, counting down.
GTCGCTGCCCCAAAAAAACGTTTTTGTTCTTGCCGTTATTGGCGTCGTTTTCATTCTACTCCCGTAAATCCCATCATTTTCCAATCTTGTCTGCTTTAGAATTAATAAATTGACGAAACAAATAAATTTAGGGGGTTTTAATGTTATTAACTTAACTTTATTTGTTAGTTTTTCTACGTTAAGGGAATTCATTGGGGACAGATAGTAATTAAATGTGGCTCTTTGGATTCGCTGAATTATTAATTATTATATGCATTTATTTTAGCTTCACTCTTCCTCCACTTCCTTTGAATTCCGAGCGATTTGGTTGGAATTTGGGTCACTGTATTTTAATATTTCACATTCCCAATGGATACTACATATCTTATTGATTATTTCAATCTGTTTTTTACCTACATTGTTGCAGGGTGAAATCTCATAATTTATCTTCAAATAGTAGAGAGCCATAACGTCGAGAGGGTAATTTTAACTTTTACTATCAATAAATCAAAAAAAAATCACCTTAGAGTTTTCTCATGCCAACTACAGTCAAGATAAATTATGAAAGACTTCATCCAAGGAAGAATCTTCCAAGTGCATGGAAGAATCTTGCAAGGATGTTATGTTGTGAGATGCTAAAGTTAGTATAGGAAATATATATATATATATATAGTCTTATTTTTTTATTAGTTTACAATTTAATTAGGCCTCGTTAATTAATACTATAATAGTAGTATCTTTGTATACACCTTAATTATAAGAAAAAAGTCAATTTATTTTTATTTTATTTGAAAAGTAAATTGATTAGATATTTAAAAGAATGAGAATTTGTTTTTTTTTAAATAAATAAGTATATTATGTTTTATGATAATGGGTCGGGTCGGGTTAACATCAACATCTATCATGATCAGTGGATGATTGGGCTTTATTTATATGGGCCTTTAATTGAAACAGTTCCTTACTTGGGCTTCTACTAATTGGGATACTAAATGGGCTTCCATAATGGCCCGCGAATTCTGATTACTACCGCTGCCTCTTCTCCCTCACGAAACCCTGCTCCGCTTTCGGACGCCGACGCCGCCGTCGCTTCATGACCGTATGAGATGGGCGGCGGCCGCCTCTTTTCTACTTCGGAGGATGGGGGCCTCCTCCCTCCACTCCTCCTGCTACGGCGATTCCTCATTTGCCGATGCCCTTGGGCTCGCCGCCTGCGATCGTGTCCTCTCCGTCATCAGCACCGTGCCGGACTTCGAGCCCCAGCTCGACTTCCTTTCCCCGATCCTCACCACCGCCGTCGTCGCGGAGGTACTCGCCGACGCCCCCGCCCCCCGCCTCGCCTTCCGCTTCTTCTCCTGGGCCTACCGTCAGCGCCATCTCCGCAGCTGGGCCGCCTACAACCGATTCATCTCCATCCTTAGATCCCCTGGAGGCTTCGACTCCGCCTGGTGCGCCCTCGCCGAGCTAAAACAGCAGGGCGTCTTCGTCTCGCCGGCCGCTTTCACCGCGCTCATCTCTGCCTACTCGGCCTCCGGACAGGTCGTGAAGGCCGTGGAGGCCTTCGAGAGGATGCCGGAGTTCGGTAGCCGCCCCACCACATTCGCCTACAACACCATGCTTCAAATCTTCGTTGAAAAAGATGTGATTGTTCTTGCATTGGCAGTTTACAACCAGATGATCAAGTCGAATTTCCGGCCAAATAGGTCCACGTATGTTATTTTGATGAGTGGGCTGTGCAAGGCTGGGAAGACGGAGGACGCACGATTGTTGTTCGATGAAATGCTTCTCCGAGGTATAGCCCCAAACACAGCTGTGTATACGGTGTTCCTTTCATCCCTCTGCAAGGCTAACCAATTTGATGAAGCAAGTGCCCTGTTGGAATCCATGAAGCAGAAGAATTGCAAACCAGATTTGGTCATTTACCATGCACTGTTGAATGGCTTTTGCAAGTCAAGGAAGATCAGTGAAGCTTTTGAGCATCTCAGAAGATTTGAAGAGGATGGCTTTGTGCTAGGATTAAGTGGTTATAGTTGTTTGATAGATGGATTGTTCAAGGCCGGGAGGTTTGAGGAGGCATGTCATCATTACAAGGAAATGCTGGAGAACGGTGTGGTTCCTGATCTTCAACTGTACACAATAATGATCAGGGGTTATGCAGAAAATGGCAAGGTTGAAGAATCATTCTCGTTCTTGTCTGAGATGACTAGTCATGGTTTAGTTCCTGATACTTTCTGCTATAACACCTTAATCAGAGGCCTTTGTGACATTGGACGCTTGAACAGGGCACGCTCATTGGTCCTGGAGATCTCACAGAACGATCAATTTGTCGACTCTGTCACATACACTATTATGATTTGTGGATTATGCAAGGAAGGACTTGTTGATGACGCACACAAGATATTTAGCGAGATGGAAACCCATGGTTGCATCCCGACTGTGATGACATTCAATTCTCTGATCAATGGGCTTTGCAAGGCTAGGAAGTTGGAAGAAGGTCGTATTTTATTATACAAGATGGAGATGGGCAGAAATCCCTCTCTATACCTTCGGCTCTCGCAAGGCACAAATAAGATTCACAACAAGAGCAACCTTCGCCAAATGGTTGAGGACATGTGCCAGTCTGGTCATATGCTCAAAGCATACAAGCTTCTGCGTAGTATCATAGATTGTGGGGTGGTACCTGATATCGTCACATATAACACATTGATAGATGGTTTATGCAAGGCAGGGAACCTTGATGGCGCTATGAAACTCTTCAAGGAAGCTCATTTAAAGGGGCTCTCTCCTGATCCAGTCACATATGGGACACTCATTGATGGTCTTTTAAAGCTCCATAAGGAGGGGGAAGCTTTTGCTCTTCTTCAACATATGTCACGAAGTGGTTGTGCTTGGAGTCGATCAGTATATAGTACTCTAATGAGGACATTGTGCAGGAAGAAAAGGGTTTCACAAGCAGTTACTCTTTGGTTGAATTATCTCTCACAGTCCTTGAATCTTCCTGAGGATGCTGATACAATTGCCACAGTGCGGAAACTTTTCTTGGAAGGCAACCTGGAAGAAGCCATCAGAGGCTTGGTTGAGCTGGATCAAAATCGCGGTGTACTTCGTCCGTTCCCCTACACCATTTGGCTCATTGGGTTTTGCCAGGTAAAAAAGATCGATGAAGCTTTCCTGATATTTCAGATCCTGATGCAGGCCAAGATTGATCCAACTCCTCCCAGTTGTGCACTCCTTATCAATTACCTATGCAGGAGTCGGAAACTAGAATCAGCATTGGAAGTTATGTTCTACAGCTTGGACAAGGGATTCATCTTCGACAGGCAAGTGGGAAATCGCTTGTTGAAGAAGCTCTGTATGCAAAACAAGAAGGATGTTGCCCTAGAACTCGCAGAAAGGATGCATCTTTCGGGCTATGATATGGATGCATATCTACGAGAAACTACAAAATTTCTGTTGTACTATTGGCCTGGTGAGAGATGAATTGTGATGCTACCTACACAAGTGATTGAACTGATGAAGATGCAGTTGCGATTTTTTTTTTTTTCATTCTTCACTTAGAATAGGTCGATTGATAACCATTGTTGAAGTAGACATTTGTGGGTCCACATCAACATTCTGTAACATTGAGAAGGAACTGGTTATTGAAAAATATATATGATTGTGTGTTGTGTCCCATGAATCTATTATTTTTGTTCGCAATATGTTTATCGAGAGTAACTAATAATATAAATTCTGAACAATGTTTGAATCATCTCGCTCGTATTTATACATCTTCATAAAGTCAGATAAACAATTTTCATCTATTTCAGATGAGAAAAACGTTCTGTTTCAATGAGACATGAGATATCTACAATTACAACAGTTGGTTTTGGAGCTTCACAGATGGTCTCCTCAATAGTCAGTACACGAGTGTAGTCAGGATTTTGCTTGAATGCAGAGAGGACTTGAATGTCATCAGACTGGATGAAAACTTGTTTATTTGGTTGTTTATCGAAACTAGCATTCGACAATGCACTAGAGACCGCATCTACTATTCCAAGGCCTTTCTTTGAAGCGAGATAAGCAGCATTCTGCAGGAAGATATGGCATGAGTTACAGCCATGAATTGAATGATATAAAATCTGTACAGAGATAATCTCCAACCAATTGTCTCACTTGATCTCTTCTATCGGATCACAAAAAAGGCTTGTATACAGTATGTTTAGAGTCTTTTGGTCCCCTGCTTCTAGTGTCACATGGTTAATTTATGTATACTGGACTAGAGACTGATGCTCAATAAGGAGGCATAGTATATGACTGAGAATCATCAAAAAATAGTTGATGATTTCACTCATAACTCAATCCATTACTTTTTTTTCCAAACAAGAATCCTCACAGGTCAAAGAACACCTTATCTGTCATTCATGGATAGAAATACTTTACAAAAATTTAAACTCACTACAAAACCAACGCAAACTACAGGTAATTGATTAAGCAACCATTTAACAACCTGCATTATTAGTAAAATGGTCTTTCTTTTTCGTTTTAGTATATGAAAAATGATATGCAACGAAAATTTTCAACGAGAAATCCAACGGAAATAACGTGGCACTTTAATTTCCTCGACGGATTTAGCGTGCCTCCCAAAGTATAATTTGGTTTAGAACGGCGGTCTTTGACCGTCGTCGGTGTCCAAGCGACAATCGGATACGTATACGAAAAATGTCATGTCATTTCCATTAGATTTTTTATTAAAAAATTTCTCTGCGTATCGGAGAAGTAACGGAGGAGCTTAAATCTCTCACAATGCTAACCCTTTTAATGGAGAAGCACTCACCGTAACCTCCATTCCGGCAAACGCTCGCCATCCTCGTCGCCAGAGTGAACGAGACGAAACAATGCTTAGCTTGCCGCAGTTGTTTAAAATAAATTGATCTTTATTGAAATATTAGAAGTATTTTAGAAAAGCTATTAAATTTACAATAGAATTTAAATTTCAACAATAAAAAATTGATTTCTTTTTATATTGTAACAAAACCTGAAATATTGTGATTTTTTTTTTCATCAAAGATCCATATAATTGATCATAAATTGTATTATTCCAATATAATTAGTCAAACCATCATAACATCATGTATATTAATTACTCCAAACTAAATACATTTATATGATTCCATTCGTAACTACTTCAACCAATTAACTAATCCAATTGATGACATATAAAGTAAATATATCTTGGCTATAATTTAATGTCCAATCCCCGGACTTGGCCCCTCATCCTGATGAGGGTAGTTGTTGTTCTCCTTCGCGTGTCCGATTATCGGGCTCGACCCACCTACCTTCATTGCTTCAAGAGTCATTTGATCGTTAACGAACTCGATCATCTTCCGACCATCTTCAAGTACCCCGATCTCTTTCAAAGTGCGCGCCTCAGTGGGTGGGAGGACGTCATCGAGAGCTATGTTGATCGCTAACAGAATTAGGAAGAGTGAGCGCACTATCAAAGCCATGATCGACGAGGAGGAGGAGGAGGAAAGGTAGGCAAAGCTTGACGAGTGAGATGGAGGGTTGTGGAGTAGGGTTTATATAGGGGTTTGGGGGCCTCGGTTGAGTTTGACCATGGAAATGGGTTAATGGAGGTGGATTGTAAAGCCCACGTGGCGGAATGCATGGGGAATTAAATGTGGAGGGAAGCATCCAAGCGAGTGCGAACGAAGGAGACTTGGCGGGCGATACAACTCAAACAGAATAATTATTCTTCGTGCATTTGTGGAAATTTTAATAAATCAATTTGTTGAATTTTAATTAATTTTTAGTGTTGAATAACGTACTTCTTAATGCAAGGGCTGTTTGACCAAGTTAGTTGATGGAATATAATGTGGGGAAATTAATGAAAGTTGTATTATTTTTTTCCTTTTCTTTTTTTTTAAATAGTTGTTCTGATTTTCACTATTATATTTAGTATAAGTTTCTGTTATTACAATTGGCTAGCTCTATTGTGGAAAAAGGTAGTTGAGTTGATAATGTGTATGTGATGCAAGAACATCTGGCGTCAATAGCCTCCAATCAACTTCTCCAGTAGCTTCACACTATCGATAATCGATATCACTATCTCCCATCCCAACCTCCACTTTTGTATCCTCCTCCTCTTCTTCTTCTTCTTCCTCGTTGCACTTCTCCCTTGGGCTCTTCTTCGCCTTGATCTTTTACGCTTTCTTGCGTGCGTGTGCTAGCTACTTTGGTGAGTGCCGGACGATCGATGGCGTGCCATACACTCAAACATCACTGAGATTTTGTTTTTCTCCTGATCGACAAGTTGAAATGTGATCGTGCGTACGTTATTTTGTCGAGGGAGTCAAATAGGTGATGGCTGGCTGGCTACATGTGGGAATTCAAATAGAAAATTTATATATAGGCGAATTTAATTGACAAGTGGACTTGTTGGTTTGGAATAAATTATTTGTGGGGAAAAAATGTGCACGAGTCGAGCATTCACAAGGCTTTACGTGTACACGCTCTTGAATTTGAGTTTCAACTAGAAAATTCTATTTAATTGAATATTGTTGACTTTAAATTTTGTGTGGAATTTGGGGAGGGAGGTGATCCTTTTTCATATAAAGTGGCAAAAAAAGTAGGGGAGTGGGTCTAAAATGGTAGGCAAGTTAGATTATGTAAAGATTGTTCTTGTCTCGGATGGTATTCTTCCTCACGACTCTTTTCCTTTTATTTTAACATTCTTTTATTGTTCCCGTCTAAAAGTAAAGCTTCACGTCATGCTTAATAAATTATTTGCTTTATTTTTTTTAATAAACAATATATGAGAACCGTTTAAAACTTCAATTTGGATAATGACTTTCCTGTATATTTACTAGCATTAACTTGTTATTAAAAAAACGATTAACGAAATTTTTTCAATCTCGAATGATCAATTTGACCTCATAAAATTTTTTTATCGATCATTAGGGTAAATTGAGAAGTGCTCGTTGATCCCGCCCTATCTTTGGCACCGTACGGACTGCCAACGTGGCAAACGACCTGGCCAACTTCAGGATCCACGTCAATGTACGGGCAGCCAACTCGACAAACATCTTGACCGGTCCCAGGGTCTCCGCCGGCCGGTCAAACCCGGCCGGCCACATTAAGGCTTACACGCCTCATCCGGCCGGTAAAACCCGGCCGGCCACATTAAGGCTTACACGCCTCATCCGGCCGGTAAAACCCGGCCGGCCACATTAAGGCTTACACGCCTCGTTTAGTCGGTCAGACCCGGCCGACCGCATTAAGGCTGACACACCTCTTTTATCCGAAGTGCATCCGCCCGGCAGTCCTTTACACTCAGACTTGATATCCAGCCGGGCGTGCCGTCCCTGTGTCCGCTCGGGCACTCTCTTGGGATCACCCTGAGAGAATGACAGAATACACCTGCACCCGCTGCAGATAACAAGCTATCACCATTCGTGTGAACTGACTCTCTTTGATTTACAGAAACCTGTCTTTGTCCTCACAAAAGACAAACCGTATACGACAAAGAATGTTAGTTACAAATCAACATAACCATACCGTATCCTCTGACCCTGTCAGAGGATCCTGACGCAGGTCATACTCAACACGACCTAGCCATACCATATCCTCTGATCCTGTCAGAGGATCCTGACACAGGTCATACACAAATCAACCTACCATACCATATCCTCTGACCTTGTCAGAAGGTCCTGACACATGTCAGACTTGGTCCTTTTCCCCGGCTATATAAGCCACTCCTCTCCTCATTCGCAGGGACGCACACATATACGCGCGAAACCTCTCGTCTTCAGTGCTTCATTACTGTTCTTGTTCGTCGGAGTGCTGACTTGACCGTCGGAGTGCCTTGCCGGGACGTCTCCCGGCTAGGTTGCTAACGGTCATTTTCCTCCCCAGGTCCACCTCCATCCGGTCGAGGGTTCATCCGGCGGCACCTGCTTCCTACCATTCGAAGGACACCCTACGCCCGCTGCCATTCTGCGCGAGGACATCCAGTCATCGTCCACGTCACGCCTCTACACCGTCATCCGGTTGCGGCTCCATCGCGCTCGGCGACAGGATCACTCGCGATGACGATCCAGAAGCCTAATATCCCAAAGTTCGTGCTCCATTTAGAGGAAAATATCCTGCAAAATACGAGAACGATTAATGAGGTTTTTTCAACATCGAGCAATCTGTCCAGTCCTACGAAAATTTTCCACTGACCAAGATAAATTGGGAAGTATTCGCGACGAACGATCTAGAAGTCTAGCGTTCTAAGGTTCGCGCTCCATTTGAAAGAAAAATTCTTATAAAATACGTCATGATTAGGGATCGAATAATAGATGTCTAAGATGATAATTAATCGTCCTCTCACTGTATCATAGCTTTGGGATAGTATTAACTAGTCATCACTTAATTGCCAATGAAACCGTAGTCTGATATTTCAATTTCAACTATGTGGATGAATTTCCAAATTTATTCCAGTAAATATCATAGGTTCTCTATGATTTTTTACTCGGACTAAGTATCTCTTAGATTCTTTTTCTCAAGTCTCCCACGATAAAAAGATCTAGAATTTAAAACTAAAATTATATATTATTAATTTTTCATCTTAATAAATAATGGATACGAATGTTGATTTTTAAAATAAATCTCTATATATACTTTCTAAATTTATCCTAATAATTATTGAAAAAATTTCATAAACCTAAATCAATCATCTCAGATTTTACCTAATTAATCATTTATATTTTTAGTATTAACTTATCATTTATAAGTTGCTTAATATTGATTGAATTGCCTCTAACAACACCTCATCAAAAAAATAGTGTAACATACTCCGCTTAATAAATACTACCCGTTTTTCAGCCCTTTTCAAATAATACAAAATTCAAATTTTGAAAAATTATATACTAAATTGCTGAAGTAAAAGTTCATCTAACGATCCATTATAATCAACTTCCTCTAAATATAAATAAGTAAATCATAAAAAAAAATATTTTATTCTGACACGGCAATAAAATACCTAATAAAACATTTTACACCGATCAAAAATTAATCTAAAAATTTATTAAAATAACCACTCATACAAATATCAATCATGCCAACTCAATAATTATATACTGAATCACGAACCATGTGTGACATGACAAAATAATCTAAAATTGATTTCAATTTAGTTGAATTTCCTTAATAAAAAACAAGAATCAAACAACAAATTAGAATATTTATTAATTATTTAAAAGATCCGAATTGGTATATGGAATGGACATGAAAAGGAAATTCTAACAGGGATGCATGAAATGCAGTGCTATCATGGAATGGATCTGAAATATCATTTAGTACATCCTTCCCCTATCATCGAAAGGGTCATCCCCCTCTAGCTCCTTCAAGTAATCAAAAAATAGTAACAAAGAAAACAAAAAGAAACCCCCTGATGAACTCCCACCGCCTCCTCCCCCACCACCGCCGCCACCACCAAACCATGGAGGGAACCCCTGGCCCCCATCGTCAAGCTTCTTAGGTTTCTGGATATCTAAAAGGTAGAATAATTCGGTAAAATTCAAAGATGTGATGTGGACGGAGGATAAGAGTTCATTTAACATATAAATTTTAAAATAAGATTTGATAAGATCTACTCAAATTTGGATAAGTGACTGCACTAAAGTTAGGAAAGTTACCTTTTGTGGGAGTGGTTGGGATCGTTGATGATCGACTTCTTGCAGTTTGCTTTTCAGTCTGAGTTGCCGCACAAGTGGCGTTCTGAAGCATATTAGTGGATACAATCAAACAATAATACAGAAGAAAATCAAATGCAAGTGAGCTATTAAAAAATGCTGCTTAGAAGTAAATGATGTTCTTGGCTGGAATGTGCAAAACACAAACCGAATTCACGACACGCAGCCTTGCAGATGGTGAAATTTTCCTGGAGAATGCAACAGAATGTTCACGGCCATTCTGGCTAAGTAGAAGCTTGCGTTTCTCTGTATATAAACAAGAAAACAATAACATCAGCTCTGGCAGAGTTGAGATACAATCATCCCATTTGATTTACCATCTACTTTATTTGGAGAACTAGGCATGCTTAGTCACATACTGAGAAACAAGAACAAAATAAAACAAAATGAATCCCAGGATCAGGTTTGGAAAGAGAAGTAAATTAAACAACAAATGAATCCAAAAAATGTAGAGTTCCTGAAGTAATTGGCTAGCATAAGAGTACTGTCCCACCTAGAGTATCGTACCCACATTACAGGGCAGATACAGAGTTGCCACAAGAAGTAGGTAGGGAGGAGTATAATGGAGATCAAACCTTTATCAATACGATAGAATACAGAGCCACAAGACCCATTGAAAGAGGTTCACGAAAGAAGTCACTGTTTTTATGATGAAATCTGATGTAAACCCATCAGGTCCAATGCATTAAAGTTTTCTAGGCCTTTGTCAACAAGTAAGAATTCTTGATCAGTAAAAGGCCTGACTAGATCATGAAGTTCGGCTTATGGAGGTGTTTTTAACTGGGTAAGTTGTGCCAATCTGGTTTAAAAAGAGCTGCGGGTGATTTGCCATATAACAATTTGAAGTGGTCTCAAACTACCACTATACGTAATTCTGAGTGTCAAAGATTCAAAGCTATTTTCATGAAATTTGTCTGAGATATCTCACTGTCTTAGTAACCAATGATTGTACTAATCCAGAATTTTTTTAGCCTTGGATATCAACAGATTTGATAGTGTCAATCTGATTCAATTGATTGATCAATAAGGCCAACTTATTTCAGCAAGAGAGGTTGGCTTTGGGTCGGTTGGTAGCCTTCAGCTTAGATGGAGTCAATCTACTTGGTTCATGCAAATGACTGATAAACTGATGGAACATGGAGCACGACAATGCTTTGATATCAAATTGATGTAGCCTGAAAAATGCTATGATACCAAATTGATGCAGAACGAGATTGAATCAAACTCACGGAGAAATGATATTGCAACATCTCATCTAGTATTAAAACTACTAAACATCATAAACTAAAATAATTACCATCTTAAAACACTGATAAAACTTCGTTCTCCTAAAGAGGAGATCCTGCCAAATTAATCCCTTACAAATATAAAAAAAAATCCATATCTATTTTGCATCACCAACTTAGTTGGTTACTTGGTTCAATTAGGTTAGTGTTACCTATAGGGCAAATAGCCTAGCTCGACAGGCCAATCAACAAGTCAACTTAGTCAAATTTAGTTTATCCACCCAATTGACTATTTTGCTAATAAAAGTCATTCCTGAATTTTTGTTGAAAACAATTTTATTTGAAAAAAAAAGTCCTTCATTTTCATGTAACAAACAGATTATGACTCTCAAAACTGGAAATGTAAATTGTTGCCTTTTTTACATCACCGATTTTGTTGAAAACCTGTTTGCCCTCTCAACCAAAAAGTGCATTAAATATTTGCTTAAAAGCTAGTTCTCACTTTCATCAAAGGTTCCAGAAGCAACTTATATATAATAAATCTTCAAATTGATCAATCATTGCATAGTTGCAACTCATAATGAAGCAATCATCTAAATAAACTCTCATGATACCTAATTAATTCAAACAATTATCCCGAGTCTCAGTTGACAAAATGTGCTCAATGACTTGATACAATCGTAAAATTGAAAAACTACAGAGAAAAAAAAGTATCTGCGCAGTCAAAATCAAAATAGAACTTTTTAGCAGTGCCATATTTGTACCTAATAATCTCTGAGACTGAAGAAAAGCTGGACATTGTACTGTTGGTGCTGATGATGTAACAAAAGTGTAAGTCACCATTTATTCGAAGACCTACAAATTTTAAGTTACACACTAATATAGAGAAAGTAATCGACAAAATGCTCATTGGTATTGAAAAAATGCTGTCTTAAATAATAGAATACAATCTAATTAACATGGTATAAAAAATTCCAAACCAAAAATTGATAAACATAAATTTTAATCCAAGTTGCATAGAACATTTTTTTTATGTGGTACATGGTGTTATTTGGGTTCAATCTGATTGCTTACTAATGCTCATTTCTTTGGCGGAAAACCAACCCATACAACATATTTAATTTCTAAAACAATTTGTGAAACAAACCCGTGGCAGCCAAATCTGAACACCGTAGAATCCTCAACGACCTCAACTATGTCCCTTCTTCTACTGAAGACATGCTTAGCATACATCTAGTTCCATCATATAGTAGAGGTGACAGAAAGATGTTAAGCGACACCTATCTTGGCTGGTGTGGTCCTCTACAGTTGGAAAGAAAAACCACATCTTGGACAGGGGCCAAGCAGTATAGACTCTATCCTATGTCTGGACTGGAAGCAGTATTTCTGAGAACACTCCCATGATCCTTCACGTCAGTCACTGCATACAACCTCTGTTTTCTAACTGACTGGAAAACGTCTTTACTCGAACAAATTCCCACTTGAAGATCTCCAGTTACAATCCTTCACTAATGGTCAAAAGTTATAAGAAAATGACAACATCTCATCTCATGTGATTATCAAAATATTACACTGAAATAATATCCAGCATCCACTCCATGTGTTCTCCTAGGCACTAGAAGTGTAATTCACCATGATTATACATATCTCATATTTAGATTGAATACTACATCCAAATCTCCCATCGACTACTGAACACAGGAAACATAACAGCAACCAAATATTCCTAGGTTGTAGAACTTTGTTTCTGGAGTAGATCATATTGCATTTGGTCCTCAACAGCACTTGTCTTGCTGAGTTATCTGATTTGTCCACACAACATTTCTACAGAGCATATGTACTTAACTTCATTCTACTCCTTACCGCATGAAGGTAATATGACTGATACAAGTGGGGAAAAAAACTCGACTTGCAGGATGTCTAAGAACCCTGAAATACAAAACCAAACTGCAAGTTGAGGAAAATCAACTTACAAGACTTGCCAGGAACAACTATTCGGAGTGAACCTGTGGAAAGCAGTATATTGTTTTACCGATCCAGCCGCCAATCAACAACTCATGATCACAAAATATCCTAGATCTTGTAATAATACCCTGTGATATTTTGAATATCAATGTGACCATAGAAGATCTCCAACATCGAATGCATCGAATATCGCTTTTCATCTGAAAAAGGAATTCCTAGGGTCTGATCGTAGTTTCTATAATTCTCACCAAAACAGAACTGAAAATTAAACATATAACCTAAAAGGGTTTGCCCCATTCGTCTCTAGCTCGCAAAAATTTGCTCCCGTAAGAATTAAAAAAAAAAAACTCCATCAGCATCCGAGATTAAAAAAAAGAACGCACCAAGAACCGATGCGCGCGAAGAAACGAGGTAAGGGCCTTCCTTACCCTTCACAGGCGTCCTCCTCCTTCCGCCGTAGAAGAGGAGAGACGAGAAGGAAACGGAGGGCCGGAGAAGGCGACTGAGCCATTTATAGCCCGTTCTTTTCTTGCAACACAAGATTTTTTTGACCATGATAGTTTCCATTCTACTCCTCCAAATTAAATTTCTTTATTAAGTATGTCGGTTTACACTATGTTTAGAAAGGAAGGAATTGAAATTCAATTCCATCCTTTGATAGTAATTTTCAAGAAGAAATTGCTAAGGAATTGAATTTCAATTTTTTTTAAATCCCTTAAAACAAATCACACCTAAACATATGTGATTTGTGAAAGGAATTCACTTAAACGAATTAAACTATCAAATCGTCCCCTCACAAAACAAATTAAAGTTGCTCAGGCTCCATCCTCGTAGGATAAAATCGTAAAAGTATAACAATTGAATAGAATTTAATTATGTTTTTACAATTCATTCCAAACATGAGAATTAGAATTCAATTCCGGATGATCGAAATTGAATTTCAATTCCTTACTTAAAAGGTTTCCAAACATGAGGTTAGTGAATCACATTGTTATGGAATTATTACGTTAATATTCGTGCTAGTTTTCAATAAACTATAAAATATATTTGAAAAATTATTTTTTTTCTTGAATAAATTATTTTTTAACAAATAAGTTAATTCATGCTCTATAAAAAAAATATGTAAACTATTTGTTCCCGAAGGAGCTATCGTTGACACGGAGCAAGAAGGCCGTTGTTGGCCAAGAAGTTAGAACCCTAGTTCGCGTGGCTACAAAGCCAGAAAAAAAAACAAAAAATAGGAGAAGATCGCTTCCTCCATCAAAAACTCACATTTCAATTTCTCAATGATTTCACTTCCAAACCCGCCAAAATCTTTCGCCGATGAAGCTCATCAATCGCCTCGCGGAGCTCTCGCTTCCATTAATGGTGGAGTTACAGGCACGATCGTCGCACTCGTCGCCGTCGTCGTCGTCATCCGGGAAGTAGGTCGCCTTCGGCGCCGATTTATCTTCCTCTGCCGTCGAGGTGGCCTCCAAGTTGGCTCCTTTCGGGGTCCGCCTCCGGCGGCGGCTGCTGCGTTCCTGCTCCTGCCACTCGATGCCCTCCTCCACGGCGTCGATGATACGGCGGATGAGTTTCCGGTTCGGCGACGCGTCCCACCGCGCCCAGAAGCTCTTGTAGCACCTGAAGCAGCGGCATCCCAGCTCCGGCAGGTGTTCCCGCTGGCGGGACCACTCCTCACCAGAGGAGAGCAAGTAGGCGAGGACCTCTTGCTCCTCGGCGGTCAGCGCCAGCACCGCCGACGGGAGCGCCGCCAGGCGGTCGAGTTGCGGGGCGGGGTGGACCCCTCGCGCCGCGACGCCATTGGAGGGCTTCTTCATCTGCAAGATCGCTTTTTGAAGGTCTGGGTGTGGAAGAAAGCGGGGGAGGAGCAGTGAGAAATGGTTGCTTTGTCTTTCTTGTTTCTTTGAAGGGATGAGTAGTTAGCACTATGATTAATTAGGATTTTTTAAGATACTGCAAACCCTCAAAATTTTAAAAATGACATTCGTTCCATGAATATTTTCACTTGTTCAAATATTTCCCTTATAACATCTTATAATTTTGTAGTGGGGAAATCAAATTAGCACAACACTGCAAATCCTCACTTGTTCAAACTCATTGCAGATAAAGAATTGTATTCGTAAAATTTAACAGCAGTTTTGAAAATCCACAAATACGAATTGGAAAACGAGATGGTGTAGTTGATGCATAGCGCTAACAAAGCTTATAGAATATGGTAAACAGAGTGTCGAAATATTGTGAAGAGAAGTTGGTGATGGTCTTCATGAAGAACTCTTCAGACAAGCCTTGATCCGCGATTGAAGATGCAGCAATTCTTATAGAATATGGTCGAGAGAGGGTTGAAATATTGTGAAGAGAAGTTGGTGATGGTCTTCATGATGAACTCTTCAGACGAGCCTTGATCCACGATTGAAGATGCAACAATTCTTCAGTGGTGATAGAATGACCAACATTAGGATAAGCCTGTAAATTCGAAAGGAACTTAGATGATAATAGTAGAATGGAACAAACAGTTTTGGAACAAAATCGAAGAGCTGAAGGGAGAACATATACAAAGTTTCTTCTTTTCGACTAGTTAATTGCAGATTAGAAGGAAGAGTTCATTAAGCTTCTTTCACCTATTTTATTGAGGAAAAATCAACAGAAAGAAAGACATTTAGAGCCTTTTTATCTTATAATTTCGATGATGCAGAAGCCAAGAAGATAACAGCAATTACCTTGAATTCACAACTCATACCAGCTTGCTCAAGAAAAGGAGGTCCAGCTTGCCCCGCCTCGAATAATACAGTTCTGTCAGCCATACCATGAGACCAGAGAATAGGTGACTGCAACAATCCCATATGACAAAGGAAAAAAAATGTAGGTAGTTAAAATGCACAACATGTACATTTCTTGCAAATGCCTGACCAACTAGTTTTCAATATGTTTGTTCTAATGTAAATATTGAACTAGAATAACAAGAAGGTGATCAACAGGGAACTTAATATATATATATATATATATATATATATATATATATATATATATATATATATATATATATATAAAGGTGGTAAAGCATCTTATTGAAATACCCTTTTTGCTTCCGGTGAAATACGTCCAATAATTGATGAATTAAAAGGGATCCATCCACTAAAAACTGCACCGCCTCCCAAAGTTCTTGGGTAAAGCAATACACTTGCCAATGTCAAGGCACCTGTAAAATGTTAATCACCCAAATTGGTTTTGTTATCGTGTTATTATAAATTGTCCAAGTAGGGCGATTGTTTTCTCTATACCTCCTTGGCTAAATCCACAAACAAATATATTTTCAGGGTTTACTCCATTGTCAACCTCTTTGTCTATCATTGCATGCACATTCTGAACAGCTTTAAGAACATCACTTTCATTTTTGGGGGATTCCTGAATTTATCAGTAAGGCATTATTGGTTAGTAAAATGTCCAACTACATAAAATTTAGATTATGGACCTTTCAAGATTGATGGGTGAAAAAATGTACGTCTGGTCTAACAAAATATACGAATGGATGACAGTGAACAGCTATTTTCCAGGATTTAGTCATGCTAGATTCATACAGACAAGTGATATTCCCAATATTTATGTTCAAGCATTGTTATTTATCAGCTAGCAAGATTGTTTACCAAATAACATTTGATCATAAGAGGAAGTTAATATAATTTGCAATGACTAGTATTAGCATTGAACAAGAATCGAAAAAACTTACAGAAGTCACAGGTATCTCATAAATGTCAAACCAGGAAGGCATTACAGCACCATCTGCAAAGTAAGAAAACACTACTCAGAATAAAATATATTCTCCTAGTAGGAATCCTTCAAGTTTAAATGAAATATCGTTCCTTGGATGAATGCATATAGATCATAGATCAAACTTCACTTAGCAGGTTCCTACTGACCAAACACAACTAGTACCCTTCCAAAGCATAAACCCTAGTTTGGAAGCATCCTAATTTTGCACAAAAAATAAATCCAATACACAATTAATAGTTGGACTCAACCTAGAATGGAGGAAAATACTACATTTTGCATCAAAAAAAAAAGTATGTATTTTCTCATCGAAACAGCACGGGAATTCAGTGGTGAACTTATGGCATAAAACCGATGTGGATCATAAGCGGAAACGATAACAAAGTTACTCCGATTGCCTGGCCCTTTTCCGTTATCTTTATAAACAAAAGAAAATAAAGGGGCATATAAGGGATGGTACAGTTGCAGGAGACGGAAGAGCGAGGGGCGGACGGAAAGGACCACTTGGCGAGCTTGAACTCGGGAGTGGAGAAGAAGGTTCGGATGGGCTCGTTGGCCGGTCCGCAGTCGCCCAACCCATGCAGCCAGAGGATGAAGCTACACCCCGCCATAGGATCTGAAGACAGGCGCAGGGAAGAATAAAAATAAGGAGGGTCAGGAGGAGGGCCGCGATGCTGTCGGAGGACGCCGAAAAAGAAGACGGCGACGAGGGTGGCCGTGAGAGACGACAAGAACAACGGGCCGAGTCGCATTGACTTATGTCAAGGCCGAGACAGCTAGATCCAATTAATTACGGCCCAAATTTTAAAATAAGGCCATATTTAAAAAAACAAAATTTTTATTAATTAATTTTAAATTACATTTTATTATTCAATTTGAATTATATATTTTTGTTTTTATTTTTATTTAAATTACTAATTGAATTACATTATTTACATATTATGGGTGTCTAAATCAAATCAACATTAACTGTTAAAAGACGATTCACTAGTCTTCAATGTCTCCGTCAACTTATTTCAGGATCAATACAAAGGAGGTAAATCATATGGATTATAAGTTTGGATATTATGGCTAGTGCATGGGGAGAGAGAACGCACTGACTTTATCAAATTTTGACTTTTAAATCTTAAGATGATAACACTCTTATATTAATCATCAGTTTATCCCATAAAAATAACTCACATGTATTAACTCATGACAAGTTTAAGATTTAGAACATACACAAACTCCCATTACTACTGTGGTAGTGACGAGGGAGCTCTCTCTTGTATTGGAACAGATCTCTTTTGCTTTTCCACATTGAGTGACTCCTTGTTGCTTTTTCTTTTATATATATATATATATATATATATATATATATATATATATATATAATTTTCAAATCTCACTCACTATTACTATGCAGACAATGATGAATGATGTAATCTTAATTATTGATCATCATCATAAATATTTTGATTAGTAATGTATTGGTAGCCAACTCAGCATGTGCTCATGGTTGTGTAGAGTAAAGTACGTAGGCTATCAAAACTCTTGGTGTAGCATATGGAACTTTATCTTTTCTATTAATATCCTACCAAATAAATTGAACAAGGATAACAACATGATTTGATCTCAATTGTTAGAATTCAATCTAGCACAGTCTCAACATCACAAGAACCACAATTATAAAATCTTGGGTATCATGAGCTTCAATTGAAGGTCACAACTTATTAAAACATCAAAAAAATTTACATTGAAGTACTATTGTCGCTCCCAGCCGAGTCTTCTTTCTTCTCACCCAATCCTCCTACATACTCTACGACAAAATAAAGAACATCAATTATAATTCTCATTTTATATATGAATAAGAAATGAATTTAATAGAAATAAAGACTAACAGGGTATTGTATGACTTCTGAATTAGTTATGTTTTTTTGGTATCAAAGTAATTTCGGTACACTTAAGGTTAGGTATATCAAAATTTTAGTACAATCGGTATGTTTTACACTATACGGAAACTTTGGTATACTGAAGTTTCGGTATATTAATGCTAATTTTATTTCATTTAATTATAAAACAAATTAAAATTATACCTTATCTTTTACAAATGCATTACTGCTAGAGCAAAAACTTGAGTGATTATCGTATTAGAATTGGATTATAGTCCACCCGTAAAAAAGAATTTATTATTTAATATAATAATAGTATAATTACATAAACAATTAAAATTTTATTTTAATATACAATAAATATTTTCTTCTGAAAATACTATTATGTATATATATAATCTCATAATCTAATTGTTAGAATATATAAATAAAATTTTCACAACTTTGCACACTCTTTCTATGCTAACATTGATGAATATATAAATAAAAAATATTACTAGCTTGAGCCAATTAAAAGATTTCACTCCAATTCAATTAATCATCATTAAAATCATGGGCATATGTTAAGATGACATAATCTTG
This sequence comes from Boesenbergia rotunda, assembly GCA_024364735.1. Classification (NCBI taxonomy): domain Eukaryota; kingdom Viridiplantae; phylum Streptophyta; class Magnoliopsida; order Zingiberales; family Zingiberaceae; genus Boesenbergia; species Boesenbergia rotunda. The sequence goes on along the minus strand of JAGFNQ010000361.1, from coordinate 236,031 downwards.
ACTACTGATCATCATCACACATTCTGATCAGCGATGTACAGGTGGCCACATCAGCTGGCGCTCATGGTTGTGGAGGGTAAAGTGTGTATACTATTAGAATTCTTTGTGTATCATATAAAACTTTATCTTGTTTATTAATATCCTATCAAATAAATTGAATAAGGATAGTGAAATCATCTGATCTCAATTGTTAGAATTCAATCTAATATAGTCTCAACATCACAAGAACTATAATTATAAAATCTTACATCTTATAAGTTTCAATTGAAGCTCACAATTTATTACTAAGCCAAAAGAAAATTACATCGAAGTACTATTGTCACTCCCAGTTGAGTCTTTTTTATTCTCCCCCAATCTTTCTACGTACTCTATGACTAAATAAAGCACATCAATAATAATTCTCATTTTAAATATAAATGAGAAATGAATTTATTAGAAATGGAGACTGATAAGATGTGTGACTTCCGAAATGAATGTTTCTTGTGTCAAAGTTATTTCGGTATACTTAAACTTTTGGTACAATCGGTAAGCAATTTATATTATACCGAAACTTCGGTATACTGAAGTTTCGCTGTATTACACCCAATTTTATTTCATTTAATTAAATAACATATTGAAATTGTACCTTTTCTTTTTCAAATGCTAGCTTCACGCTAGAGAAAAACTTAAGTGATTATGTATTGGGTCACACTCCATTAGTAAAAACGAATTTGTTTAATATAATAATAGTATAATTACGATAAAAAAAATTAAAATTTCACTTTGATGTACAATAAATATTTCATTATACAAATAATACACACACACACATACTCATAATCTAATTGTTAGAATATATAAATAAAATTTTTACAACTATGCAACCTATTTCTATGTTGATAAAATCTTACGAAATACTATTTACAACTTTGTACATTATGCAGTCTTATCATCACAGGAACAATAATTATAAAATCTTACGTCTTAATGGTACCAACCCATTATAGAATATGATGGTTCCGTAATCCCCTTTTAAACCATGCTAATAATATCTTATTTGTATTTTTTTAAAATAATTTCATAATCTAATTAAACATTTTTAGTCGATACCATGTGATGGTATACTCTCATGGGATGAAGACAAAATACGTTCGTTTAGTGTATATCTCAATTGAGGGCACTTTTTGATTTAAGTATCCATTGCATTGCAAATTCACACTGCATGTGGTCTTTTATTTAGCTTCCTCAAGTCACAGTACAACACACTAGGGGAAAAGAGATTGTGCAATGACAACCGGTACGTAGTCACCATTTCAATTGGTTTTTTTTCTCTTTGTGCTTACATTTGGTTCTAGTCTAGTGCACCTCAGAAGGAAAATGAGTTTGATTACTTCATGTTAGCGCTTTATTAAACAATTTTTTATTTTTAATTTTATTTTTTGCAGATGGGCTATGGCCCAATTCGAATTCTAGTAATCACCCAATTAATTGCACTGGCGGTGAAAATTTTGAAAAAAAAGTATAGTTTTAATTTATTTTTTAATTAAAAGAAACAAAATTTAGGTTAACTATTGTTTTTTTTTAAAAAAAAATTGATCAGGTAAAAAACTTACTGAAAGATTTGGTATCCATTGCATTGCAAATTCACACTGCATGTGGTCTTTTATTTAGCTTCCTCAAGTCACAGTACAAGGCACTAGGGGAAAAGAGATTGTGCAATGGCAACCGGTACGTAGTCTCCATTTCAATTGGTTTTTTCTCTTTGTGCTTACATTTGGTTCTAGTCTAGTGCACCTCAGAAGGAAAATGAGTTTGATTACTTCATGCTAACGCTTCAATGGTCGGCAACGCTTTGTCAAGATGTTAAAGTTTGTTGCAAGTCTAGCAAATGTTACAGGTATGTAATTTAATTATTAGTAATGTCTTGTCATTTGATTTATATGAGATTATATATTTATTTTTAATATATTATTTGCAGAAGAAAAGATCTACTATACTTCACAATCTGTAAGTAAAATTTTAATTATTTTCTGTTATATCATTATTTTATTAAACAATTTTTTATTTTTTATTTTTTATTTTTTAATTTATCTTTTGCAGATGGGCTATGGCCCAATTCGAATTCTGGTAATCACCCAATTAATTGCACTAGCGGTGAAAATTTTGAAAAAAAGTATAGTTTTAATTTATTTTTTAATTAAAAGAAACAAAATTTAGGTTAACTATTGTTTTTTTTTAAAAAAAATTGATCAGGTAAAAAACTTACTAAAAGATTTGGTATCCATTGCATTGCAAATTCACACTGCATGTGGTCTTTTATTTAGCATCCTCAAGTCACAGTACAAGGCACTAGGGGAAAAGAGATTGTGCAATGGCAACCGGTACGTAGTCTCCATTTCAATTGGTTTTTTTTCTCTTTGTGCTTACATTTGGTTCTAGTCTAGTGCACCTCAGAAGGAAAATGAGTTTGATTACTTCATGCTAACGCTTCAATGGTCGGCAACGCTTTGTCAAGATGTTAAATTTTGTTGCAAGTCTAGCAAATGTTGCAGGTATGTAATTTAATTATTAGTAATGTCTTGTCATTTGATTTACATGAGATTATATATTTATTTTTAATATATTATTTGCAGAAGAAAAGATCTACTATACTTCACAATTCATAAGTAAAATTTTAATTATTTTCTGTTATATCATTATTTTATTAAACAATTTTTTATTTTTTATTTTATTTTTTGCAGATGGGCTATGGCCCAATTCGAATTCTGATAATCACCCAATTAATTGCACTGGCGGTGAAAATTTTGAAAAAAAAAGTATAGTTTTAATTTATTTTTTTAATTAAAAGAAACAAAATTTAGGTTAACTATTGTTTTTTTTTAAAAAAAATTGATCAGGTAAAAAACTTACTGAAAGATTTAGTATCCATTGCATTGCAAATTCACACTGCATGTGGTCTTTTATTTAGCTTCCTCAAGTCACAGTATAAGGCACTAGGGGAAAAGAGATTGTGCAATGGCAACCGGTACGTAGTCTCCATTTCAATTGGTTTTTTCTCTTTGTGCTTACATTTGGTTCTAGTCTAGTGCACCTCAGAAGGAAAATGAGTTTGATTACTTCATGCTAACGCTTCAATGGTCGGCAACGCTTTGTCAAGATGTTAAAGTTTGTTGCAAGTCTAGCAAATGTTGCAGGTATGTAATTTAATTATTAGTAATGTCTTGTCATTTGATTTACATGAGATTATATATTTATTTTTAATATATTATTTGCAGAAGAAAAGATCTACTATACTTCACAATCTGTAAGTAAAATTTTAATTATTTTCTGTTATATCATTATTTTATTAAACAATTTTTTATTTTTTATTTTTTAATTTATCTTTTGCAGATGGGCTATGGCCCAATTCGAATTCTGGTAATCACCAAATTAATTGCACTGGTGGTGAAAATTTTGAAAAAAAAAGTATAGTTTTAATTTATTTTTTTAATTAAAAGAAACAAAATTTAGGTTAACTATTGTTTTTTTTTAAAAAAAATTGATCAGGTAAAAAACTTACTGAAAGATTTGGTATCCATTGCATTGCAAATTCACACTGCATGTGGTCTTTTATTTAGCTTCCTCAAGTCACAGTACAAGGCACTAGGGGAAAAGAGATTGTGCAATGGCAACCGGTACGTAGTCTCCATTTCAATTGGTTTTCTCTCTTTGTACTTACATTTGGTTCTAGTCTAGTGCACCTCAGAAGGAAAATGAGTTTGATTACTTCATGCTAACGCTTCAATGGTCGGCAACGCTTTGTCAAGATGTTAAAGTTTGTTGCAAGTCTAGCAAATGTTGCAGGTATGTAATTTAATTATTAGTAATGTCTTGTCATTTGATTTACATGAGATTATATATTTATTTTTAATATATTATTTGCAGACAAAAAGATCTACTATACTTCACAATCCGTAAGTAAAATTTTAATTATTTTATGTTATATCATTATTTTATTTAACAATTTTTTATTTTTTATTTTATATTTTATATTTTGCAGATGGGCTATGGCCCAATTCGAATTCTGGTAATCACCCAATTAATTGCACTGGCGGTGAAAATTTTGAAAAAAAAGTATAGTTTTAATTTATTTTTTTAATTAAAAGAAACAAAATTTAGGTTAACTATTGTTTTTTTTCAAAAAAAAATTGATTAGGTAAAAAACTTACTGAAAGATTTGGTGATGTATTGGCCGACATTAATCTGCGGTACAATTTCTGGAAATGAGGTATTCTGGGAGCATGAGGTATTTATTTTTATTAAACATATATTTTTGTCAAATAATTTATTTATTTATTCATGCTAATGTTCTGTTTAAATTTTTGCATGAATATGTGCTTGTGCTTTGCGTATCAATTTATTTAGTGAGGTAATTAATTTTCATTCCTTTCAAAGTTAAAAAAAATAAATTAAATTAATAAAAATTTTGAAATTAAAATTTGAGTTATTTAATTGTAGATAAACATGGAAGATGTGCAGCCCCAACTATTGTTGCGGTGAGCAATTATTTTATCAAGGATCTCGACCTTTATAAAATTTTCATAACGGTCGATTTAGCAAATAATTTAAACATAATACAATTAGCATTATCTTAATTTTTAAAATTTAATATTTTTTTCTTTCTGTTGCAGAAATTGCTTAATGCAAATGGTTAGAATTCAATCTAATACAGTCTCAATTGTTAGTAAAATCATTTGATCTCAATGGTTAGAATTCAAACTAATACAGTTTAACATCAAGAACTATAATTATAAAATCTTACATCTTATAAGATTCAAGTGAAGCTCACAACTTATTACTAAGCCAAAAGAAAATTACATCGAAATAGTATTGCCACTCCCAATGAATCTTCTTTGTTCTCACCCAATTTTTCTACATACTCTATGACCAAATAAAGCACATCAATAATAATTCTTATTTTAAATATAAATTAGAAATGCATTTATTGGAAATGGAGACTAATAAGATATTGTGTGACTTCTGAGATGGATATATATGTTTCTTGTGTCAAAGTAATTTCGGTATACTTAAATATTTGGTATATCAAAATTTTTGGTACAATCGGTAAGCAATTTATATTATACCGAAACTTCGGTATACTGAAGTTTCGCTATACAACACCTAATTTTATTTCATTTAATTAAAAAACAGGTTAAAATTGTACCTTATCTTTTTCAAATGCTTCACGCTAGAGAAGAACTTAAGTGATTAAACAAGACTAGTTTCATCGCCAGCTAACGGCTAATATCAATTTATATATTTCTATCCTCGATAAGAGTAGTAAACCAAATTAAGTCAAAAGAAACACATGGCCGTAAAATAATGCTTTCAAAGTGGAGAACATAAATTAATTAACATCTATATAACCACCAATATTAATGTCAGCATTTCATAGCTAAAAAAACTAACTTCAAAAGCCAACTACATTTTCAGAAATGTTACCTGGCACCCACAAATGTTATCATTTTAAGTCATATTATGAAAATTCTACCAAATTGGATCATTTTCACAACTTTGTAAACTTAAAGCACCATTTTTACATATGCTGACAATGATAAATATATAACTAAAACAATATTATTAAAGTCAACCAAAAGACTTCACTCAAATTCAACTATTTGTGTAAATGATTTGATCTCGATTCTTATAATTTAAGCCAACACCGTCTCATCAGAGGAACAATAATTATAAAATTTTAAGTCTCATGTGCTCCAAGTAAAGCTCGCAACTTGTTACAACATCAAAAGAAAATTATATTGAAGTATTATTATCGCTCTAGTCTTCTTCGTTCCCACCCAATCCTCCTATATACTCTATGACTAAATAAAGGATATCATTTAATATGAATAAAAAATGAATTTATTGAGTAAACAATATTTACTACTTACTTGGATGGTACACCATCGGTGATAAAATGATAAAAGAGGTATGCTGAATCCATTCTTACACTTGTTTGACTTTAATGGTACACAATTTAGAGGCTGAACCAATAACAATTATTAAAAAAAAAGACAACATATGTATATATACTCAGAATCATTTTAAAAAATATATACTTCCAATCCAAATTAATTATATACCTTAAAATTTGTGTCAAAACCAATTTGAATTACCTTTAGCTTTTGGCTTGTGCAAAGAAGGTTGCGCAAAGCTCCAAACTTAATTTCGATTATAAATTCAACACGCTTTGGTCTATACGTTTTAGTGTCCGAAGCAACAACACCATTTGCATTAAGCAACAAAGAAAGAAAAAAAAAAATTAAATTTTAAAAATTAAGATAATGCTAATTGTATTATGCTTAAATAATTTACTAAATTGACCGTTACGGAAAGGTCGAGAGCCTTGGTAAAATAATTGCTCACCCCAATAGTTGGGGCTGCACATCTTCCATGTTTATCTACAATCAAATAACTCAAACTTTAACCCAAATTTAAATTACAACATTTTTATTAATTTATTTTTTTTAAAACTTTGAAAGGAAAGGAAATTAATTACCCCACTAAATAATTTGATACGCGAAGCACAAGCACAGATTCATGCAAAATTTTAAACAGAATATTAGCATAAATAAATAAATAAATTATTTGACAGAAATTGTACCGCAGATTAATGTTGACCAATACATCACTAAATCTTCCAGTGAGTTTTTGTAATGACACGGTCTCTCAACCCCTTTAGCAGCCAAATCAACATTTGGCGGCCCAATAACCTGGCCCCTCGGGCCCAACAACCTAGCGGCCAAATCAACATTTGGCGGCCCAACTATGTCGTCGACCAGCAACCGTGTCATTACTCACTAGGTCTTTCCACCCCTGGCCAGTGGATTTTTCCCTTCCTCAGGATTCGAACTCTAGACCTCCAGGATAAGTACTAGAGTTTATGAATCGTGATACCAATTGAGCTAGCTCAATTGGTACCAGGATTCAGGAATTTTAGTACTTGGCCTGGAGGTCTAGAGTTCGAATCCTGGGAAAGACAAAAATCCACTGCCATGAGTGGGAAGACCGTAGGGTCGCCGGCCTAGAGGGTTGCCTGCGGGGACCATAGAGGCGGGACCGCTACATAAAAAAGCGCCTTTTTATTGTAATGACCCGACCCCTTGGCCCCTTGGGCGGCCCACTTGGCGACCCTCTTATGTCGTCAACCGACGACCATTGGCCGTGCCGTTACTCACTAGGTCTTTCCACCCCTGGCCAGTGGATTTTTGTCTTCCTCAGGATTCGAACTCTAGACCTCCAGGATAAGTACTAGAGTTTATGAATCCTGATACCAATTGAGCTGCTGTAGCTCAATTGGTATCAGGATTCATAAACTCTAGTACTTATCCTGGAGGTCTAGAGTTCGAATCCTGAGGAAGACAAAAATCCACTGGCCAGGGGTGGAAAGACCTAGTGAGTAACGGCACGGCCAATGGTCGTCGGTTGACGACATAAGAGGGTCGCCAAGTGGGCTGCCAGTTGGGTCACCCAAGGGGCCAAGGGGTCGGGTCGTTACAGTTTTTTACCTAATCATTTTTTTAAAAACAAAATAGTTAACCTCAATTTTGTTTCTTTTAATTAAAAAAATAAATTAAAACTATACCTTTTTTTTCAAAATTTTCACCGCCAGTGCAATTAATTGGGTGATTACCAGAATTCGAATTGGGCCATAGCCCATCTGTAAAAAATAAAATAAAAAATAAAAAAAATTTAATAAAATAATGATGTAACAAAAAATAACTAAAATTTTACTTACAGATTGTGAAGTATAGTAGATCTTTTCTTCTGCAAATAATATATTAAAAAATAAATATATAATCTCATGAAATCAAATGACAAGACATTACTAATAATTAAATTACATACCTGCAATATTGGCTAGACTTGCAACAAACTTTACTTTTATCAAAGCGTTGCCGACCATTGAAGCGCTAGCATGAAGTAATCAAAATCATTTTCCTTCTGAGGTACACTAGACTAGAACCAAATCTAAGCACAAAGAGAAAAAAAAACAATTGAAATGGAAACTACCGGTTGTCATTGCGCAATCTCTTTTCCCCTAGCACCTTGTAATGTGACTTGAGGAAGTTGAATAAAAGACCACATGCAGTGTGAATTTGCAATGCAATGCATACTTAAATCAAGAAGAGACCCTCAATTGAGATAGACACTAAACAAACACATTTTGTCTTCATCCCATGAGAGTATATACCATCACATGGTACCGACTAAAAATGTTTAATTAGATTATGAAATTGATTTAAAAAATACAAATAAGATATTATTAGCATGGTTTAAAAGGGGATTACGGACGACCAGTCCGATCCCATAAAAATTTTTCATCGACCACTAGGGGTAAATCAGAAAGTACTTACAGCGGACGATTAAAAAGCCTAGCATCTCATGGTTGTGTATCCCATTTAGATGAAAAATTTTTATAAAATGTGCTAGAGTCGAGGATTGAACCTTGAGTGTCAAGGTGTGGAATAAGAAAAAAATAATGAACAAGATAATATCGAACTACAAATGCTTGAGTGTAAGAAAAAAACGATTAACAAGGTTGGATAACGTCGAATCTTGGGCGATCGACCCGGCCTCACGGAAGTTTCCCATCGGCCACTGCGGTAAATTTGGAGGAAAAATTCCTACAAAATGCGTCATAATAGAGGATCGAACCGCGGATGCCTAGGATGATTAGTCGCCCTTCCGATGCTTGAGTGTAAGATGTTGGACAAGGTAGCAGACGAACTTGGGATGACTGACCCGCCCCATGAATGTTTTCCACGGGTCACCCATGATTGAGTGTAAGATGGTAAAAGGTGATTCGCTCGCCCCAGCGCCCCCCCAACCCGTCCCAAGGCCAACACGGAGGTAAATCACAGGGGTCACTAGTCCGGATGTTGTGGCTAGTACGTGGGAAGGGCGGGCACACTGACTTTGCCTGGTTTTAACCTCCAGATCTCATGATGGTAACACTCACGTATTAACCATCAGTCCATCCCGTGGGGGCTTCATGTTTGAGTGTAAGAAAAAAATAATTAACGAGATTTTTTCAATCTTGAGCGATCGATCCGGCATAAAGCACGATGTTACAACCTTGTTTGTTATAATCTGTTATATTGGTATAATCCTATGAAATCTACCTCATTGATTGTTGTGATTGACTTTGTTGGATGAAATATGACTTGTATATACCTACGACTGAAGTGGTGTCGATCAACAGTTGGAGGGAAAAAAAAAGCAAATTAGGATTTAGGGTTTAGAATGATCATTAGAGTAGGAATACATGGCTACACTTGACTATGATTTATTTGATTAACATTATTCAATCTAGCTATATATACCCCAATTGAATTAAGTACATAATCCTTTTTTTTTATAAAATTTGAAAAATAAATAAAAATAAAAAATAGAAAAGATTATTATATAATTATTATAAAATATTTTCTAATAATCGGTATTGCAGTAAAAAAAACTTTGAGTAAATAGTCTACCATCATGGGCTCAAAGGTGGCCAACTTATTATTACACGAACAAGTCAAATTAGGTTACTACTCTCTTATTTTGAGCAGGCATTCCTCACCATCCCATACATATTCTTCGCCTGTTTTGTCCAGTGCACATTTTGGGTGCATGTCGAAATAACACCCTGCGCAACAGTAACTCCAACTATGTCCAATCTCTCTACAACCATTACACTCATAAGTGCGGCAACGGGTAAGGACAAGCTCAGGCTCATCATCAGGAAGTTTAGGGACAAACTCATGCTGAGCATCATGGATGTCAAGCTTAATCTTCTCAGGCCACGCCTTTGCCATTTCTTCAATTGGACGCTCCAACTCTTTGATCTTCTCCTCGTCGAATGGGTAAGCATCAGTACCATGTATCTTCAATAACTCCTGGGCTTCTTGGGTAAACGTTCGTCCTGTTGGACCTATAACAACCATGGTAGGACCTAGATAAGCGTGTCCTCGGGGATGGAATTTGAATAAACGGTTCAAATATTTCTTTCTCTCATCACGAAAAGGTAGGGCCAACCATGGCATGCGGGAGAAGAATTTATCAAATGAATCCTGATCGCGATCGATGGAGATGAAGATAATTTCAAAATCAATATCCACATTCTTGATCTCGTGATACGCTTCGATCAGTTTAGGGAGGTCATCACGGCAGCGATTATGCCAACGTGCTGAGAAGTCCAGGAGGATCGTCTTTCCAACTAGCTCTTTTATTGGAACCTAAAGGAAGAATATTACCACTACCAGATTATAAGGAAACAAAAAATGTACTCCACATGTTAAGCAAAAAATTCATTACCTTCAATCCTTTTTTTCCAAGGACATAGTCCAGATCCCCCAAAACAAGAAGTGACTCGAGTGTTTGTGACTCAAGTTTGGCCTTTGCTTTCTTTGAAAACTCGTGCATCTTCTCCTCAGAAAACGGGAATGCTTCCCATGCCTCAAATCCATAGTCATCAATAAGTTTAATTAAATCGACATTCATAATTTTCCCATCCGATCCAATCAAGACGACCATTGGGTACTCATGTTCCGGGAGATCAAAATAGCAAACAAGCTTATCACAGCTTTTGTCATTGAAAGGTAATGCAAGCCAAGGCATGCTTTCTATGTCTCCATCATAACAGGATTCCTCCTCTACCATGGACACTAGCACAACCTCAAATCTCTCTCCAATTTCCTTGAGCTTCCTATATATTTGTGCAAGTTCTGCAGTGAATTCACAGCAAGAATTATCATCACTTGCGAAGTACAAAGCTACTATTTTTCCTTCGAGATTTGAAACAGAAACCTGCATCAAAATCAGCATATATCAAGTACACAATAATTATAGACGTAAGTAATTAAGCATTTAGTATATGTTGAGGCATTTAGTGTGTCAGTCAACATTAACATTAAACATCTCAAAAAAACTACTGGAACATTTGCATTACCTTAGATCTATCGTTTGCAATCAAGTAGTCACGGTGAGATGTAACTAAGACACTTCGAAGAGTTTGAACCTTCTTAGCATTCTCCGCTTCCTCTCTCGATTTACTAATCTTTTCGACAGTAAATGGATAACCCTCTGTGCCATATCCTTTTACAGCTTTTACACCTTCTCTATTAAGAACCTTCCCATTGGCATCAAGGATGACAAGGGTGGGAACGCCCTTGGCCGACAAAATTTTTTCGAGTTTTCTCCTCATCCAACTGTCAGAATATGGGATTGCAAACCATGGCATTTTTGAGAAGTACTCCTTAAAGGAGTCCTCATCCTTATCCTTAGATACAAAAATAATTTCAAAGCCATCATCCTGGGAAGAGAGTTCATTATACACTTCAATCAGCCTAAGATTGAAGAGTTGGCAATGTGGAAGGCTTGTCGCATGATTTTCCAAAGTGTTCATAAGCTCACTCATGTTAAAATTCAAGAGGGCATTGGCTATGAAGTGCAGATAAAGTAGAAAAAGAATCAAAAAGATATTCTGATATGATTCAACAAAGAAGAAGATATTTCCACAAAACAGAACACTCAAGCTGTGTGTCCTGCGTTCAAAGTTTATGCATTTAACTTTAGTAATAAGCCACCACCCGAGTTGTTACTAAGTTGTCAATAAAAGATTTGTGCATTCCATGTAGATACATTACTCATTAAAGTTTGGATTGAATAATTTGTGATTTTTCCCCCATAGGTTGGGTGTGCTTCAGGATGTATACATACTTTCACATAAACTTGAATCTTAACTTAGTGCAAGTACAATAAGCAAAATAGTAGGATGTCTAGCATGATGAAAAACCCCTGCAATGAGTTTGCGATGATTAATATGTAATCCACTAATACAGTCAATAATGGAGAGGAACCAAGGGTAAGGCCGTTTAGCTGTAATTAGTTGGGTGAAGTCTAGATATGTATATTATATTTATAAAAAATGGACAAGGGGAGCAGCTGGATATCCAATTAAGTTGGAATTTTAAGCTTTGCTTTCCTTTATTCTTAAAATATTGGATTGGCTGGATTGACAGCCAATCATAGTGCTTGGAATTACACAGGACGTAATTCAGAGGAGCAGGCTCGAGCTAAAAAATTGGCAAACGGAGAAACTAACAGAATAAAACTCAGCTAAAAAGGAAATTTTAAGTGCACGAAGAATGCTCAACTACAAGAATAATAAGAAGAAATGTAACCCAGACTGTTCCTCCATTTGTATCGTCCCTTCTCATCCAAAAACTCCCACAAACTTACTGTAAAATCTCTCATCAAAGATCAAATAGGATTGCCAGCATGGGCCAAAATTTTCAGACCGAAAGAGCACTTACCCTCAACCAAAATTCAGTCCTCTGTTCATCTTAGTCAAACCACTAACAATCAGATAAACCTATCGAAACATATGCCATGAAGCAAACAAAACCCCCAAAAGGCTTAGCTTAGAGTGATCGATGTGCAAAGAACAAGATCCCAACTTTCTACAGTGATCAATCTATCCTCGTAAACTACAACAGATCAGAGTGCGTAGTTAAAGGGTACAAACCTCGTCCCCATTATTCCGGATGAGGAAGTTCCTCCCGTCGGTAGAGAGAAGCGATATGACGTCGACCACATCCACCTGGACCACCTCTCTCCCAAACTCATCCTCGTCTTCCATTTTCTTGTCTCGATGGCTTACTTCCTAAGTTTTCTCACGGAGGCTGTCAGCGTCTCAGCGAGACCTAAGTCGCTAATTTTATAGAAAATACTTACACTTCGGTCTTTCAAAAATAAAAATAAATAAATAAATAATCATTTAAGATAATATTGAAATGGAACGGTTTAAACGTTCAATATCCCTTCATTGAATGTCCTACTTGCAAACAAAAAAAAAACTTATAAATATATCATTGAGAATTAAATCTTAAATATCAGACAACTTATAACTAGCTTTTAATCCTTTCCTTTCTTATGGGATTAAATTTTATAAAATCAAAATTTATAAAAATTATTATAAAAAAGTTATATTTCATGAAAAGTAAAAGCATTTTAATAATTTTCTAAAAATATAAATTTATTAATTAAATTGGCATATAGCTCTTATGGGATTTCTTAATATATATACCTATAATAGTTAGATTGCGGTATTAAAATAAAATTATTTATGAATAAACAATTATTAATGCACCATCGCAATGATCTCATTTGTTAGTGGGTTTCTCCTCCGGAACTATGGTGTAGCGGTAGGGTAACTAGTTGTTATCCTAGACATCCGCGGTTCGATCCCCAGCTACGGCGCATTTTGCAGGAATTTTTCTTTCAAATAGGACGCGAACCCTGGGACGCTGGGCTTCTAGACTGCCCATCGCGAGCGCTTCCCGATTTACCCTGGTGACCGATGGAAAACTTCCGTGGGACCGGGCCGATCACCCCAGATTCAATTTATCTTTTGTCTGATTCATCATTTTTTTCATTTGTTAGTGGTTTTCTTGGATGAATTGATAGTTAACATATATACTGTTATCATTGTAGAGATTTGAGAATTAAAATTTGATAAAATCATTGTAGAGATTTGAAAATCAAAATCTGATAAAGTCAATATGTTCCTCCTCATCAAATACTAGCTATAATATCTAGGCTAGTAATCCCTGTAATTTACATCCTCCATATTGACCTGGGATAGATTGACGAGAGTGTTAGGATTAAATATTATTCAATATTATTCAACCGGATTAATTAAACCCTTCAGTCATCTCATATCGAGCTTATCTCATTTGGCCAATTAAATTTTTTATAACAAATTTTAATAGAATTACAAAATGCTACGAGAACCTAAAATAAAAATCTTCCATATAATGCGTCCGGACTACGGTAGAACAGAAAGTATCAAATTATTTGAGTATTTCTCAAATATTTATAATTTAACGGTAAATTACAGATAACTCCCCAATAGCCCTTTGATCTTTGTATGCATTCCCCACACAAGTTGTTAAATATCGGATTTTTAAAAGGTTAAAAAGATATTTTTAGGTGCCTAGTTGAAATATTACAAACTTGTAGGGTTTATTTGCAAGAATGCCAAATCAAATATATATATATATAAAACCTAAATCCCTAACTTCTCCCGACACCCGTCTCCTCTGCCCCCTCTCCTCTCGAAAACCGCCTGATGCCCTCTCTTGCGACAACTGCCGCCGCAAGTCTTCCCCAACGCCGCCGCCTTACCTCACCGCTGACGCCTCGCGAGTCCCCATCGCCGGCGCACACGAAGGAGACGACACCTCCCTCCCTCGTGCAAACCAGCCGCGCCGCAGAGTTTTCTTCACGCGAGCCGCCGCTGCAACCTGTCATCGCTTGAACTCTAATCGAGTAATAGGTTGCAGCTAACCTCTTGCCTTGATTCCTTTTCACGATTTAGGTTTCCATTTGGCCTCAGATCTGAACAGAGAAGTGCTTGTGGCAGAGAGCTTCTCGGCGATCTCTGATCCAGCGACCGGGTAATTCAGGTAAGGATTTGTTGGTTGATTAGATCTTGATTTGGGCGTCTATTGGTGTCACTCCTTGATAGGAATTGGAATTTGTAGAATATTTCTACTCTTGATGTTTTGTTTTCCTTGTTGCTATGAGTTGTTGGGATGAAGTCTTGGGTTAGTTATTTGAATTTGTAGTGTTCTGTCGAGCATTGTTTAAAGCTTGATTAGATGCTAAACTGATAGTGAAGACAATTAATGAATAACATTATGGTTCTTACTGCCATGTATTCCTTGTGGTGTTGGAAATTGGTTCTTTGGTGGATGTGTTTAAGTGAGTTGTCGTGAATTCCATGCGTGGGAAGAGTAGCTTGGGTTAATGTTTCATTTGAGTTTTCTAATATGCTAAGAGTTGGATATTTACTCTTTTCTTTGGATTAAGAAAGAACCTATAGTTATTTGGATTTATTTCAATAGATGTTCTAAGTAAGATCTATCTTAATAATGTTAGTATTTTAATTTAGCTAATTTATTTATTTTATAATTAGCTAAATTTGTGTCCTTGATACAGGACCTTGAGTTGGACTTGTCCAATTGATCGTGAAAAGTCCTTGTTTACGGAATTCTTCAATAAAAGGCGGGTATTTCTCCTTTGTACTCGAGTAGTTTTTTTACCTTAAAGCATGGCTAGTTTATGTCTTATAGGTTGCTTGACCTTGTTCTTTGTCGTTATTTAAAACATCGCCTTTGAGACTTATTCTTCGTTGATCTTTGAGTATTCCAAATTCGTATCCGTATAGTCCTCGATTGGTTTTCTGCTCTATAAAGTACCACTTGTACGCGAGTACCTAGAAGTCCATAACACACAGATAGGTTTATTTGGCATTAGAAATACCCTACCTAGTAGTGTAGGTGCATAATCGTTGGTTTGTGATTTCCGGTTGATTGTATTGATGCATCGTGTATTTGTTGGACTTTGTTGCATCGTTGTTTCTCCGGTTGTTTGTGCATCGTATATCATGCACCATACTTGCACGTTGCATACTAACGACTGTTAGGCTTACATTTGGTTAAGCCGTCGTTAGTCATATTGTTGCTCGATTCACTCAACCACATGTTGTCATGGTAGTGGTTAGAGTGCGAGTGTTTGTCCTGTCATGCCAGACAGTGACACCCTCACCGTTATTTTAGAGGGATGAGCTGTTGGTAGCTCACCCTCACCGTTGTTGTTTTTCGAGGGATATATATTGTAGCTGTTGATAGCTCCCCCGATGTACTGGGGTCTGGAGTGTGTGCTCCCCAGCATCCTGTCCACTCAACCACGCCTTATGTGGTATTATTGTTGTTGTTGGAGTGGTACAGTTGTCACAGCCCTACCCACTCGGTCACACAGATGGGATGTGTTGACGGCTTGACTGGCGTCAGGGGTGACACATGTCATTGCATCATGTGCATACGTATTTTTTTTATGCATTTGTTTGTGTTTGATGCACTTATATGAGCTATGATTGTTGCATATGTATGACATGCATGTCTATCTTGATATTATTGTTGTTGAGTTGTTTATACATGCCTAGTGCTTACCCGGATTTTATGCTATGCCGTTTTACTATATGTTATGCATGATTAGGTAATTCTGATATTTCTTATGGACTGTACCTTTTGATTCTCTACTTCGTTATCTTATTTATGCCATGCTTATTGTCTACTCATATACCCGCAGAGTTCGTCCGGACTCACCACCCCTGCTTCTCTTTTTGTTGTTTCAGATAGCAGGTAGTGGTATTGCTTGGAGCCAGGAGATGATCCAGTTGCCAGTCCCTCAGTCTTTCAGTTTCACCGGGTGATTTTGGTTTGGAGTTGTTTCAGAGTTGAGTTACTTTTCCGTATTGGGTATGGTTGATTTGTTTTCAGTACTCGGAGTTGCATTTTATTCGATATTGGGTTTTATTGTGGTCAGAGACTTTTATGTTCTCTTTGGATTGTAGTTCATTTCAGTTTAAGGTGGCTGAGCTACCCGTTATCTTTTAGTTGATATAAAACTGCGTGGTTGTGATTTCTATATATTATTGTGATGCCAGCCGCTTGTGGCTGAGCTATGTTGAGGAGATATGATGTATAAATTGCCCCATATTGTCCGCCGTTCAGGGGAGATGTTGCTCGATTTTTCGAGGAAGCATGTGCCTCTGGGGCGTGACACAAGTTTTTCTTTACATTTACTCCCTGATGGATTGAGTATAAAAGAGTGAAAATTGAGTATACATCAGTGAAAATTGAGTATAAAAGAATGAAACTTGAGTATAAAAGAGTGAAAATTGAGTACACGGGTTATTGATGTGGTGGATGCAACCTTACATACTCAATTTTTTAACTTTTATACACTCAACTTTCTTCAAATAATACTCACCAATCTGTCTTGTCAATCCCATCAGGGACTGAATGTAAAGAAAAAGTTATGTGGGGATTGTATACAAAGTTGAAATATCATGTGGGAAGTTTATGAAAATTTATCCATAATTTAGTGGTGTATTTATAAGATTTTTTGCTAAATAAAATATAGCACCGTAAAATATTAAACTTTTGGACTACTTATTATCAATGTTTCTCAATTTATTCGATAAAAAAAACTTCTACAAGATTGATCATCTCAGATTTAATATTATTATTAATTTTTTTCCCATCATCCATACAGTAAAATAGACTTCGAGGAAAGTCTCGGATCAATGACATAATGAGCTCAAGCCATGCTTTTATTCACCATCACACTTCCTTCCTTCCTTCCTTTGTCATTTCACCATAGTGCACATTTTGGGTGCAGGTCGAAATCACATTTTAAGCAACAGTAGGACCAACTACGTACGCTCTCCGCACAAACACCACAGCGATACTCCGAGCACAAACGGATAAGGAGAAGTTCATGCTTATGGATGTGATACGCTATCTTCTTAGGCCACCTCTCTGGCATTTCCTTATTTTGATCCTCCAACTCTTTGAGTTTCTCCTCGGTGAATGGGTAAGCATCAACTCCATGTGCCATCAACAATCTCTCGACGTCCATGGTAATTGTTCGTCCCGTAGGACCTATTGCAACCAGAGAAGTTGTGTTGCGGATTTTTAATCTGCGGTTCAAAAATTCAACCCTCTCATCATCTGAAGGCAGTGCCAACCATGGCATGAGTGAGAAGTAGTCATCAAATACACTCTTAGAAACACTGTGGATGTAGATAACCTCAAAATCAGGATCCACATTCTTGATCTTGGGATACTCTTTGATCAGTTTAGAGCAAACCCATTCATAAGGCGTTGAGAATTCCAGGAGGATGGTCTTTCCTACAAGCTCTTTTACTGGAACCTAATGGAAGAATTAATATTACCACACAGGTTTAATTAACTACTAGATTATATATATATGAGAAAAAATCATGTACAACAAAAAATAAAGGAAGCAAAAAATTCATATATTACCTTCAATCCATTTTTTCCAATGACATAGTCCAGATCACCCAAAACAAGAAGCGACTCGAGTGTCTGTGACTCGAGTTTAGCCTTTTCTTTCTCTGAGAACTCGTCCAACTTCTCCTGAGAAAATGGGAATACTTCCCATGCCTCAAATCCGTAGTCTTTAATAAGTTTAATTAAATCTACATTCATAGTTTTTCCATCTGATCCAATCAAGACGAGAGAAGGGCATTTATAATCCTCGAGACCAAAATAGCCAAACAGATTATCGCTGCTTTTGTCATTGAAAGGAAATGCAAGCCAGGGCATGTTCAGTATGGCTTTATCGTAATAGGATTCGTCCTCTTCCAAGGACACTAGCACAACCTCAAAGCTCTCTCCAATTTCCTTGAGCTTCCCATAGATTTGTTCGAGTACTGAAGTGACACCACCACCACAGTCACCACAAGAAAAGAACGTGCATGAGAAGTATAGAGCCACTATTTTTCCTTCGAGATTTGAAACAGAAACCTGCATCAAAATCAGCATATATAAGTAAAAAAAAAAAAAAGACGACTAATACACAATAATTATATTAAGCATTTAGTATATGTTGAGTATTTAGTAGTGTATCAGTTAAGAGTAACTTTAAACATCTCAAACGACTACTGGTACATTTGAATCACCTTAGATCCATCGTTTGCAATCAAGTAGTCACGGGAAGATGAAACTAAGATACTTCGAAGAGTTTGATCCTTCTTAGCATTCTCCGCTTCCTCTCTCAATTTACTGATCTTTTCGACAGTAAATGGATAGGCCTCTGCACCATATCCTCTTACAGCTTGAACACCTTCTCTATTAAGAACTTTCCCATCGGCATCAAGGATGACAAGGGCGGGACGTCTGCAGATCTTGAAAAGTTTATGAAGTTTTTTCTTTATCTCATGATCAGAAACTGGGATCGTTAACCATGGGAATTTGGAGAAGTACTCGTAAAAGGACTTTTCACAACTATTACAATATTTACAATAATCATAAGGAAGAAAAATAATTTCAAAGTTATTATCCTGGGAGGCGAGCTCATTATACACTTCAAGCAGCCTTTGAGTGAAGCGCATGCACCGTGGACCGGTTGAGGTTGTGAAGTAAAGAGCAATCATTTTCCCTTCAAGACTACCAATAGCCACCTAAACAAGTAAATAACTGATAGTCACGTGATTTTGTTCATAAGCTTACTCATGTTAAATGCAAGAGGGCATAGGCTAATGAAGTACTGCAGATAATGTAGAAAGATCATTGAAAGGATATTCTGATATGGTTCACGAATGAAGAAGATATTTGTATGAAATAGATCACTCAAGCTGTGTTCCCTAAGTTCAAAGTTATATTCAATTAATTTTGGTAATAAGCTACCCCCAAGTTGTTACTAAGTCGTAAATATGAGCTGTGATCCCAACTTTTAGCGATCAACCAAAACATGAGATGAATAATCAATATGAACATTTCAAAGAGACAGATTCCTAGCTCATAAACTACAATAGAACAGAGTGCGTAGGGAAAGGGAACAAGCCTTATCGCCATTATTCCGGAGGAGGAAGTTCCTCTCGTCGGTGGAGAGAAGCGATGCGATGTCTCCTACCTCTACCTCCTCGGCTGCCATTTTCTTATCTCGATCACCTAAGTTCGCAGTCATTCCTTTTCTCAAGGATGAATTGTCGGGGAGAACTCTTGTTACGCAAGCAAGATGGAAGTACCAAGGTCCAAACTCTTTTTATATAAACTTTCCATCCTTTCCTTCCTATATGATTAAATTTTATAAAATCAAAATTTATTATTTAAAGGAAACAAATAATTTTTTTTTATGAAATCTGAATTCTATATAAATATAAATTATAGTTTTTTAAAAAACAACCTTAATTATGATTTTCATAAAATCTATATTTTTATTTTTGTGAATTTTTCGACATTAAATTTTAAAATATAATTTTAAGAATTTAATCTTATAAAACTATTTCCAAAAAATACAATATTTAATTGTTGTAAAAATAAGTTATATTTCATAGAAAGTAATTAAGAGTATTTTAATAATTTTTTAAAAAGTAGGTAGTCTTTTTACATTTATTAGAAATTAATTTTAAATTTTAATTTAATTTTTATTAATAAATGAAAGTTTATTAATTTAATTGACATATACGTCTTATCGGAATTATCAATATATCCCTATTTAAACAATAGAAAATTAACACGTAACACATTAAATAAACACAACATGTTAAATATTATTTTATATAAAAATCCAAATAATAATAATAACAAATCCAAAATCCACGGACACAAAATACAAATCCACTGACGAAATACAAATAACAATGATGGAGTTGAGCATCCTGAGGTTGACACGTAGAACGGAAAAACTACGTGTCAGAGTCCATTAAGCCTGAATGTCTCGCTTGGACTCCCGAGAACACCTTGGGAAGACAGACTCCCGAGACCAGGCCGGACTGTAGACTCTCGAGACCATCTCGAGCAGATAGACTCCCAAGGCCAGGCCGGGCCATAGACTCCCGAGACCACCTCGGGAAGACAGACTCTCGAAGCCATCCCGGGAGGAGATATCCCAAGACCCTCTCGGGAGAGCGGAACCAAGGGTCAATGCACTCGATAGCTCGATTTCAAGTAATCATTTCCCTTTCTGGATCAGGAAAGTCGTCGGATAGTTATTGGTCAACACACGCGACAATTAAGGCCTTAATTATCGCTGCGGTCGTTACCTAAAAATTATCGTGCAACCGATGAATAAGGAATGTGGAGGAGAACTGTGAGGTACGTGTAATCAAGCCCTCAGGCATATATGGTACTTCGACACACAGGTAAGAGGGGGTACGCTCTGTAGACTCAAGATATTCTACTTCCTCGTTGTCTTCCTGAAAAGTGACCTAGATTCTGACTTGAACATCGAAATGGGCTCCGCCGGACAATCTCCGGTGTGTTCTCATTAATGCTCGTGTTGATCTCGCAGGGACGATCTACTTCCCTTCGTCATCATCCTCGTGGGTTGGACTCTAGTGACGGGCCATCCGCGTCAATTCTTTTCGGAACAAGTTTGGCGCCGTTTATGGGAATCTAAAGCAAAGCACCAGAAGGAGCACAGGGATAGCAGAACCAGAGGGACAACCTATCGTCTTGACCAAAGAGGAGTTTGTTGGGACCGGGTGCATGTTGACAAGGATACGGGTTCGTAAATTTTAAAATATTTATGTGCAGCGGAAGAATTAGCATAAATAATTTCTTAAATTATTTTTAACCACGTATCTAGCATGCGACCTTATGATGTGTGGACATGATCATAAATTAAAATTTTGCAGAAAGTAAACTAATTTACTCAATACCTCGCATAACTCGAAGTAAGAGACGAGATCCAACCGTAGCGTCCCTTGGAAGCTCCACCTCTATTCGCGTCCACGCCGAGTTCTCTTCAGGATGACTTCACAAAGTCACGAGTTTTGTGCCGACGAGAACTACTAGATTCTCGGAAGGCACAACTAGAAGATCAAGAGAGAAGAAAGGAAATTAACCACCAAGTAACGGAATCAAAATTCCGGGAAAGGAAGGAAGGAGTCGCGATCCGCTTCTTCTTCTTCGGCACCTTCTTGGTGGATGAAGCTCTCGGCCACCCTTGGGATGTGCGCCGGCCCTAGGGGAGGAGAGAGAGCCGGCCCTAGAGAGAGAAGGGGGTCCGGCCCTAGAGATATAGAGAGAGAGAGTTAGAGAGAGAGAGAGGGAGAGCTAATTAATCTCTTGATTAATTGATTGGAATTCAAGGCTTGCCTTTGGTTCTTTTATATAATAGCCTCTCCCTTGCCAAGTCTCCTCTTTAACGGAATTAACGGAATAAATTTTCATAAGAAATTTATCTTATAAATTTTCTTATGAATTATTCCGTTATGTTTAGTTTTATTATAACTAACTTTATAATAAAACAAATTCATCTCTCCTTTTATTATTTAATAAAATTTACAAGAAATTTATAAATTTTTCTTATCATGGAAAAATCAATTCATAATTGATTTTATAAAATTAAAATAAACCGCTACCTGGTTCATTTTAATTTCCAAAACAAGAATAAATTTCTATAAATTTCTTTATATAAATCTCTTTACATAAATTTCTTTATACAAAATTTATTTATCCATAATTTATAAACCAAATAAAATTGGTTTCTCCCCATTCTTTTGGGCGGCCAAACCAAAGACCCTCTTTGGCCGGCCAAACCGAGCCGAACCATCGCGAATTAAACTCATTTAATTCGCCCAATACGCCTTCAAAAGACTTAGCCATTTTAAGCTTCCATTGCGCCTCTGATTAACTCAGATTCGACTTATTTCTCTTGATCGGAAATTCTAATTTTCAACTCGTTTTAAATCCCTCGGATTACTCGTAGTGCGTGTGACTAAATAGGCTTTCGATTTATGTTGGCCGTCTATAATCAACCAATTATAGAACGATCATGAGTGACACCTAGTAGTACATCATGACCCTCAATTAATCGAAAGATCAACGGTTGACCTCAGAAGTAATTCTGAAACCCTTCAGCAGCTCTAATGAATCGTGCCTCATTCCCTTCACCATCTTATACCCACTTGGTTCAGGACACGGTCTATTTGTGTCAGTCCCCACTAGGCTGACTACGTCACACTTAGCCCAAGTAGTGTCTTTCTCGTCCTTTGAATTTCTAATTACTCTCATGTATTTAAGAGACTCATACTCTAAACATGATATGCTCTGGCCAGAGGCTTTGAGTAACAATCCGATGATAGGCCTGGGTATACATCTCCTCGCAAGGAGTGGTGAATCCTTTGTAGGCTGCTCAAACATCTTCGGGCACTTCGGCTTATACCCAATCATCCTGGGTCCACACCTCCTTGGAGATGCTTGCTTAAGATGTTAAAGTATAAGTCTCCATGAACAAGATGACTTGAACACCGCAAGTCAAAGGAACATCGCACTTAAGCTGCAGTAAGAACTTCATTGACATATCTTTATGTAGATTACCATATGAAGTTTTACAGCTAGTCACTCCAATGAACTAGTTCCCTTAACTAGCATCCACGTTTATCTCCAGACATCCCAATGTCACCAGCCAGTGAGAATCAGCTGATTAGAGAATAACCCATGCTAGTCTCAACAGAATTGATAGTGTCCGTATTTATCAATTCATCGACTAGGGATATTTTCAATACTTCACAATTGCACATTTAGAGATAATCACTAGTTGTGATCCCATCACAAATTCTCTTATGCTGTGAATTGTATTGCGGACATTCAGTAGATGAGTTTAAGATCCCAATCAAATACACAAACATGTATACTCAAATAGTGAATTATCATTTATTAAAATAAATATTTACAATCATAAGGCGATTGCCTTAGGACACTTCTCTCATATCACTAACAGAGTTGGATCGCTTGGTTGCTAGCGTCGTCAAGGGTGCGCTCAAACAACACCAAATTGAGCACGTCGCATCACGTCGAGCAGCCTCGGGGCAAGGGGAGATCCCCACAATCTCCACCTCACACCACCATAACCGAAGATCTGTCTCGCCACCGGTGGGACATGCAGTGACAACTCCAGCGCACCGACGAGATTCCCTGAGGGATTTGGAAAAGGCTAACTCCGTCGCTTCTAGCGTCCTAAGGCAGAAAAAAGAACTGGGAAAGATAGAGGGACCCAAGGCCTTCAAGAAGGCACCCTCCACCCCTTTCTCGCTTGACATCGTAGAAGATCCCATGCCAAAGCAGTTTCGTAGTCCCAGAATCGCTGACTACGATGGGAAGACAGATTCAGAGGATCATATCTGCAAATTTGAGAATGCTGCTCTCTTGCACCAGTATACAGATGGTGTTAAATGCCAAGTGTTCTTAAACACTTTGTCGAGGCCCGCCCAGAGATGGTTCCAGAGGCTGCCTCATGGTTCTATAAATTTCTTCCTGGAGTATAGAACCGCATTTCTGCATCACTTTACCAGCAGCCGCCAATATCAGAAGACGACGTTAAATCTGTTCGCCCTCAAACAGAAATCGAAAGGACCGCTGAAGAATTATATCCAGCAGTTCAACTGGGTGGCACAAAATGTGCCAACCGCAACGTCGAAGATCCTTGTCAGCACCTTCATGCAAGGACTCTCCGAAGGCGACTGTTAGATCGTTGACGTTGCTAGAGGGGGGGTGAATAACAATTTTCCGATTCTTTCTCTATAAGAAGGTTAGCACAATACAAACAATATATTGAAAAACAAGAGAACCAATGCTAACACATTCGTTACTTGGTATCCACCTCCAAGAGATGACTAATCCAAGAATCGTTCGGTGGAGCACTCCCCGGATGACCTCCGACTAGCCCTTGTCGCTCCTTGTGGGTGGAGAAACCTCACCACAACACCTCGACAATATCTGAGCCCTTAGACTACTATTTGACCATTAACCAAATCCAAATTCGTCAGAGATCTCAGCCAAAACGAAGCCCTCTTAAATACGACTTACCTTCTGTTTGGCCGCTACCAGTCAGGGGCAGTCGACTGGTCCCAGGTTGCCTACATTCTGTGATCTTTAAGGGCAGTCGACTGGTCCACTCATACACCTAAGGTTTCCCTTCCCGAGTGCACTTCTCTCAGCACTCGAACCTTAGGATTTCCCAAGTACAATCACTCAACACTCGTACCCTCACGACTCAGTTGACTCTTCACTAGCAGCCTTGACTATTGCCTTCGCACTCTCTTCATCTTTGGCTTCCGTCCCTCGGATGCACGCAAGCCTCCAGCTTGCCTCCATGTCATCCTTCACGCATGCATCGAAGTCCGCACCCCTCGGCTCATCTTCCCTGCTATTCATAGTCCTCTGGTGTGCACACAAGCCTCCAGCTTGTCTCCATGCCACCCTTCACAGTACCGAAGCCGTCCAGCTGAGTCAATATGTGTAATCTGTACATCCTGCACACTCATATATACATATTAGAACACAAGGGTAAACATAACTTAAACCCTTTGCCCAAACA
Organism: Boesenbergia rotunda; assembly: GCA_024364735.1. NCBI lineage: Eukaryota > Viridiplantae > Streptophyta > Magnoliopsida > Zingiberales > Zingiberaceae > Boesenbergia > Boesenbergia rotunda. The sequence goes on along the minus strand of JAGFNQ010000361.1, from coordinate 211,110 downwards.
TTAAAACACATGGTCACTCCGGACCATAGATTGCCCCAATAATCTCCCCCTTTTTGATATTTGACAATTCGTTTAAGTTAGGGAAAACAAATAGTAATAAATATCAATAACAATGCTAAAACAATCATTTGGACTTACGTTGCCAAAACTCCATCTTGGACTTACACTGCCAATGCATATGCAATGTAAATAATCACAGATCCTATCACAAGGCATCCCACACCTACCTTCCCAAAGTTAGGACTTTTTACCAAAACGGACTTTTTAAAGCTTCTTCAAAGCTTCCCCTACATTGGACTTATAAAGGCTTTTTAAGGACCCCTCTAAGGTTTCCCTTACGCCAAGAATGAAGCAACCATATTCCCCCTTTATCTAGACTCCTCCTAAACCTAGGGTTTCTCGTAAGGGCGTATTTGATTTCTCAAATTAAACCCAACACATATGTCAATATGTTAGCTTTTGAAAAATTAATTGAAAATTCAGATACTACTCTAAAATCTATATGTTAGCTTTTGAAAAATTAATTGAAAATTCAGATACTATAAAATCTTATAAGCATTTTCGTAGAATACGAACTACTCTATAATTTCGAAAAGGGCATACCAGCCTTTGACAGTGGAGAAGTGCTGGCTATTACTTTTTTAATCTATAAAATTAATTATAATATCTACCATAATTTATGTATTTTAATAACTATCTCATAGTTTCTTAACCTAACCAATTTACTTTTAAAAATGATGGTCAACCTTCGTGAATAAAATATCCTGTCGTCATTTTATTCACTATATACTAAGAAATGCAAATGAAACACGCACTCAACATGGTTTCATGTTTTTTCTGTAGTTGAAGCAATTTCTAACACTTGGTAATTTTTTATTTCGGTTCAAATAGTATTATAGTAAGATCCAGAGTATATACTTACCTACAAATTTACTAGCTAGTTCATTTTGAATATATATGGAGATTAACCCAAGTATTTATATAATTCAAAAATGTTTGCATATAATCATCTATCTTTTTTCTTTTCTGTAATTGCTTCCTTCATAATGATTCCCACTGAGAAATAAAAACATGGAGTAATCATATAAAGTTAATAATTAAAATTAAAGTTTCCCATAATCATAAATATAATTGTTGAGCAAGCACGTGGTGACGGCCAACTTATAAGGTGAATTATATTTGCGAGAGACATCAAAGAACATTTGGGTATGATTTCTAATGAAGCCTAATCTAATCAATTGGCCGTTGTAGATGCTCCATAAATTATCCGGTTTATGTTGAATATATGTGAATGAAAAAGGAGGTGGTGGAACTTTAGTCTCATATTAAAATTTTCTAGTGAGTAGAAAATGAGGTAGAGAATAAAGAGACTCCCTTGTGAGTGGGACTTTAGTTCCACATTGGGAGAGACTTTCTCTTAACGTGCGTCCGCAGGGGGGGTGCAAATCCAGGGACCAAGTAAACTCGTGTGCGTGCACGATCTGCGCGCGTCGAATTTCTGATCGATCGAGGCAAAATTTGTCCAAGCAGATGAACCAACCTTTTGCCAAATTTTTTGCTCGGATATAGCTGATGCATTAATTTTGATTAACCCCCAGACGTTTAGATCTGGTCGGCTAATTGGCAGTTTATGATGATTAATTCGTCATTGAATACTGCGGGGATTTGAGCCTAAGACACAAAGCTGTGTGACCGAGATTCTCTTTCACCTCCCTCCCAACCTCCTCTGATAGCAGTCGGGTACTTTCTCAGTTCGCCATGAGCAACGAGTGCTCCGTTGTGCCCGTGATTTGCTGTTGTATCCTGAGACACAGAAGTCCATCTGAGCCTCGAAGCACCGCCGGAGGAGGACGAATCTGTTTCAAGGAAACTGCGCTGTGCAGGCCTCAGCAACTTCCTGGTCAGGAGACGTCCAACCTCAGCTCGGGAACTCGGGAGCTCGGCTCGGGAGCTCGGGAGATATTGCTCGGAAACTCGACTCGGGAGCTCAGGATACACCACTCGGGAATTCCAGCTCGGGAATTCCGCTCGAGAGCTCGGGAGACTTGGTCAGGAGACTCCACTCGAGAATTCTTGCTCAAGAATTCAGGTCGGGAGCTCGGGACACCTGGTAGGGAGCTCGGAAAAGCAACTCGGGAGACTGTAGTTTGCGGTAAAGCAACTCAAGCCACTCAACAGATAAGTTAAAATTATTATTGTAATTTCAATTTAATGTAAATTCTCTAAATTTCCTCCAACCGTTTATCTCTCGAAAAAAAAGACTGATCATTTAAGTCTGCTAACTATGCTTCTCCCGATTGTGACTAAACAAGCCTAGTTTCATCGCCAGCTAACGGCTAATATCAATTTATATATTTCTATCCTCGATAAGAGTAGCGAACCAAATGAAGCCAAAAGAAACACATGGCCGTAAAACAACGCTTTCAACGTGGAGAACATAAATTAATTAACATCTATATAACCACCAATATTAGTGCCAGCATTTCATAGCTAAATGAATTAACTTCAAAAGCCAACTACATTTTCAGAAATGTTACCCGTCACCAGCAAATGTTATCATTTTAATTCATATTATAAAAATCCTACCAAATTGTATCATTTTCACAACTCTGTAAACTTAAAGCACCATTTTTACATATGCTGACAACGATAAATATATAACTAAAACAATATTATTAGAGTCAGCCAAAAGCCTTCACTCAAATTCAACTATTTGTGTATATATCATATGAAACTTTATCACTTTTATTAATATCCTACCATAAGGATAGCAAAATGATTTGATAACAATTCTTATAATTCAAGCCAACACCGTCTCATCAAAGGAACAATAATTATAAAATTTTATGTCTCATGAGCTCCAAGTAAAGCTCGCAACTTGTTACAACATCAAAAGAAAATTTTATTGAAGTATTATTATTACTCCAGTCTTTTTCGTTCCCACCCAATCCTCCTACATACTCTATGACGAAATAAAAGATATCAATTAAGATGAATAAAAAATGAATTTATTGAGTAAAAATTATTTACTACTAACTTGGATGGTGATAAAGAGGTATGATGAATCCATCCTTGCACTTGTTTGACTATAATGGTACACAATTTAGAGGTTTAACAAATAACAATTATTAAAAAAAAAGACAACATATGTATATATACTTAGAATCATTTTAAAAAATATATACTTCCAATCCAAATTAATTATATACCTTAAAATTTTTATAAAACAAATTTGAATTTCCTTTAGCTTTTGGCCTGTGCAAAGAAGGTTGGGCAAAGCTCCAAACTTAATTTCGATTATAGATTCAACACGCTTTGATCTATAAGTTTTAGTGTCCGAAGCAACAACACCATTTGCATTAAGCAATTTCTGCAACAGAAACAAAAAAAAATTAAATTTTAAAAATTAAGATAATGCTAATTGTATTATGCTTAAATAATTTAGTAAATTTACCGTTATGGAAATTTTATAAAGGTCGAGAGCTTTGGAAAAATAATTGCTCACCCCAACGATAGTTGGGGCTGCACATCTTCCATGTTTATCTACAATCAAATAACTCAAACTTTAACGCAAATTTAAATTTCAACATTTTTATTAATTTATTATTTTTTTTTTAAACTTTGAAAGGAAAGAAAATTAATTACCCCACTAAATAATTTGATACGGGAAGCACAAGCACATATTCATGCAAAAATTTAAACAGAACATTAACATGAAATAAATAAATAAATTATTTGGCAAAAATATATGTTTAATAAAAATAAATACCTCATGCTCCCAGAATGCCTCATTTCTAGAAATTGTACCGCAGATTAATGTCGGCCAATACATCACCAAATCTTCCAGTGAGTTTTTTACCTGATCAATTTTTTTTTAAAAAAACAATAGTTAACCTCAATTTTGTTTCTTTTAATTAAAAAAATAAATTAAAACTAGACCTTTTTTTCAAAATTTTCACCGCTAGTGCAATTAATTGGGTGATTACCAGAATTCGAATTGTGCCATAGCCCATCTGCAAAAAATAAAATAAAAAATTGTTTAATAAAATAATGATATAATAAAAAATAACTAAAATTTTACTTACGGATTGTGAAGTATAGTAGATCTTTTCTTCTGCAAATAATATATTAAAAAATAAATATATAATCTCATGCAAATCAAATGACAAGACATTACTAATAATTAAATTACATACCTGCAACATTGGCTAGACTTGCAACAAACTTTAACTTCTTGACAAAGCGTTGCCGGCCATTGAAGCGCTAGCATAAAGTAATCAAACTCATTTTCCTTCTGAGGTGCACTAGACTAGAACCAAATGTAAGCACAAAGAGAAAAAAAACAATTGAAATGGAGACTACCGGTTGCCATTGCGCAATCTCTTTTCCCCTAGCACCTTGTACTGTGAATTGAGAAAGTTAAATAAAAGACCACATGTAGTGTGAATTTGCAATGCAATGGATACTTAAATCAAGAAGTGGCCCTCAATTGAGATAGACACTAAACAAACGCATTTTGTCTTTATCCCACGAGAGTATATCACATGGTACCGATGAAAATGTTTAAATAGATTATGAAATTGATTAAAAAATACAAATAAGATATTATTAGCATGGTTTAAAAGGGGATTACGGAACCAAGATATTCTATAATGGGTTGTACCATCAAGACGTAAGATTTTATAATTATTGTTCCTATGATGATGAGACTGCATATTGTACAAAGTTATAAATAGTACTTCGTATGATTTTATCAACATAGAAATAGGTTTCAAAGTTGTAAAAATTCTATTTATATATTCTAACAATTAGATTATGAGTGAATATATATATATATATATACTATTTGTATAATGAAATATTTATTGTACATTAAAGTGAAATTTTAATTTTTTATCATAATTATACTATTATTATATTAAACAAATTCAAAGTTAAATAAAAGACCACATGTAGTGTGAATTTGCAATGCAATGGATACTTAAATCAAGAAGTGACCCTCAATTGAGATAAACACTAGATAAACGCATTTTTTCTTCATCCCATGATAGTATATCACATGGTACAGATTGAAAATGTTTAATTAGATTATGAAATTCATTAAAAAATACAAATAAGATATTATTAGCATGATTTAAAAGGGGATTACGGAACCAAGATATTCTATAATGGGTTGGTACCATCAAGACGTATGATTTTATAATTATTGATGTAAATAATTATAACTATGTACAAAGTTGTAAATAGTACTTTGTAAGATTTTATCAACATAGAAATAGGTTGCAAAGTTGTAAAAATTTTATTTATATATTCTAACAATTAGATTATGAGTATATATATATACATATTAATATATTATTTGTATAATGAAATATTTATTGTACATTAAAGTGAAATTTTAATTTTTTTTATCATAATTATACTATTATTATATTAAACAAATTCATTTTTAGTAATGGAGTGTGACCCAATACTAATGACGATAATCACTTAAGTTTTCCTCTAGCGTGAAGCTAGCATTTGAAAAAGATAAGGTATAATTTTAATCTATTTTTTTATTAAAATAAATAAAATTGGGTGTAATATAGCGAAACTTCAGTATACCGAAGTTTCGGTATAATATAAATTGCTTACCGATTGTACCAAAAATTTTGATATACCAAAAGTTTAAGTATACCGAAATTACTTTGACACAAGAAACATATCCATTTCAGAAGTCATACAATACCCTATTAGTCTTTATTTTTATTAAATTCATTTCTTATTCATATATAAAATGAGAATTATAATTGAAGTATTATTTGTTACAGCATCAAAAGAAAATTATATTGAAGTATTATTATCACTCCAGTCTTCTTCGTTCCCACCCAATCCTCCTACATACTCTATGACTAAATAAAATATATCAATTAATATGAATAAAAAATAAATTTATTGGGTAAACAATTTTTACTACTAACTTGGATGGTACGATGGTACTCGGTGATAAAGAGGTATGCTGAATCCATCCTTGCACTTGTTTGACTTTAATGGTACACAATTTAGAGGCTGGACCAATAACAATTATTAAAAAAAAGACAACATATGTATATATACTCGGAATCATTTTATGTGACGACCCGCCTTAACTTCTCTCCCTTAAAGCGGGCGCCACATTTACTTAACCTTAACTTTACCTTATTCTTAGCCTTAGGTTACAACTACTTGACTTCCCTTAACTTTCTCGGAATTTTTTTCCTTTTAAAAAAAATTTTTCATTTTATTTGCTTTGCAAGGATTTGACCCCTAGACCTCTTAGGTCTTGTAAAAAAGAAGCACTAACCATCTGCCCTACAACACCTTCTTTTCGAAGATACCAGTCGACTGCTATATAGTCAGTCGACTGGTATCGGCCACAGAAACTATCTGTGCTCGGCACCAGTCGATTGGCCTCATGGCAGTCGACTGGTGCATCGAACAGGAGGTTCTGTTCGATATCGCAGTCGACTGGTTCTGAACCAGTCGACTAGCACGCCTGAAAACTGCAGTTTCAGACCTGAGAACTCCTTCCAAGGGTCCATAATTCATACTCTTCCAATGCACATAATGAAACAACTCCAAAACTAAACTCCATACTAGTTTTATAAGCATCTTAACAACTCAAAACGAATCTAATAACTTGAAATTAGGATTTCTACGAAATTTAACAAACTTATCGAAACACATGCAATCCCTACTAACTTTGTACCCAACTTTGACTCCATGTAAAGTTCAAATAAGGTGATCACATCCCACCAATCCAAAACATCAACCATGAGTTTCTATAAATCAAAATGCCTCTAAGACTTATCCCAAAGATCTCTTCCACGGTTCCGCCGCTACTGAACATCAATGCAAGTCCCGTTCGCCTCCATAGCTTATGCTTTTTCTTTACCTTTATCTTCAATAGAAGGAAATGCAACTAATAAGCGAATTGCTTAGTAAGTAAATCCTAACTCACAATCCATGTTATCGATAATAAACATGCTCATTTCAAAGAATGCTTGCTTCAAAATACGTGCACTTGAAAATATTTGCACATGGGAACTTTCATACACTTATCAATCTCAATCATGCTTGAAAACATTTACTAGCATCAAAACACTTGCAAACTTAACATGCTCATGATTTCTTTTGAAACTTACTAATGATACATTTCCATACTTTAAAACACTAACTTCTTTGCTCTTTCTCTTTAACATGCTTATAACATAACCATGTCAACATACATAACCAAAAACATACACTTAAGGAAATTGAAACACTTACATATACTCATATACTTCAAAATAATAATCAACTTTCTCAGGCTTTGACACTGTACCATGGTATCAATGTACCAATGCGCGCATCCCTAATAGGTTTCGGGGTAGCTAGCCACCGTACCCTATTAGAGCTTCTTTCTAACTTTCTGTGAGTCTCTCTTTTGCCCGGTACATGTCACTTTACAAAAGTAAAATACTTTCTTACTCATAAAGCTTATATTTATCAAGCTATCTTTCTTTTTTGCATAACTTTTTGCACTACAAAACTTTATCTTTCTTACTTGGAACTTTCATCGAGCACCTTGCGTGCCCTTAACCCAAAACTCATTTTTGAGACTTTTCAAGAACTTGGTTTTATCATGCTTAGGTCACACATACCAAAACCTACTCAAATTCAAGTTCTATGATAAAAAACATATATTCTTAAATCATGCACTTAGATCACAAAATCACGGTTCTACAACGAGAAACTACATACGAAACTACTTCTATTGCAGGTGAGTGATTTACTTACCCTTATCTTGAAGAAAACTCACTAAGTATGATTTAAATCCCAACGTAGCACTCCTCTTCCCTTTCTTCGCGCAAATCTCCTCCCTCCTTGACCCTAGGGAAGAAGCCCTAAATGTTCTACTCAAGAGGAAGAAGAAGGAGGAAAAGATCCCTTGAGTTTCCCTTTGGTTTCGCAGCCTCCACGCGCCTCCTCTCGCAGCCTCACCAAAACCTAATCGGGGCTTCACGCGACTTAAGTGGAAGTCTAAATACCTCTTCATGAAACGGGATAAATTAACTATAAAATTATTTTGCTTCATCTTTTTTCTTGCTTGATACCCTTGCCCAGCTGGTTATCCGGACTCGCTGCCCTGTTGTCGCGAGATCAAACCCCACCTGAACCCCTTACTTTTTTCTTTTTATTTTTAATCCGAAAAAAATGCTATAAAATTCTGAAAAAATCCCTAATAATACCAGAAAATTATTGGGTGTTACATTTTAAAAAATATATACTTCCAATCTAAATTAATTATATACCTTAAAATTTTTATAAAACAAATTTGAATTTCCTTTGGCTTTTGACTTGTGCAAAGAAGGTTGGGCAAAGCTCCAAACTTAATTTCGATTATAGATTCAACACGCTTTGATCTATACGTTTTAGTGTCCGAAGCAACAACACCATTTGCATTAAGCAATTTCTTCAACATAAACAAAAAAAAATTAAATTATAAAAATTAAGATAATGCTAATTGTATTATGCTTAAATAATATACTAAATTTACCGTTTTGGAAATTTTATAAAGGTCGAGAGCCTTAGTAAAATAATTGCTCACACCAACGATAGTTGGGGCTGCACATCTTCCATGTTTATCTATAATCAAATAACTCAAATTTTAACTCAAATTTTAATTTCAACATTTTTATTAATTTATTTTTAATTTTTTAAAACTTTGAAAGGAAAGAAAATTAATTACCCCACTAAATAATTTGATACGGGGAGCACAAGCACAGATTCAAGCAAAAATTTAAACAGAACATTAGCATGAAATAAATAAATAAATTATTTGGCAAAACTAAATGTTTAATAAAAATAAATACCTCATGCTCCCAGAATGCCTCATTTTCAGAAATTGTACCGCAGATTAATGTCGGCCAATACATCACCAAATCTTCAAGTGAGTTTTTTACCTGATCATTTTTTTAAAAAAAACAATAGTTAACCTCAATTTTGTTTCTTTTAATTAAAAAAATAAATTAAAACTATTCCTTTTTTTCAAAATTTTCACTACCAGTGTAATTAATTGGGTGATTACCAGAATTCGAATTGTGCCATAGCCCATCAACAAAAAATATAAGAAAAAATTGTTTAATAAAATAATGATATAAAAAAATAACTAAAATTTTACTTACGGATTGTTAGGTATGGTAGATCTTTTCTTCTGCAAATAATATATTAAAAAATAAATATATAATCTCATGCAAATCAAATGACCAGACATTACTAATAATTAAATTACATACCTACAACATTGGCTAGACTTGCAACAAACTTTAACTTCTTGACAAAGCGTTGCCGGCCATTGAAGCGCTAGCATGAAGTAATCTAACTCATTTTCCTTCTGAGGTGCACTAGACTAGAACCAAATGTAAGCACAAAGAGAAAAAAAAACAATTGAAATGGAGACTACCGGTTGCCATTGCGCAATCTCTTTTCCCATAGCACCTTGTACTGTGACTTGAGGAAGTTAAATAAAAGACCACATGCAATGTGAATTTGCAATGCAATGGATACTTAAATCAAGAAGTGGCCCTCAATTGAGATAGACACTAAACAAATGCATTTTGTCTTTATCCCATGAGAGTATATCACATGGTACCGATTGAAAATGTTTAAATAGATTATGAAATTGATTTAAAAATACAAATAAGATATTATTAGCATGGTTTAAAAGGGGATTACGGAACCAAGATATTCTATAATGGGTTGGTACCATCAAGACGTAAGATTTTATAATTATTGTTCCTGTGATGATGAGACTACATAATGTACAAAGTTGTAAATAGTACTTCGTAAGATTTTATCAACATAGAATTAGGTTTCAAAGTTGTAAAAATTCTATTTATATATTCTAACAGTTAGATTATGAGTGAATATATATATATATATATATATACTATTTGTATAACGAAATATTTATTGTACATTAAAGTGAAATTTTAATTTTTTATCATAATTATACTATTATTATATTAAACAAATTCATTTTTAGTAATGGAGTGTGACCCAATACTAATGACGATAGTGACTTAAGTTCTCCTCTAGCGTGAAGCTAGCATTTTAAAAAGATAAGGTATAATTTTAATCTATTCTTTTATTAAAATAAATAAAATTGGGTGTAATATAGCGAAACTTCAATATACCGAAGTTTCGGTATAATATAATTTGCTTACCGATTGTACCAAAAATTTTGATATACCAAAAGTTTAAGTATACCAAAATCACTTTGACACAAGAAACATATCCATTTCAGAAGTCATACAATACCCTATTAGTCTTTATTTTTATTAAATTCATTTTCTATTCATACATAAAATGAGAATTATAATTGAAGTATTATTTGTTACAGCATCAAAAGAAAATTATATTGAAGTATTATTATCACTCCAGTCTTCTTCGTTCCCACCCAATCCTCCTACATACTCTATGACTAAATAAAGGATATCAATTAATATGAATAAAAAATAAATTTATTGGGTAAACAATTTTTACTACTAACTTGGATGGTACGATGGTACTCGGTGATAAAGAGGTATGCTGAATCCATCCTTGCACTTGTTTGACTTTAATGGTACACAATTTAGAGGCTAAACCAATAACAATTATTAAAAAAAGACAACATATGTATATATACTTAGAATCATTTTAAAAAATATATACTTCCAATCCAAATTAATTATATACCTTAAAATTTTTATAAAACAAATTTGAATTTCCTTTAGCTTTTGGCCTATGCAAAGAACGTTGGGCAAAGCTCAAACTTCATTTCGATTATAGATTCAACACGCATTGATCTATACGTTTTAGTGTCCGAAGCAACAACACCATTTGCATTAAGCAATTTCTACAACAGAAACAAAAAAAATTAAATTTTAAAAATTAAGATAATGCTAATTGTATTATGCTTAAATAATTTACTAAATTTATCGTTATGGAAATTTTATAAAGGTCGAGAACCTTGGTAAAATAATTGCTCACCCCAACGATAGTCGGGGCTGCACATCTTCCATGTTTATCTACAATCAAATAACTCAAACTTTAACGCAAATTTTAATTTCAACATTTTTATTAATTTTTTTTATTTTTTTAAACTTTGAAAGGAAAGAAAATTAATTACCCCACTAAATAATTTGATACGGGAAGCACAAGCACATATTCATGCAAAAATTTAAAGAGAACATTAGCATGAAATAAATAAATAAATTATTTGGCAAAAATATATGTTTAATAAAAATAAATACCTCATGCTCCCAGAATGCCTCATTTCCAGAAATTGTACCGCAGATTAATGTCTGCCAATACATCACCAAATCTTCCAGTGAGTTGTTTACCTGATCAATTTTTTTTTTAAAAAAAAACCAATAGTTAACCTCAATTTTGTTTCTTTAATTAAAAAAATAAATTAAAACTATACTTTTTTTCAAAATTTTCACCGCTAGTGCAATTAATTGGGTGATTACCAGAATTTGAATTGTGCCATAGCCCATCTGCAAAAAATATGATAAATAATTGTTTAATAAAATAATGATATAACAAAAAATAACTAAAATTTTACTTACGGATTGTGAAGTATGGTAGATCTTTTCTTCTGCAAATAATATATTAAAAAATAAATATATAATCTCATGCAAATCAAATGACAAGACATTACTAATAATTAAATTCCATACCTGCAACATTGCTAGACTTGCAACAAACTTTAACTTCTTGACAAAGCGTTGCCGGCCATTGAAGCGCTAGCATAAAGTAATCAAACTCATTTTCCTTCTGAGGTGCACTAGACTAGAACCCAATGTAAGCACAAAGAGAAAAAAAAATTGAAATGGAGACTACCGGTTGCCATTGCGCAATCTCTTTTCCCCTAGCACCTTGTACTGTGACTTGAGGAAGTTAAATAAAAGACCACATGCAGTGTGAGTTTGCAATGCAATGAATACTTAAATCAAGAAGTGGCCCTCAATTGAGATAGAGACTAAACAAACGCATTTTGTCTTTATCCCATGAGAGTATATCACATGGTACCGATTGAAAATGTTTAAATAGATTATGAAATTGATTTAAAAATACAAATAAGATAATATTAGCATGGTTTAAAAGGGGATTATGGAACCAAGATATTCTATAATGGGTTGGTACCATCAAGACGTAAGATTTTATAATTATTGTTCCTGTGATAATGAGACTGCATAATGTATAAAGTTGTAAGGGAAATGATTTGAAGAGTGAATTTGGGAGAGTGAAAATTATAGTGAATGACGTGTAGTTATTGTAATGTTCATCGTCGATCGACACCCGACGGCATCTGATTGCTGTCGAATCAACTACTTAGGGTGAATCGTCAGATGAAGAACATGAAATCGACGGTAATGATGCAGATGTAATTGTGATGATTAATATATGTTCATCATTACGTCATACTAGCATTTCATTGCGTATCATTATCATTGTAATGTACTTGTAAGATTTTATCAACATAGAAATAGTTTCAAAATTTTAAAAATCTATTTATATATTCGAACAATTAGATTATGAGTGAATATATATATATATATTATATATATATATTTATATATATTAATATACTATTTGTATAATGAAATATTTATTGTACATTAAAGTGAAATTTTAATTTTTTATCATAATTATACTATTATTATATTAAACAAATTCATTTTTAGTAATGGAGTGTGACCCAATACTAATGACGATAATCACTTAAGTTTTCCTCTAGCGTGAAAGCCTAGACATTTGAAAAAGATAAGGGTATAATTTTAAATCTAATTTTTTTTTATTAAAATAAATAAAATTGGGGTGTAATATAGCGAGAACTTCCAGTTATACCGAAGTTTCGGTATATAATATAAATTGCTTACCGATTGTACCAAAAAATTTTGGATATACCAAAAGTTTAAGTATAATAGCCGTAAAATTACTTTTGACACCAGAGAAACATATCCAATTTCAGAAAGTCATACAATACCCTATTAGTCTTTATTTCTATTAAAATTCATTTCATTATTCATATATAAAATGAGAATTATAATTGAAGTAATTATTTTTGTTAACAAGCATCAAATAAGAAAATTATATTTGAAGTATTATTATCACTCTAGTCTTCTTCGTTCCCACCCAATCCTCCTACATACTCTATGACTAAATAAAGGATATCAATTAATATGAATAAAAAATAAATTTATTGGGTAAACAATTTTTACTACTAACTTGGATGGTACGATGGTACTCGGTGATAAAGAGGTTTGCTGAATCCATCCTTGCACTTGTTTGACTTTAATGGTACACAATTTAGAGGTTGAACCAATAACAATTATTAAAAAAAAAAGACAACATATGTATATATACTTAGAATCATTTTAAAAAATATATAATTCCAATCCAAATTAATTATATACCTTAAAATTTTTATCAAAACAAATTTGAATTTCCTTTAGCTTTTGGCATGAGCAAAGAAGGTTGGGCAAAGCTCCAAACTTAATTTCGATTATAGATTCAACACGCTTTGATCTATACGATTTAGTGTCTGTAGCAACAACAACATTTGCATTAAACAATTTTTGCAACAGAAACAAAAAAGTTTAAATTTTAAAAATTAAGATAATGCTAATATTATTATGCTTAAATAATTTACTAAATTTACCGTTATGGAAATTTTATAAAGGTCGAGAGCCTTGGTAAAATAATTGCACACCCCCACGATAGTTGGGACTGCACATCATCCATGTTTATCTACAATCAAATAACTCAAACTTTAACGTAAATTTTAATTTCATCATTTTATTAATTTATTTTTATTTTTTTTAATTTTGAAAGGAAAGAAAATTAATTACCCCACTAAATAATTTGATACGGATAGCACAACCACAGATTCCTGCAAAAATTTAAACAGAACATTAGCATGAAATAAATAAATAAATTATTTGG
>JAGFNQ010000361.1:119172-186872 GCA_024364735.1 Boesenbergia rotunda | reverse complement strand
GGCCCCTGGTCTCTTCCCCATAAGTATCCAGAGGGGATAAATCACGGTGAATGCTGGGCAGGTGAGGCACCCAGGCACGAGGGATTTTTTTTAAATAGCAGCCGAGGTTTTACCCCCCGCGCATACCGTCGACTCTCGAACCCACGCCCTCCGATGCAAACGGCGAGTACCTCACCAGCTGATCCATCCCGTGGAGGCATAGAATACTCCATAGGGACTCCATAGCTTATCGTGACCGGCGTCCTCGACACCGGAAGTGAGGTCGTCTGGGCGAAGTGTCGCCCCTGTGAGCAATTCGATGAGAAAGGCACAAGCATTTATAACCCGTCGAAATCCTCCACCTTCTCCAAGCTCCCCTGCTCCAGTCCTCTGTATGATTACCAGTCGCTCAAGCTTGTCAGCGTGCCAAAATGCCAATATCTTTATGTGTATGGGTCGGCGATGATCAACAGATTCTTGGCGACAGAGACGTTTTCGCTCGGCGCTGAGTCTGCGATGGCGAACTTGACTTTCGGCTGCAACAAACATGTCAAGGGCACTTTCTCAGGCGCCATTGGCGTCCTCGGACTCGGCCAAGGAAAACTCCCTCTGATTTCTGAGCTTAATTTGAGAAGGTTTTCTTATTGTCTCACTCCGTTCAAAAGCTCGAGCAAAAGCCACCTTCTCCTCGGCGAATTAGTCAGCGCGAAGAGGGCGAGTGGTTCCGGCGAAGTGCAATCAACGCCTTTTCTGAATGCCACTGACCAGTACTACGTCGCTATGCAAGGGATTTCAATCGGCGGGAATCGTTTGCCCATTCTGGCGTCCACCTTCGAGTACAATAAAGATGAGTCTACCGGAGTGCTCGTTGACTCCGGCACCTGGCAGACGCGGCTGCCGCAGTTGGCATTCGACGTGATCAAGAATCAGCCGCAGTCTCTGGTGGGACTTCCGGTGAGAGATATGTCGAAGACCGTTGGCCTTGACCTCTGCTTTGGTTTGTGTCATGGTCGCCGCCGCCATTGTCGGACATGGTGTTCCACTTCGACAATGGCGCCGACATGAGGATGCCACAAATGAACTATTAAATACCAAAGTTAGGGGGCTCAATGGAAAAGTTCGAAACATAAGGTCCTTATTTGGATTAAATAAATTTGGAGGGTCTTTTTGCAAAAGAGCCAAAAACCGCACTCTCTTCTTAAGTTCTTCTTCTTCGTCTTCGACACACAAATAGGATGCCACACGCTCGTCTCTCCTCGTGCCACTGCACTCGTGCGATACCCGACACCACTGCCGTGAGTGGAGAGAGCGCCGACCATCCTTTGTGCTGGTAAGACTTTGGTTTCCAATCGGGTGGCAATTTCGAATTTATAGCAGATTCCTCTTATTGGTTTTGTTGTGGCAGATCTGAACAGAACACTAGGAACTAAGTTTGATTGAGGTAAGGATCTGTGTATTTAATCCAAAGGTTCCTATCCTAGATCTGAGGATTTTGTTCTTGTGGTGATCTAAATCTGGATGCGTTACTGTGAATTTTGTTTTGGGTTTTGGGTTGTCCTGATCGTATTATCATTTTGCCAAAGATATACTTTTATTTTTGGCTTTGATCAGTAGTAGGAATCGGTTGATTAGATTCAGATTGTGGGTTGTATCATTTGGTAGGGACGAATTGGTTCTAATATGATAGTAAACATTGATCCATTAAACATTTATCTATTTCTGTTTGGAATCAAGTTTTGAGTTTGGTGTATTGATCCCATGGAATTAAGAGGTGGCATACCTTGTAAAATTGGTAGAGCATAGTCCTTGAATGAACCGTTAAGGGTGTTATTCTTATTTAAGTGGCTTGTTTCTTATTGTGTAAGTTGACTACGTAAGTAGAGGTGTGCATTACTTAATTAATTAAGTAATGACCTTGTTGAAGAGTTTTGATTTGGAATTTATAGGTTGGCTTAATTGGGTCAAATTGGGCTCTTACCTTGACTTCGGTTAGGCGTTGGATTGGTATAAAGGTATCTACTTTTGGGTTTAAAAGGAAATCCATAGTTGTTTTTCTTAGAGTTTTATTTAAATAGGTGTTATAATTATATTTTATTCTAATCATGTTTATTATCTTGTTTGACTAAATTAGTAATTTTATAAATAACTAAAGTTAGTCCTTGATACAGGATATTGATCGATTACGTGTGTTGATCGCGGAGGTTCTTTTGGATACATCTTATATAAAAGGCGAGTATTTCTCCTTTGTATTCTTGTAGTTCTTTTATCTTAAATGTATGACTTGTTATGTCTGAATAGGCCTGCTTGACCTTGTTCTTTGCTGTTGATTATTTTATATCGTCCGTTGATACTTTCTTCGTTTGACCATTGAGTTAATTCATATTTTGTATCCGTACAGTCTGTCACGCCCCGAGGAGCTGCCCGTCCGATACTGACCGGACTGCCACTCCATCGACCGACGGACAATTCGGAAACCAAGCATCTATGACCACCTCAGTCGACTGTACCACAACCTATAGGGCTGGAGCAATCGTCTGAAATACACAAAAGCGAGACGACGATAAAAGCTGCGTACCGGTACGACTTACGACAAACACAAAGCACAAGGCCTCCATGGCTCACAAAAGTACAACTATACCGTTGTATAAAAGGACACGACCAAACACGAATACAGCAACGGAAAAGTAAAGTAAAAGAACAGAGAGAATGGGTACCAACAAGTACCACTACAAAGTAAAAGAAACATCCCGGAGTCATCTCGAAGAAATACGCGAACTGGGACAGGCTGCCGGGCACTCCAGACAATCATCCTGAAATAAAAACAGAGAGCTAACGGGGTGAGTCACAGAACTCAACGGATATCTCATCAGATATACAAGATAGTCTAAGCTAGCAATAGTGTAACAAGCTATCGAAATAAACATAGGTACGAGCAGTGGTAAGCATAACTGGAATAGGAATAGAAATACCATACCAATCTAGCTGAGTCGTCGAAACCAGACATAAGGGTCTCCTGTATGTGTATGTCAATCAAATGCAACATCCAAGTATAACAAGCACGGCAAGTGCAAAAGATGCGTATGCACATGGTGCAATGATATGGTCACCTTTGTCGCCGGTCAGACATCGTCACCTATGTACGGGAGGAAGCTGAGCGGAGGCCACCCTCCGGCGTAGAGCTGTGACTGCCGTCCGTACTCTGCCGTCGCTACTCCTGAGCAACCGAGTAGACGGTATGCTGCCGGCGTAACACCCCTACTCCATGACCTATCCTGGCGATATCACTAATAGCCCCAGGCCAAGACCTATCCTGGCAATATCTCTATCAGCCCCAGGCCATCACCTATCCTGGCTATATCACTAATAGCCCCAGGCCAAAACCTATCCTGGCGATATCTCTATCAGCCCCAGGCCATCACCTATCCTGGCTATATCACTATCAGCCTCAGGCCATCTCTGGAGGATATCTCTATCTGAGTGTTAACACCTACCCCATGTATATAAATGGGGGAGAGACCTCTCTCTCTCTACTCCTGGTATATGGACTACTCCAGGAGGGACCTCTGCCTGCTACCACGCTCCGATTCACTAACCCATGAGTGCATGAGCGGAGCAGCACAGAGCACACTACCCATACTCCGTCAACCACTAACCCATGAGTGGCCGTATGGATAGGTCAGTATGACTGTCGACCTGACTCACCCATAAGGGGCCACTGATCGACAGTGATGCACAGTGCACGATGATGCATGACTCTGGTCAAACAACATCCACTATCTAATCCACCTATATCAACATGATATGCAAGGATCATAAATAATGCACCATAGCCTAGATCCTAATGGTGTAGGTATCACATGCCAGGTATATCATAAACAGTATCAGCAAAGGTAGAGCAGGTATAAAATAATACATTACCCTACCGCTAAACATAGCATATCAAGCATATCAGTTAGGACTAATCTAAAAGATAAGTCAGAGGTACCCGCCTCCAAATGCGAAGTCCGTGTCCACAAGCACCTCGGTTCCACCGTCTGTACCAAAACAACGTCCTGTATATTAAACACAATTTTTTAGCCACTAATATATAAACTAAATAGCTAATTAAAACCCAGCTCCAGTTTAGGCCAGATAACGAACTCAATCCCAACTAGATTCAAAACTTAATACCAAAACATACTCCAATCCACATCCCTCCACAAGAGCAACTCTTTATCATAAAGCTCTCGGTCAGAGCATTTCAAACCCAACATCTAATCAAATACACCAATTATAGTAACACTAGAAGTTAAACACACTGCCAATCCTCAACAATAACTACACCATTTGCCTCTACTCCAAATGGAGCTTCACGGCAGATACTCTGGCACAAGGCTGGCTCACGGTAAGGATTAGAACACAAAGGATACACATCCAAAACACAACCTATTTTCTAAAATAGAGTTGCAATCTCACAATAAACAATTTAACAAGCTAATTCCTCATTACCAATTACACTCCCTTAGCTATTTCATCAACATCAACCCACGGTGGAAAGAAGACAACAATTAAGCCTCAAGAACACCACCCAGATCCACCTCCGCAATTCAAACAACACCCCGACAGAACTAAAACACACAAACACAGTCAAAACCACAGCCTAAAAAGAACAATCAAAATCAACATCTAAACACATCACATCTTACCAGATGTGCGTCGGCGCCGCCCCTGCTAAATTCCATCGCAACCGCGCTTGCAAGGAAGAAAAACACCATCCAACCTTAGATCTGTACCCTGGTGTTTAGCCCCAGCCTCCTCGCTCAAGAATCGAGCTAAACCTCATTGGCGTCGGATGCTCAATCGACGGTGGCAAAACCTCGCTCGAGTGGATCGGCTGAGGAAACTTTGGGGAGATCACACGCTCACCGGGGCACGCCCACGATCTGGAGGAAGAAGGGAAAAATTCAAATCAGGGAGGAGGCGTTGGCTACGATCTAGGGCTCGCGAGGGAGACTCGGGAAAGAGACGATCAAAGAGGGAGGAGAGAAAAAGATGGCTCAAGCGACAGGAGAAGAGAAGAAGGTGTCGGCGCGAGGGCTAGGGCTGCGAAGAAACGGGAAAGGGTTCGGCTTCACTTGGGGTGCGGCGACCATAAATAAGGGTTTAATGTGAGGGTTTTTTTTCAGAAAAGCCCTTCCACTTCCCAAAATTTAAATTATGCCCTTAAGGTAAGGGATTTTAACGTTTCACCCTCCGAGTTTTCGTAATTTAACACAGTCTCTCGTTGATTTTCCATTCGGTAAAGTACCGCTTGTACACGAGTACTTAGATATTTATGAAACACTACTAGGATAGTTGACATTAGAGACACCCTACCTAGTTGCATATTCGTTCCATTCTGGTTGGTTTATGATATTTGTTGCTTTTGTTATTGCATCGTTGTTATTCGGTTATTTGTGTGTATTGGTATCAATTATCATGTACCATACCTGCATCGTTGCATACTGACGTGTCACGCCCCGAGACCCAAGAGCCGCTGATCCAATATAAAATCGGACAGCACCTCCCCTGTCCGGCGGACAATTTACACATACACACAGATAATATAACCTGTATACAATATATATAGCACAACCACGCAGTTTAAAGGGCCTCAGGCCTCAGATATATGCAAAACCAACAGTTATATGATTATAACTATCGAAAAACCAAATCCGAACTCACCTGAGCTGCCAGGGGGCAGGAACAAAGCCAAAACCGAATGAAGTCCAACATAGGACTCAAAAGTACAATACCGTCAAACAGAACGTGCATACATGTTCAAAACATACAGCGGAAGCATAGGAATGCTACAGGGTCCATAACAAAACAAGGAAAACCAAAAAGGGCTCCTCGGGAGCTGGGGACTGGCGGCTCGGGATCTCCTCGCAGACATCAACCTGAAATAAATATATATGGCAACGGGGTGAGTCCATAGCTCAGCGGATACCCAATAGATATGCATAGAAAGTTATACTAACAACAAGAGTTCTACTAATACAGTCTCATATCAACAATAGGGAAAGACTGGAACTGAAAATACTGGGTAGGTACATACCTGAATCCATCCAACCTATACAGAGGGTAAGAAATACCAAAAGAAGACAAATAGGCATATAGTCTCAGATAACAAGTCTCCAGAATATGCGATGTCAAACAAGTGCAGCAAATAAGTGCAGCAAACAATGCACGATGCAAAATATGCACATGGTGCAATGACATGTGTCACCCCTGACACCAGACAGATCAACGTACACCTGTCATAGGGACGTCTGAACGGGTAGGGCTATGACAACTGTACACCCTGCCATCACTGCTCCTGAGTGACCGGGTGGACAGGATGCTGGTGGAGACTCCGCTCCGACCCCAAGCAATGGGGGAGTCAAGCTCTCATCTCCTCGTGGCTCAGTACGAGAAGGGATCCCTGGCTGCTACCACGCCCGCGCTCACCCTCCAAATAGTGGCCGAACGGAGCAATACAGGGCAAATGCACACATCTACGGTATCCACTAACCCATGAGTGGCCGTGTGTGCCCGTCATGTACCGGAAGACGATTAGGCTCAACCACAAGGGAGTCGCTGATCGCCGGCATGCAACAGTGCAAGGATGGTGTATGATAGATACACATACCTCCCTCCCCAAGTCCTCAGTATGCTAAGTCTCAGTCTGAAATCCTATAACAGGAAATACAGGTATCCTACAAGGTATACTGAACTGAAATACAGATCCCTCAAGGTCAAATGCAAGAGATACCCTACGATATCTAAGCATACATGTAGAGATGACAATACTAGAGACTGTATGGAACTAACAGCATAATAACTCAAGGATAAACAACAAGTATCCAGACTGACCTAATAAACAGGGGTAAACCACAATATCCAGATCAAACATAATAACCAGGGATAGCGTAGGATCTTACTGCTATCTATAACATTCTATGCATAACAAAATGACAATATCAAAATAGATAAGTCAAAGGGTACCCGCCTCCGAATAGGTGAAGTCCGTATCAACGAGACAGAACCACCCGTCAAAATAAGCAGTAATAGATCTAGTCAAGTTCCTGTGCAAAGAACACATTTTAATTAGCCATTACAAAATTAGTAATTAGCTAATAAATCCCTAATCTGTTCTAGGGTTAACCTAATTATTTCCCTTTCCCTTTCAATTATTCCTAATTAAATGGAAGTTCTCCAGTTATTCCTCGTGATTAGAATTTGGTCCAAATCCAAATTCAAAATTCACCCCGCTTAATCATTAGGGTTAAGTTTAATACCCAACCCAATCCCTCAAGGTATCATGTGCAATCCCTACAAGACCCTAACATCCAACCCAAATCAATTCCTACAAACTGATTATAAAGACTTAAGCTGCTCCATTACAGGGTAATTAACAGAGATAAAAATGTAGAGGAGAACATCTCCTTACCTTAGCCACGGCAATCAAGGCTGAGGAGAACCACTCTCAATTCTACCCCAAGCAAATCTCAGAAGGCAAATTGCCATCAACTTCAAAACCAAGTCCAATTGTCACTCCCCACAACAAGCGGAACCAATCTCCACCTGATAGTGAAGTTCACGCAGCCACTGCAAATCCAAACACAACCAGTTTCTCAGAAATTCCCAGAACTGACTCCCAGCAACATCAACTCTCCGAATTCAACACAAAACAACCATCCCAATTCCATACCTCAATTCCCAGGCGATCCCAAGCCAAATAGCAGAGAGTTCTATTCCAAATTGTGCTCCAAATGAATCTGCGTTCAAGAATTCAAAGTAAACAAGAATCCCTAAATCCACCAGATTCAACCCTGAGAACAGAAGCAAGATCAAACACACCCATCTCACCTTCCCGTGACCCTGTTAGTGGCGAGATCGCCGTCTGCTCGGAAGGAAAACGATGAACCGCCTAATCGTCCGCTGGCCTTGCGTTTTGCTTCCCGAAAAGGAGCTCGAGAAGATGAGAAGAGGGAGGGTCAGCGTGGCTTATGCTGCGGCTAGGGCACACGCGATGAAAAGGCAGGAAGAAGTGGGCGACGATCCAACTCCCGACAACACCCTCCTCGGCCAACTCGGACGCAGTGGAGACTTTGTGGGGAAGAAGAACGTGAAGGGGAGGAGATTTAGTGTGTCACGCTCGATCGGCAGAGAGGTGGGATGGGGCGGTCGGGCGTGGCTTCCGCTGCGGCGTCGGGTCTCCCGGGCGGCTAGGTCACGCGGAGAAGAGGGAGAACAAGAGGGAGGCGTGTGATCGGCTGTGGAGGAGTCGGCCGATTGAGCTATTAGGTCAAGACATATAGGTGTGGCCTTTTTGCAGTTTAGTCCAACCAAGTTCTGCCTATTCACAAAACCACCCCTAGGGTTTTAATTCCTTACACATTAACCCTTGAAATTTTTAGTTTTATTACGTTTTAGTCCCTAATTTTATATCCAAGGACTCGGAACCCCGGAATCTATCTGGTAATTCTCCGAAAATTTCCGGAACCTAATCAAAAGTGTCGGATTTAACATCTAGGGCTCGCGAGGGAGACTCGGGAAAGAGACGATCAAAGAGGGAGGAGAGAAAAAGATGGCTCAAGCGACAGGAGAAGAGAAGAAGGTGTCGGCGCGAGGGCTAGGGCTGCGAAGAAACGGGAAAGGGTTCGGCTTCACTTGGGGTGCGGCGACCATAAATAAGGGTTTAATGTGAGGGTTTTTTTTCAGAAAAGCCCTTCCACTTCCCAAAATTTAAATTATGCCCTTAAGGTAAGGGATTTTAACGTTTCACCCTCCGAGTTTTCGTAATTTAACACAGTCTCTCGTTGATTTTCCATTCGGTAAAGTACCGCTTGTACACGAGTACTTAGATATTTATGAAACACTACTAGGATAGTTGGCATTAGAGACACCCTACCTAGTTGCATATTCGTTCCATTCTGGTTGGTTTATGATATTTGTTGCTTTTGTTATTGCATCGTTGTTATTCGGTTATTTGTGTGTATTGGTATCAATTATCATGTACCATACCTGCATCGTTGCATACTGACGACTGTTGGGCTTCCATATGGTTAAGTCGTCGTCATTCATCTAGTTGTTTTGTCACTCAACTACTTATCGTGGTAGTTGCTAGAGTGCAAGCAACCGTCCTATTACGCCACATTGGACCACTTATATATAGTGGATGTTGGAGTTGTAGGCAAACAGTTGATATCCTCACCGTTGTTTCCGAGGGATATCAGAGCTGTTGGTGGCTCCCGCTTTATCTCGGGGTTTTGGAGTAGTTGGCTCCTCGGCATCCTGTTCACTCAACTACATATCAGTGGTATTCGTTGGAGTGCGTACAGTTGTCACAGTCCTACCCGCTCGGCCACACATATGTGATGTGTTGGCGGCTTAACTAACGTCAGGGGTGGCATATGTCATTGCATCATATGCATCTATTGCATTTATACATTTTCTTGTGTTTGTTGCATTTATATGAGTTATGATTGCTGCATTTGGTTGACATGCATGTATGTTTGATACTATGTTATCTCGTATGTTTCACGTTGTTTTATACATGCTTAGATGTCCTCTGTTTCGTAGAGACTGTATACCGTTATTTCTGTTGTTTGTTATATCTTTTATGATGTCATGCATTTGTCTACTCATATACCCGCAGAGTCCACCCGGACTCACCACCCTGCCACCTATTTTTGTTTCAGGTAGCAGGTAGATGTACTACTTGGATCCAGAGAGATTCAGTTGTCAGTTCCACGGTGTCGAGTAATATTGGAGTTTGTTTTCGTATTTGGTTTACTATCGCAGTTACTTTATTTCTGCGTTTCGTTATTTTCGCATTTTATTTCATGGACTGGTATTTGTTTTATTAGTCCGATATTGTCGTAGTAGAGGTATGCTCATTTTTGGACTCATATTGGAGTTTTGTCGGTATTCATATTTCCGTTAGTTTTATTTCTGCTAAAAGACAATAACGATTTGAAATGTTTAAGCTTAGTTTATTTTATCATTCATATTGATATAAACTGCGTAGTTGTGTCTTTATATTTCCAATTATGATGGCTGAGCCATCTTTTATGTTGTGAGTTAGTATTATTTTTTCAACTTATCCGCTGTATAGGGAGATGTTGTCCGATTTTCGAATAAGCATGTGTCTCTGGGGTGTGACATGAATTACATGTTCGCCGATCAAAGAACGAGAGCGTATTGCTTGGTTATGCGACCGGGGCAAAACGGAGACAAATTGACTATCATCGGCAACAGCCAACAACAAAATATGCACGTAATCTACGACGTGGCTTCAAGAATGCTCTTGTTTGAATCCACTCAATGTGAGAGCTTTTAAACTGTATATTTCCTCTGTAATTGATTTGTTCTTCGTTCTAATTATTCTTTGGAGAAATAATAAAGATTTTATATATATTACATTTCGAAATGATGGAAGAGATGCGACAGCTTTTGCATTTGAATGCTCATTTTATACTCTGTCGGATTACCTGACTTGTCAGTATATTTTAAAATAGCTCAAAAACTAATTTATTGAGAAATAAATAGTCATTTACATTTAAAAAAAATCGACTCTTTTGCTTTTTGCCACACCATTCATCTTAGGTTCCAGCAAGTAATCAATTTGCTGTGCCTATTTCTGCAATTCATTGTTATTGTATCACTGCAACGTACGTAATGTTTTTTTAATAAAAAAAGGGCATAAAAGACAAGACAATCCAACAAACATCTGTCTGTGCTCTTCCCCCTATACACAAGCACAGTAGAGTCCCTAGCCAACTGTGAATTTATGTGTCTCGAATCATGTTTGGCCAAACCTAAAGCCTAGAGAAGAAGGCATGCATTGTGGATTCTCGAGCCAAAATTTAAAATGTTCTTATTAATAAAAGATGATCTACTGTTCTTAGTCTTGTTTAATTATTGTAAAGCTTGAATCTGATGCTTATGGCAGTAACCACATTGTGCGCTTGTGAACCGAGGCATCTTTGACGGATTGCATTAGGTAAATGAAGAACATCACCTCACCTTTTTAAGAATTCGTTCACACAATATTCACAGAAACTCCCAATATTGTTATTCTTTAATGTGCCCACAAATTCTCATAGCACTCTTCTCAAAACAGTGAGTTTGATTCTTTTTGAGCATCTATCATTCATCCTTCCTTCAAATATTCCAAAACCTGCGCAAATTTCTACACCCTACGCCCTCATCTTGTTTGTTCTTGGTTGTCATGGCGACTGACATAACGCATGCATGCCATAAAGCTGCCGGTTTCACCCCATCAATCATCTGATCTCCATGAAAACCCTGCCGAGCTCTTATCATCTGTTCTTGGTGGACTCCGCGAGCTCAATGGGGGCAAATGAGTGCCAAGGTTTGGCCTTTGGGGTGTTCTTCTTCTGCTCTTGGGCTACTGCTGCTGCTGCTCTCTCGGCCAAAGGTGTCAACTTTGAAGGTATGTGTCTAGAGATAGCTTGCTATTTTCTTCCCTATTTAATCTTCTTTCTGTAAATCTTCTCGGTGTTTGTATCATTTCAGTGCAAGCTCTCATGTTCATAAAAGGTTCCCTTGAGGATCCTCACGATGTTCTTGAGAACTGGGATCGTGACTCTGTTGATCCATGCAGCTGGACTATGGTCAACTGCTCACCTGAGAACCTGGTCATCGGACTGTAAGAAATAAAGAGGAATTTTACAACCCTTTCTTGAAATTATAGCTTGTGCTTATCCTGTTTCTGTTCTTCGATTCTATTTTCCGCCCTTCTAAGTAGTTTCTTGTAGTTGTTCTTTACTTTAAATCTTTTGCAGAGGAACACCAGGTCAAAATCTATCTGGGACACTGTCTCCAAGCATAGGAAACTTGACAAATCTTGAGTTTGTGTAAGCTTTTAATGGCTAATTTTGCCACCTTTCGATCAGTTAAAGTCTTCTTTCTTCTGAACCTGATGCATTTGCAGGCTGCTGCAGAACAATAACATCTCAGGAAAGATACCTGCAGAGATTGGCAAGCTCTCCAAGCTTCGCACGTTGGACCTCTCCGACAACGACTTCTCCGGTGAAATCCCTGCTTCATTGGGTAATTTGAAAGATCTTATGTACTTGTAAGTGACAAAACTTTTGTTTTTGGTTGAAATTTGATCTTGGTTGTTGCAATTCAGAAAAAAAATTTAAATCGTTAGGAATGGACTTGTTCTATATTAATAATCTCACAAGCTAAATCAAGAATTCAAAAAGCTTAAGCAGTTAGGAATGGACTTATTTTCCTGATGGTAAACTCGGCCAAGGTAGAGTTGAAATACCGGGCTAATGTGATGAAAAAATGAGTTAATTGATCTCCAAATTACTAGTGATATAACTATGTCTCTCTTAATGGAGGAATAAGATGTAGAGATTACAATTAGATGTGATCGGGTTGTCATAGTTCCAAAAGCTTAAATCAAGCTGATAACTAGTTTCAATTTATGTTTTTATGATCTAGCAAACTAATAAGATATGACAAGACAAATATGCTAACCTTCTTTTTGTTTTTTGATTTGGCGATCGAGCAGGAGGCTAAACAACAACAGTCTTTCAGGGGCACTTCCTCAATCTTTAGCCAATCCCACTCAACTCACTTTCATGTAAGCTTGTTGCAGTCTAGTCGCTTTTCCTTTTGATCTGGTTGATCATTTGATCAATGTATATAACTTTATACTTACAGAGACATGTCTTACAACAACTTGAGTGGCACTGTGCCAAAGTTCCCAGAGAGATCATTCAAGTAAGTCTTATCCACTGTATAGTTTACTAAAAGTAGAACACTTGTTTGCCTTTGGATTGCCAGTATCAAACAGGTTAATCTACAATGCTTTTCCTTTTATCATATGGTTTTTGTTTTTGTAGCATTGTTGGCAATCCCTTAATCTGTCCTACTCACCTACAGCAAGAATGCTATTCAACGATTCCTGTGCCAAGAACCTTTTACACAAATATTTCTCAAGGTATACACGATCCAAGATAAACATTGTCGATCCTCCTTCAATCCTGACATTTGTTCTTCTTGTTTACTTAAGGTGTTCCAATTTCACAAAAACCGAAAAGGCACAAAGTAGTGATTGTAGTTGTTTCCAGCGTCGGGACCGTTGTCGTTGTTAGCATCACATTGGGACTGTTTATTTGGTGCAGTCGAATGCTTAATCGACAAATGTTCTCGAATGCAAATGGTAATCCAACATGAAATTTATCCATGCCTGTGTCATTGCCCAATCTCACATCTTTGATGATATCTTTTTCTCAGACCAAGAAAAGGAGGAAGCCTACCTTGGGAATTTGAGACGGTTTCACTTCAGGGAACTTCAAGTTGCAACTAACAATTTCATCAGCAAAAACTTGCTCGGAAAAGGCGGTTTCGGCAACGTCTACAAGGGGCAACTACAAGATGGGACTTTAGTAGCTGTTAAAAGGCTAAACGATGGAAATGCCATGGTTGGAGAGATCCAATTCAGAACTGAAGTCAAAATGATAAGCTTGGCTGTGCACCGACACCTTCTTAGGCTGTATGGAATATGCATGACTGACAACGAAAGGCTTCTGGTTTACCCGTACATGTCGAATGGAAGTGTAGCTTCTCGACTCAAAGGTGAGAATTTAAGCCATCTTGGTGAATGAAAATTTATGCATCAAAGCCACAATAAGGCAACTAGTTCTAAATCTTCTTCTGCAGCAAAACCAGCATTAGATTGGAGTATCAGAAAACGAATCGCTTTGGGTGCTGGAAGAGGGTTACTCTACTTGCATGAACAATGCGATCCCAAGATCATTCATAGAGATGTCAAGGCTGCTAATATATTGCTCGATGACTACTGTGAGGCTGTCGTCGGAGACTTCGGACTAGCAAAACTTTTAGATCACAAGGACACACATATAACGACAGCTGTGAGAGGAACAGTGGGGCACATCGCGCCGGAGTATCTATCAACAGGCCAGTCTTCTGAGAAAACTGATGTTTTTGGATTTGGAATCCTGCTTCTGGAGCTAATCACTGGCTCGAGAGCTTTGGGATTCGGAAAAGCAGCGAAGCCTAAAGGTGCCATGCTTGATTGGGTATGTACAAACATAATGCAAATGGTTTGCTTTTGTTCTTGGCATTTATATCATCAGGCTATAAATGTTTTGGAAATCTTCGATCAATGATAGCAAAACAAGAATGGTTTCTTTCGGGCAACTCATAAATAAGCCTTGTTCTTTAGCTGATTCCACAAATCACATTGATACAACTAAATTTTGAACTCCTAACATCGATTTGATCACATTGATGAAACTATTTTCTGTGACAGGTAAAGAAGATGCACGAAGAAAAGAGGCTCGATGCGCTTGTGGATGAAGACCTGAGGAACTACGATAGGATCGAGCTGGAGGAGATGGTCCAAGTGGCGCTCTTGTGCACTCAGTATCTCCCAGGCCACAGGCCCAAAATGTCAGAAGTTGTTCGGATGCTTGAAGGTGATGGCCTTGCAGAGAGATGGGAAGCCTCACAGAGAACAGAGGTGCATAAGCTTAAGGCGTCTGAGTGCTCGTTGGAGCGCTTCTCTGACCTCACTGATGACTTGCTTGTCGAAGCAATGGAGCTATCTGGGCCAAGGTGATTGGTGGCAGTCACGAATATCAAAGATCAAAAAATGGTTTTTGGTACGTGAAAGAGTTTGTATAGAATATATAGCATAGAATTAGTTTGTGATGGGTGAATTTGTTGGTGATTGCGTGTTGAAATCTAAACTCATGTAATAACAAGTCGTTTCTTGTGTGAATTATGTACTAAAGCTCTTGTTGAAACACTTCGAATGCTTCATTAAGTGACCAAAGCAACACTTCAAAGTGTTCAAACTATTTACAGGACCACCTTCTTCAATCTTCACTCGCTTTTCTTCTCTGTAAGTAGAGCTTCTTGGCACCAAAAGGTTAAGGAAGAAGAACAAAAAGAAGAGATGAGCTCACCAGGATCGACAGTCCAATTCCATATCTTTCTGGAGGCATTACAGCAATGGTGATTCTAATAGCCATGGCGCCGTTCTGATCACAAGTAGTCCTTCACTGACAGTGAGAGATCATTGGAGATCGCCATGACAGTGAAGCCGAGGTTTGTGGTCACAGCGATGGCTGGAGAGAGCAGTTGAATATGAGAGATTTTAATTGATTTATTGTTTTAGATGCTTACAAGGTGTTTGGATTTTTGTCACAGAGTAATTCAATTTTTATCCCTCATTTGAAATCTAAATACAGCTATGTTATTAATAATATTATTTCGAATCAAAGAGGCAGAGTCAAGATCCTCTCAAAATAATTTTTACCCAAATAAATCGATGCAAAGTAAATAATTCACAGTGATTTTAATTTTTGGAATGTGTTTTTGTTGAAGCCTTGATGGGAACTTTTTGAAATGAAAATCTTGTTTGAGCTTTTTTTTTTATTTACAAGGGATATCAAGATTTACGCTCGATTAATTCGTTTGGCTGACCTGCCCCATAGCAAAATCTATTAAATTCTACCACAATCTATGACAAGAGACGTACGAGAGTATCCAGAAAAGAGATGACTAGAAAAAGGGGTACTTATTTAATCTCTTTAATTTAGTTATGTGAACATTTTCCCATCCCTTGTTTTTCTTGGGTAGCACAAAGTATTCAACTGGGTGATTGCATTACAATGTAGGAGCAACCACAATTCTAGGGTAGTTTGTTGTTTCTCCAGTTTGTTGTGAATTCTGACTGCTATTATACGTCTTAATCAAGAGATTCATAGAGCTTCCCTCCAAATAGATATGGCTATTCCTTTTTAGGTGCAGCTACATTTGGTTATGAGGATTCACTAAGACCCGATTATCCATTTTTTAAAATGAGGGTGGGTCATAGGTCTGTGGTGGCCTCCAACAAATAATCAAGATGACTCAATATTACCAATCAGACAGATTGGTTGAGCATGTTAGATTAGATACTTAAGCCCTGATAAAGGCATGTTCCAAATAGATATGGTTGATGGCTAGCTATATAAAATATTTTAATTTATAAAAGGCCGAGGTCAGTTCAAAGAGAACTTTTTGGACTTGAAGATTAAGGATCCTCCTACGCAATTAAATCTTTTGGATATTTGTTCATTATAATTTCATGTGTTTTAAAGTTCATTTTGCGGCATCATAATTGTACTTGAGAATCTAGAATCCACTTCGAGCTTATTAGTTGGCTTTGGTAGAAAATAAAAATGAAATTAACTATTATCAAGATTATGATAGGGGTATTGTAGATTATTTATAATACTGACTTGACATGATTAACTTGATTTAAGGTTAGACTAATGGTATTAATTTATGAAAGATTTACTATAATTTTATAGTTGATAAAAATTTTACTATAATTTTACGATGTTGGTGAGATTTTGACCACGTTTAAATAATTATTTTGATCAAATTGAAAAAATAATATAAAAGTTTTTTTGTATATATATTAATTAAGTTAAATTGATTTATTTTTATGAGGGACGTTGAAATAAAAGTATATATATAATATGGTTGGTTCTGATTTTCTTTTAAAAAATGTTCTTTTATTAATTCTGTTAATTAAGATTTTTTTTTGTTGAATATTAAATATCAGAGATTTAAAAATTATTTTAAACAAATCAAATACTGAAAAGTAACACATGACAACAGCTCAGCCTGTCTCTTTTAATAATTATTTATTCGTTTGCTATTGGTCGAACATTTTTTTATAATTATTCATCCAGTTTCACATAGTTGACTGTTGACTCCCAGTCCGCTGCCTCATGACCGTTCCTAATTCGCTTCTCGATTGCTGAAGTTTCAGTGATCTCCCTCTTCCCAATTCCTTCTCCACTGCTTGCGATCCAAGCATTTGCTGTTTCGCCTCGATCATCATGAATCTCTCCATCGATTTCGGTCAATTCCTCAACAGGATATGGGATGCAGCTTCCATCTACCTCACCAGGCCTCGATCACGCGTCGAAGACTTGCGCAGAGCCTCGGAGCGATTGAGGGCCAAACTGGAAGACGTCAATCAGGCCATCGATGAAGCTGAGCGCAACAGGCAAACAGCCACCGCAGAATCTCGACTGTGGAAGCGCCAGGCCGAGGAGTTTGTATCTACGGAGGTCGCCGCCCTCCAACGGGACTACGGGGAGATGCGGTGCCTCGGAGGCTGGTCGTGGAATTGCATCTCCATCAACCGGAGAGTCGCCAAGAAGTTGGAGGAGGTGCAGGAGTTGATTAGCCGAGTAGATCTCTCCAGGGTTGCCACGACGCTGCCGCCGCCGCCTTCGGTGGAGCTTCCCATTTCAAAAAATGTAGTCGGGATGCAATCGGATCTGATCGAGATTGTGAATCAGATTAAGGATGAAAATGCCAATGTTATAGGCATCTACGGCATGGGGGGAATAGGAAAGACGACGCTTTTGAAGCTCATCAACAACCATGCGGAGATATCCAAGCTCAAGTTTGAGCATGTCGTCTGGATTGTGGCCTCCAATGGATGCAAATTGCAAAAGCTTCAGATGGAGCTAGCTCAGAAGGTAGGATTGAATCTTGAAGATGATGAGAGTGAAGAAGGTTGTGCTTCTAAGCTCTTCAACTTCCTCAAGGAAAAGAATTGCTTGCTCTTTCTTGATGACATTTGGGAATCCTATGATCTTTTCATGTTGGGGATGGAACAAGTACCTACTGAGCATGGAAAGGAGCAGAAGCGCAAGGTGATAGTTTTCACAACACGCAGCGAGCAAGTATGCACTGAAATGAGAGCTAATGTGAAGAAAAAAGTGGCAGGCATGACATCTGATCAAGCATGGGAACTCTTTCTGAATTATGCAGGTGAATATGTAATCAAGTCGGAGCCAGGAATCGAACGACTAGCAAAAGAAATTGCTAAAGAGTGTGCCGGTGTGCCTCTTGCTCTTATCACCGTCGGCAGAGCTATGTCTGCAAAAAAGTCATGGGAAGCTTGGAATGATGCCCTCAGGCAAATGAAGCAATCACAGATGCCAAAAGTCACCGGTAAGAAAGAACGCGATCCTATGTTTGCTGCCTTTAAACTTAGCTATGATAGCTTGGAAGATGACAACATGAGAGCTCGGCTGTTGTGCTGCTCTTTGTGGCCTGAAGATTTTGAAATCGACAAAGTTGAACTAATACAATGTTGGATAGGCTTTGGCCTAATTGATAATTTTGACTCGATCAATAATGCATTCTGTCGAGGGCACTCTCTTATTGAGACTCTTACATCTGCATGCTTGTTACAACTTGTTGATAAGGAATGCACAACAGGGATTAAGATGCATGATGTGATCCGAGACATGGCTCTTTGGATGGCCTCAGATTGTGGATCCAATCAACACAAGTGGATTGTTAAAGCACGCACTGGATTGAGTCAGTGGGAACTAGAGAATGAGGAATGTCAAGTGGTAGAGAGAGCATCATTCATGCATAATTATTTAAGTTCTTTGCCAAGCCAGACTCCCACTTTTCCCAAACTTTCTGTGTTAATGCTCCAACAGAACCCTCAACTAGACTTGATTCCTGGACCATTTTTCCAAGCTTTGCCCGTTTTAACCTTCTTGGATCTCTCGGGTACAAACATCACAGAGCTTCCGAGGGAAATCAATATGTTATCTGAGCTACAACATCTAAACTTGAATTTCACCCCAGTCGAAGCACTACCAGCAGAGTTGAGTAGCCTTACTAAACTCAAGTACTTGCTTCTAGTAGGAACTAATCGTCTTGCCGAAGTACCCAAGGGAACAATATCCATCTTACCTTTGCTGAAATTGTTGGATTTATATGAGAGCAAGTACGCTAACTTGGATGAGCTAAAGGGATTTAAAGGATGCCGGAGATACATTGGAATTACCCTGCACTCAAAGGCATCCCTTGAATGGTTGGGCTCTTTACCACAATTATCTATATGGAAACTCCAACTACAAAACATAGTAGACTTGGCTTATCCAAGTCAACTATTTGAGAGCATCATGAGTAACCGCAACACAAGGCAAGGTCTTGAACGACTAGAGATTGTAAATATCCTCACAGGTGGTGAATTAACAGTTGCTCGGAGCAACAAGAATCATGAAGAAGGTCTTGAAAGTTTGAGGTATATGGTTCTCAAAGCTATTGACGATTTGCAGGAAATCACTTGGAAAGCAGTCGAACCTCAAACGATATTTCCTAATCTTCATGAATTGAACATTGTGGGATGCAAATTGTTGAGAAACATCACATGGGTTCTTCAGCTACCAAACCTCAGTGTCTTGAGAGTATCAAATTGTGGTGAAATGGAAGAATTGATAAGTTGTGTTGGAAATTCCACCACCTCTAGCATTGGCTTACGCTTACTGTCTTTGACTCTATTGCCTAAATTGAATTACATCTCACAGCAGTTACTAAGCTTCCCCTACTTGGAGTGGCTATATGTAAGCTCATGCCCAGAACTCAGAAATCTGCCATTTGGGGCTGAAATTTGTAAAAATAAACTGAAAGGTATATCTGGCGAAAAGGATTGGTGGGAAAATATCCAGTGGGAGAATGCCAATGACAAGAATTCACTCTTCCCCTATTTCCAGTTTGATTTCGTAAGTAATTTTTATGAACAATAGTACGCAATCTTTCTTTTTCCATATATACTTGAGTAAAAAACAATACTTTTTGAAAGTTAACATCTCTATGTATGAAATGCCTGAGTAAAGGTACGTGCGTAATGATTGTTATAGCTTGATTAATTTGTATTACAAAAGAGCATGATTACAAATTTGTGAACAAAAAGCCATGGAAGGAATCTTTTAAAATAAAAAGGGTGACAGAAGTTATACCTATTCAAATCCATGCAAATACAGTTGATTTTGTTTCATATTGTGATGAAGTGGGTTTAAATAATCTTAAAGAACAGTTCGTTTTGCTCTTTTAGTTCTAGCCCTTTGTTTATATATTAGCAACTGGAATATTTCTTCCAAAATATTAAATTACTAGGGAACTTTTTGGCTGCCTTGTCCTCTATTTATTACATAATCAATTAGTGTTCTTAGAATCAGACTGAACCGGCCAGTCTGGTCTGATTCAATGGAACCACTTAAGCCAAATCATTGGTGAGTATGTGGGTAAAATACCTACCAAGTGAAACAAACCATCCAATGAAAGACATGCATGCAGAGAAGTAAAAGATCACCTCTATATATATATTCACACCTTTACTAGCTAGAATGTTACTCAGTTGTTACTAACAAAAACTCATCCGAGTGCATGCTACTTGTTATCCTCATTTCTGAACATTCAGAATTGCTTTCTTTGATACCAATCGCTTTCTTTGTTAAGATCTATAGATAGTTTGATAGAGATAGAACATATTATGATCTGTAATTCTCAGTTTCTTGAAATTAATTAGATGTTGATTTTAATTTGCTGTTACTTTCGTGTTTCAGATAGCAGAATTTAAGCGGCAATTGCGCAAGCAGGCCATTTTTCGGAGGATTCCCACTGTCATAATAAATCGGGAAGTGCTCACGGCCGACGATCCAAAAGCCCAGCAGCAGGACCATTCTTGAAATTAATTAGATGATGGTTTTAATACTGTTTCAGATAGAAGAATTTAATTAGCAGCAATTGCGCAAGCTGCGGGCTAATTCTGTTGATTTTCTGGTAATACAATTACGACTACTGAAATGTAAGGATATTAATTTGCTTTTGTCCTTGTATCTTTCTCCCCGTGCTTTAAAATTGTATTTCAGTATTGTTGATGTCGAATTACTAATAATTATTTAGTTATTTCTTCTTTATTTGGAGTTTTGAATAAAGTGCTAATTTTAATGCTTCTAATTCATAATTAGTTGATGCCGTTATGTCTCATGTCTTGGGGGTTGCCGATTGTACCTGAATTGGTGTTTAAAATAAAATGTTCTAAATAGTGACTTTGTGAACCATCATGGGTAAGAATAAAATTAGATCTTATATTTTAAATTTACCCATGACAATTCGCTTCTTGTGTTGTTCTTTATTGTTGGAAGATTTTAAAATTCACAAAGTCGAATTAATACAACGTTGGATATGTCTTGACCTAATTGATGATGAGTTTTACTCGATTAGTAAAATGTTTTATCAAGGACACTCTCATATCGACGGGATTAGGATTCAAAATCATTTGAGATTGATTGTCGATTATAATTGATATTATAAATTACTTAATTTAAATATATACATAAAATAAAAAAGTATGTAAATATTAATTCTCTAAAAATATGCAATAAAAATATTTAATATTTAATATATATATATATATATATATTAAATGAAAACACTATTCGATTATTTTTTATTTCAGAATCAAACTCATTAATTTTATATCGTAATCAATTTTTTCAACTAACTTTCTTCAATTAGAAGATCATTTGCTAAAATTATTTTTACTATTTTAATAAATTTCATAATAATAAATCAACCTACCAATTAAATAAATATATTAGATTTAATATATCTAAGTAACAATATAATTATAATTCTCAAATATCCCAACTAATAATTGTTTTTTCAAAATTTACCATAATAAATTTTTAAATTAAAAATCTTAATTTAAAATTCATAATCATTATTTTCAAATATTATCTCAACTTAAATAATTACAACTGAATATTTCCAAATATTATCTCAACTTAAATAATTACAATTGAATATTCGATATAATTTTAGAGTTATTGATAATTTTTTAAATTTAAAATGAATTTATTTATATTTTATGAAAATAAATGATTAAGATTTAGAAAAGTCTTTTAAAATATTTATTATTTAAAATATCTATTTAGGTGGCAAAAGGCGATTTGCTCGCCCCAATGCCCCCGTCAACCCGTCCCAGGGTCAATACGGAGGAGGTAAATCACGGAGGTTACTAGCCTGGATACTGTAGCTAGTGTGTGTGGAGGGCAGGCGTCTTGGTTTTGCTAAGTTTTGACCCCCCAGACCTCAAGATAGTAACACCCAGTATTAATTATCAGTTCATCTCGTGGACACATTTAAAAAATATATTTAAGTTGAGAGTTGACAGGCCTAACCCGTTAAAATCAAAACCTAAGCTTTGTAATTAAAACCTAAGCTTCGGCATCGTTGCCACTCTTTCCCCACGCGATCGTGCGTCTCACTAGCGGCGCCGTGCGCCGCTGCCACAACCACCGTCGTCCTTGCCAGCTCCTCCCTCCGCAGCCACACTCGGTGCGGACCGCGCGCCGGCAATGCCTTCTATCACGCGGGCAATAGTGACGCACACACCTACCTATTGTTTTGTCGTCGCACGAACTAAATCAATACTTGAACTAATTCACTTAGACTTATTTGGCTCACATGGGATTAAGTCTATAAATGAAAATCTTTATTGTCTAGTAATTATTGATGACTATTTAAGATTCATTTGGGTTAAATTCTTAAAAAATAAAGATAAAACCTTTGTAATTTTTAACCACTTTTGCAAACAAACAAAAAATGAATGAGGGGTATCACCATGAATGTCTAGGAGTGTTAATGGAAGTGAATTTAAAATAAAAAATTTAATCAATTTTGCTTAGAAAATGAATATCACCATGAATTCTCCTATCCTAAAACACCCTAACAAAATGAAATTGTTGAAAGGAAAAATAGAATCCTACGAGAAGCAGCAAGAACAATGCTTAATGAATATGACTCACCTACCTACCTTGGGCTGAGGCTGTTAATATAGTCTGTTACATTTAAAATAAAACAATTCTAAATAAAAACCTTAGAATAATATCTTTTGAAATTTATCACAATAAACTACCTAATATTAAACATCTTAAAGTTTTTGGATGTAAGGTTTATATCTTAAATACAAGAGAATACTTAGAAAAATTCACTTCTAAGGTTGAAAATGAAATTTTTGTAGGATACTCACTTACTAGTAGAGCCTATAGAGTTTACAATAAAACTACCTTAAAAATTGAGGAAATAACCAATATTAAATTTGATGAATCTAACTCTAAGAACTCTAATCAAATTCAATATAAACTAATTGATTTTGTTAGGTCAAGTATTGATGATATAAATCCAAGTCAAACAGAAAACTAAGAAGATGAATCAATTGAGATCGGATCAAAACTAACAAAGACAAAGATCCACACGGATTGTTCATCTCACCCAACTGATCAATAATAGGTGATCCAGATCGAAGGGTTCAAACTAGATCTGCTTTTAGAAATCTAAGTCAAATTGCCTTAATCTCCAAAATTGAACCCAAAACTATACAAGAATCCTTACTTGACCCTGATTGGATTATAGTTATGCAGGAATAATTAGCTAAATTTAAACATAGATGTGTTTGGGATTTAGTACCTTTACCCAAAGATAAAAAATTTATTAAAACAAAATGGATATTTAGGAATAAACTAAATGAACAAGGTGAAACAGTTAGGAATAAGGTCAGATTAGTAGCCAAAGGTTTTAGCCAAGTAGAAGGACTTGACTATGATGAAACCTATGCCCCATTAGCTAGGCTTGAATCCATTGGAATGCTTCTAAGTTATGAGCCCATAAGAAATTCAAACTTTATCAAATAATGTTAAGTCAGCCTTCCTAAATGACCTAATTAATGAAGAAGTTTATGTAGGCAATCACTTGGCTTTTAGAGTCTAGAACACCCTAACTATATTTATAAACTTAAAAAGGTACTATATGGACTAAAATAAGCTCTTAGAGCCTGGTATGAAAGACTAACCAATTATCTAGTTTCAAAAGGATTTAACTAATGTCGAGTTAACCCAACCTTATTTGTAAAAACCTTAATATCTAACATTTTTATAGCCCAAGTTTATATAGATCATATAGTCTTTGGATCTACTAACTCAGACTTTTTACAAGAATTTACAAACTTAATGGAACAAGAATTTGAAATGAGTTTAGTAGGGCAACTAACCTTCTTCTTAGACTTGCAAATTTAACAAACAAATGAAGGAACCTTTGTTTATCAACAAAAATACACTAAAGAGTTACTTAGAAATTTTGAAATGGAAAACAATAAAGAAATTAAAATACCTATGGCCACAAATCAAACTTTATAGAAGTGTCATAGGTAGCTTACTATATCTAACTGTAAGCAGACTTAATATTTTATTTGCAGTTAGTATGTGTGCTAGATACCAAATCTGTGCAAAAGAATCTCACTTAACCCAAGTTAAAATAATTTTTAGATATCTTAAAGGCATACTCAATATAGGAATGGGGTACCCTATAACAACCTACTTTGACTTTATTGGATTTTGTAACTTAGATTATGCTGGCTGCAAATTAGATAGAAAAAGTTTAAGTGGTGGATGTAAACTCCTAGGACTATTGTTGGTGCTTGGATGGGTATAGAGGAGGGGGGGGGGGGGTGAATGTAGCCAGACACAGGCAGATTTGGACTTTTGAACTTTTCTTGTTTTTGTGATCAGGGTTAGGCAGCGGAAGACAAAGAACAAAAACAATAACTAACAGAAAACTAAAACACAAATTAGAAATGCTAACACGGAGGATTTACAAGGTTCGGGGATAACTTGCCCCACTCCTTGGCGTGCCCGTGAGGTGGGCGATCCCTTGATCGTCGACAGATCAAGCCCCGGGAAATCCAGATATCAAATGGAACCTCCTTCTCGGTGGAGAAACCTCTCCACAGTAGTTTCAATAGAGTTATAAAATTAAGCACAGTGAAATACAAGGAGGCTTACAGAGCACTCGGACAGAAGGAACACAAGTACTCTACACCGAGCTCCACTCAGCATAAATCTCACGCAAGAACTCCCCGTTCTTTGTGTCTACTTGCTGATGGACTCGCCAAGCTCTCTGCCTCTTCCAAGCGCTCGAGTTTGCATTGTCTCAAAGAGTTGCTTCAAGGATCAGAGTGATTTGCAAGTGTTCTCAAGTCCAGAGTTCTACTGAGGCTTCTTCGCTACCCAGCTCTTAAGCCTCTGCCCATTGCCAGGTCACCAGGTGCGTCTCTGCAGCTCACTAGCTCGTCTGCAACAACCCAGCTACCATTGACCTCTTCTGGACTACCTGAACCTTCTTCAGCGAGCTCCAGGTCAGTTCGTCAGCTTTCCCAGCCGTTGCCAGGTGCGCCAGAAACCGTTGTGACCTACGAAAGGAAAACAGCCAAAACTGACGTAGCGAAAGACTAGGTTGACCCTCCTTGAGTAATCCCTACATTACCTGCACACTTAGCAGACGTTTAGCACAGTAAATCAACGGAGAATCAAATATCAGAAGATTCAGAGCAGATATCAGTAGTATTCAGAAGAAAATCAGAGCGTCTAACAGTGTTTTCAAATTAAAGTTCAGGCATTGATCGATCACCAGACCGATCAGTGATGCTCCTGATCGGTCACCAGACCAATCAGTGAAAGCCCTGAACGATCAGGCTCCTGCCTGATCGGTCCAAAGTGAGAATAGAGGGATCGCGGACTGAACTGATCGGTCACACTGACCGATCACAGATCAGGAATCGGTCACCAGACCGATCCAGCAGTTTGCTTGCCACAACCCGCAGGAAACACACGCCTGATCGGTCACCTGACCGATCAGGCTGTGCTCTGATCGGTCTGGTGACCGATCAGGTCACTCCCTGACCGATCAGGAGCCATCCTGATTGGTCAGGGTGAGGAAACTCCGATCCTTGATCGGTCACACTGATCGATCAAGGTCTCCTCCCAAAGCTACTGACCTCTTCTCTGATCGTTCACCAGAACGATCAGAAGCCAAACAGAAACCTTTCTGTTCTCTCCTGATCGTTCACCAGACCGATCAGACTCCCCTGGATCGGTCACCAGACTGATCCACAACAGGGAGTTCGTGTCAACTCCCTGATCGGTCTCCAGACCGATCTAGCTCCACCAATCCAACCCTAAGTCCAGAGAACAAGCTCCCTAGCCTTCTCTGACTCGTGCTCAGTCCTCCGGACCAAGACTTCGTGCCCAGCTTCACTCACCAGGACTTCATTCAACCTATCTTCACTCACTAGGACTTGGCTTCACTCATCAGGGTTTCGGTCACCTAGCTTCACTCGCTAGGACCCGATTTCACTCACCGGGATTTCAGTCACCTGGCTTCACTCACCAGGACCCGGCTTCACTCATCGGGATTTCAGTCACCTGGCTTCACTCACTAGGACCAGGCTTCACTACCAGGATTTCATCCAACCTAGCTTCACTCACCGGGACCTGACTTTACTCATCAGGATTTTTGTCACCTGGCTTCACTCACCAGGACCCGACTTCACTCACCGGGATTTCATCCAACCTGGCTTCACTCACCAGAACCCGACTTCACTCACCGGATTTCATCCAACCTGGCTTCACTCACCAGGACCGGCTTCACTCACCGGGATTTCAATCCCTTTGTGCCCAGTCCCCGACCAGGACTTAATCCGAATTCACTCAACCAAACTTAAATCGGTGTCAACACCAAAATAACAATCGGGCCAGACTGCATCAACAACTATCACTCGTCAGCTGGTTTTGTAAAAAATAATACGGTGTTGCCTTATCCACCACTGAAGTAGAATATATAGTTATGGGTGAGTGTGTATCTCAATTATTATGGATGATGTATACTTTAAAAGATTTTAATCTTGATTTTAATAAGGTAAACATATTTGTTGATAACTTAAGCTCAATTAACCTAATAAAAAAAATTTAGTGCATCATTCAAGAACAAAACATATTGAAATAAAATATCACTTTATTAGGGATCATGTAGCTAAAGGTGAAATTGAGCTTAACCATATTGAATCCAAGTCTAACCTATCAAATATATTCACTAAACCACTTCCAAAATCTGAATTTAGTAACTTAAGAAGATAAATTGGAATGTGTGTTATAGACTAGGATTTCACTACTTACTTAGAACTCTTAGTTTGCATTTTCAAGTTGTTCTCTAATTGTTTGTTTTAGATTTTTCAAATCAACTAGCTTTGCTTTTAAATTTTCACTTTCATAATTGTTTATACACTTGAAAAATTGATTAGGTAGACCTAGCCTAGGCTTGACCCCTAGAATAGCATGAACCTATAGCTCTAGGTATCCTGTATCTCACAAAGCACATTAAGATCAAACTTGATTGTGATTGCAAAAACATAGAATGGTGTGAAGTGTATAGGTGTTAAAATACTAGAAATAGAGGGACCCGAATGTAAAGTTCCTAAACTTAAGAGCCTATGTCGAATAGGCCAAAACCAGAGGGGCAAGTTACAAAAAGACCAACCATTAATAAATTTCTTTTTCTCTTCCCAAATCCTCGGCCGAATACCTTAAACTCCCGATTTACTTGCCCAAAACAGTCGACTCCTTCCCTCTTTGCTTCGCGAGCCTAGGGCAAGGAATCACGAGTCTTCTCCTTCCTCTTGCGGCGAAAATCGCAAGATCGGGGTAGATCGAGGTTTGCTTCTCCTTCCTCTTTATCTTCTCCTCCTTCAGTCTCCATCGAGATGACGCCTCTTCTCCTTCCAGACGGCGAGCACAGGCCGACCCCAATCTCAATTGCTGAATTGTTTTCCGGCCATCGCGTTGAGCTTTCTTCCCTTTCCGCGCACCGCCATAAGCGTTGGATCTAGGTAAGGTTTGATTCGCGATTTTGGCAGGGCAGAGTGTCTTCTTTGACAAAGCGGTTTGGCTTCCAGCCTTTGATCTTCTTTTCTCCTTGTGCGGTCTCAAAAGGGAAAGTCAGATCTTGGGAATTTGATTGGGGAGTGGAGCTGAGATTTCCTATCAGCAACCAGGCAGAGGTGAGGTTGATTTATTGGCACATTTGATGTTTCCTTTGAGTTTGGAAATCTGCTAAGGATCAAACAGATAATAGAATCTGTTCTTGATCATGAACTAGGGTTTCCCTGTCGTATTGGTTTCGATCCGGGATTTGGATGTTACAGTCTGTTCTTGATTTTCCCTTTTCTGCCGTGTGTTGAATCTGGAGATCTCTTTCATGGTTTCGCGGTTAGATCTGATGCAGGATTGTGAAGGAAGTTTTGGTCAGTTGCTCTAGTGGTTTGGAGCAATTGTGAATTGTTGGTTTGATTTGTTTTCAGCTTTGATGGTCTCGGTTCTTACTGTGCCGGGAGTGTTTTTGAGATTTTGGTTTGGATCAGAGGTGTTGGAGCGATTGGATAGCGTAAAATGTGGGGGAGATTAGGAATTGAGAGTTAATTGAGATTAATTCATTTTAATTAATTCTGATTACTCTAAATAGTATGTAGAGTTATGAATCATTATAAATATTAAATTATTAATTATGATAATTGATGCAGGGCGTTGACTTAGTTCCTAATCTCGGATATTAGTTTGGACGGGGGGATCTCAACGACTACGGACTTCGACTTCGGAGGCGGGTATCTCTGACTTTTCTTTTAGATTTGTCACAGATATATATATATATATATATATACACTGGATATACTTGGTTAGCAATAGAGTAATAGTTTGTGGCATGACTCTTATATTTATTTTGCTGATGTTATTTGTGCCACAACTGACATGTGATATTTATACCTTTAGGACTTAGGTTATGGTACATTATCCACGATCTTTGCATATCATGTTGATATAGGTGGACTAGATAGTGGATGTTGTTTGACCAGTGTTATGCATCATCGTGCACTGTGCATCACTGTCGATCAGGGGCCCCTTTTGGGTGAGCTAGGTCGATAGTCATACTGACCTACCCATACGACCACTCATGGGTTAGTGGTTGGCGGAGTATTGGGTAGTGTGCTCTGTGCTGCTCCGCTCATGCACTCATGGGTTAGTGAATCGGAGCGTAGTAGCAGGCAGATGTCCCTCCTTGAGTAGTCCATATACCAGGAGATGAGAGGGAGAGGTCCCTCCCCCATTTATATACATGAGGTAGGGGTAACACTCAGACAGAGATGTCCTCCACAGATGACCTTAGGCTGATAGAGATATCGCTAGGATAGGCCATGGAGTAGGGGTGTTACACCGGCAGCATTCCGTCTACTCGATCGCTCAGGAGTAGTGATGGCAGAGTATGGACGGTAGTCACAGCCCTACGTCGGAGGGTGGCCTCCGCTCAGCTTCCTCTCGTACATAGGTGACGATGTCTGACCGACGGCAGGGGTGACCATGTCATTGCACCTTGTGTATTCGTTTATTTTGCCCTTACTTGTGCTTGTTTTTATTTGATGCTGCATTATGATTGACATGCACTTACAGGAGACCCTTATGTCTGGTCTTGGCGACTCTGCTACTTTGGTATGGTAGTTCTTATTTTGCTCTTGCAGTTGTTCTTATTCCTGCCTACGCACGTGTTATTTCGGTAGTCTATTACCCTGTTGCTATCTTAGAATATCTTGTATATATATGATGAGATATTCGCTGAGTTCTATGACTCATTCCGTTAGCTCCTTGTTTTTATTTCAGGATGATTGACTGGAGCGTGCCCGACAACCTGTTCCAGTTTGCGTACTCGTCGAGATGTCTTCGAGATTTTTCGTCTAGTTTGTTGGTAGTATTTTCTATTGTTTTTCTTCTGCTGTTGCTTTTGTGTTGGATTTAGTCATACTATACGGCAGTATAGTTGTATTTTTGTGAGACCTTTATGCCTTGTGTTTTGTCGTAAGTCGGACCGGTCCACAGTCAGGTATGGTTT
This sequence comes from Boesenbergia rotunda, assembly GCA_024364735.1. Taxonomy (NCBI): domain Eukaryota; kingdom Viridiplantae; phylum Streptophyta; class Magnoliopsida; order Zingiberales; family Zingiberaceae; genus Boesenbergia; species Boesenbergia rotunda. Next base: position 157,238 of record JAGFNQ010000361.1, on the reverse strand, counting down.
ACTCGGTGTTATTTTATGTTCTGTTTTGATTTGAGGTCCGAGGCCCATTTAAACTGCGTGGTTGTGATATATGTGATGTATGTTTGTGTAAATTGTCCGCCGGACAGGGGAGGTGCTGTCCGATTTTCTATTGGATCAGCGGCTCTTGAGGTCTCGGGGCGTGACATGTGGCTCACTTGGTACCAGGATTCATAAACTTTAGTACTTAGCTTGGAGGTCTAGAGTTCGAATCCTGCGGAAGACAAAAATCCACTGGCTAGGGGTGGGACGTACTTGTGAGTAACGACCGCCCAAGAGGTCGCCAAAGGGGCCGCCAAATGGGATTTGGCCGCCCAAGGGGCCGAGGGCTGCCAAGTGGGCCGCCCAAGGGGCCGGGCCGTTACAATAAAAAGACGCCTTTTATTGTAACGCCCCGGCCCCTTGGGCGGCCCTCGGCCCCTTGGGCGGTCGTTACTCACAAGTACTTCCCACCCCTGGCCAGTGAATTTTTACCTTCCCCAGGATTCGAACTCTAGACCTCCAGGCTAAGTACTAAAGTTTATGAATCCTGGTACCAAGTGAGCTTAGCCTGGAGGTCTAGAGTTCGAATCCTGGGGAAAGCAAAAATCTACTGGCTAGGTGTGGGAAGTACTTGTGAGTAACGACCGCCCAAGAGGTCGCCAAAGGGTCGCCAAATGGGATTTGACCGCCCAAGGGGTCGAGGGCCGCCAAGTAGGCCGCCAGTTGGGCCGCCCAAGGGGCCGGGTCGTTACAATAGGACTTTACCTGGACTTCAAAATGCTTATATCAATGCATCACAGTAAGTCTAGGCACTAAATATGAAAACTTACGGTAATCAAATTAAGCATTTCTGACAAGTAAACACTTAACTTGATCAACCAAGTAAATACAACCATCCATTGATGGGTAGTTAGTAACTAAGAGTTGGACATGCAATTAAGGACATACAATCAATTGGTTCAGGAGCATTAAAATTAAAATTTATTTTATTTCTTCCTTTATATAAGTTTTTTAATCTAGAAAATTTTATTTTCAGAATGCTTTATTTTTAAAGTTGGTAGTTATGTTCTTAAATTGGTGTTCAAATCATCCTTTTAAAAAACAACTTTAAAATATTTTTTTGAAAAATAATCCTTTACCTGGGCATATTTTGACAAACTATTCACTTTAATTTTTTTACCTATTCACTTTAATTTTGAAAATTACTACTTAACTTGGTTGTGAAAACTTAATTTTCAAAAGATGTTGTAAATTTTCTAATATATTTGAAAGTCATTTTCATTTGCCTAAACTTATCCTCAAAATCTACTTTGAAAATAGTCATTTTTCCAAAAGATAGTATTGAACTTTCATTTTTGCAAAATTATCTTTTGATTTGAAAATATCTTTGTCTTGCTTTGATTTTTTTTTAAAACTTGAAAATTATTACATAACTTGATTGTGAAAACTTAATTCCCAAAAGGTGTTGCAAAACTTTTAATATATTTGAAGGTCATTTTTTAATTTGCCTAAACTTATCCTTGAAACTTACTTTGAAAATAGGCAATGTCCTTGAACTTTTATTGTTGAAAAATTATCTTTTAATTTGTATAAAGAGTCTTAAAAAGCCTCTTTTAGCTGCTATCTTAATGTTCCATTCTTTTGAAAATTTGCATTCAAAAAAACTCTTGCTTTGGATATATAAACGAAATTTGCTCTAACTTTAAAATTATTGCTTGAAATTATTCATATTTAAAGGAAAAAAACTTTTGAAGATTTTCACTAGCTTAATTTTCACTAACTTTAAAATGTTACACCTCCCCTTGATCAAATTCTTGCTAATTAGTTTCTATCCTTAATTTGTTTTATATTGATTGTAACACTTGTCATTAAAGATGAATGATTGTCTACTTATTATGATGAATGCCAAAGGAGGAGGGTTAAGGGTTACAAGCTAGAAAATTATAAATACTTGAAATCAACCCTAATTTTAGAGCATGTCGTTGAACCTTATTATTATTTTTGCTATTTTTTCTAACTTCAACCAAGGTTGTCATTGCATTAAAATGGAGAAGATTGTTGGTGCAGACGTGCAATTTGTACAATGGTCAAACTCTGGTTTTGATAAATGAAAAATAGATTAAAGTTAGATTTGTGGTTATCTAACCTTATTACCGAGTGTGCAAGATTGAAAAGTATAGAACTTGATACTAGACTAAGGTCTAGGATGGTGGAGTTCTGGCAAGAAGTCCAAGGTGATGGAGACTTAGCAAAAGTCCAGTTGGGTCTGAGAGGCTAACTGTTGGTCGAAGTCTAGGGTGTTGGAGTCTTAGCAAAAATCCAAGTTGGTGGAGCCTTGGCAAAAGTCCTGGTGGGTCAAAAAGCTGAGTAAATATGTACAAGGTAAGTATGGTAAATTACTAGAGGATCGAATTTCAGTGAGGACAAGTTCCAGTTGGGACTTTAGGCACGGTCCAACTTAAAACCATTTCAGATCTCTAATTAAGTTGAGACCTCTGGCTACTAGTTCGACCTTGACTTTTGGAGGCCCTTAGCTGCAAGAGAAAAAGGGATCTTATAGGGGGAAAAAAAACTAACATACAATTTCAATAGAATTTGATAGAAAAATTTGAAAATCAATACATTTCATTTAAATTATGATGAAATTCATATAAAATATGTTTCTCAATATTCTTCAAAAATTTCAATGTCATACAAAATATATTTACCATGTTTTCCAAAAAGTGTGATACGAACAAATAAAAAAATAAGTATCAAATAATCGAACAAAAATCTACATCTTCTAGCATTTTGAGAAGCAAAATCATAAATAATTAAGATCTTCAAAATTAAGTTTTTCTAATACCTCATTTTCAATGCATAAAATTGTCAAGCCATTTGATCTTTTTTAAACCATTTAATCAATTTTAATTTAGAAAAACTTTTTTCTACTAATACTATAGTAGCTGGTATAGTTAACAAAACTTTAAAAGCAATGTAGATATTAAAAAAAATAATCTAAGACTTTTACGAGTTTAAGAACTTCAAAAGTTGACTTTGTTTCTGTTGCTAAACAGATTTATATCACTTGCAAGTTGCAACTCAAAAAATATATCATTAGCATCATTATCATATTTGTCACTATATTTTAGTGCAACTTGAAGATTATCATAACACTTATGTAATCTATTATCATCTATTGAAAACAACTTTTTAAGATTGAATAGAAAATCAAAAAAATTATTTTAAAACTTTTAATTGTTTAAATCTACTCTTTAAAGATGAAATATATCAACCACAACCAAGAAATAATTAATCCTAAAATTAAGATTCCTCAGCTTATTGTGAACTCTTTTCATGACAATTTTTATCAAATTGTTTCCATTTACGAGTTATTTACTCTTTGAGAAAATATAACATTAATTTCTATTTTAGATGCAATCTCTTTCGCTAATGTTATAGGATTGGAAACCTTCCTCCCTTTATTAAAACAAACCAATAAAATATTTTTTTTGAGGTTTTATTAAAACAATCTAATTATATATATATAATATATAGTATATATGTATGTCAAATTTGGGGGCTCCAAAAATCGAGGGGCCCTAGGTCGTCGCCCTCGGTGACATGCCTTAGGGCCGGCCTTGCAAGTGACAAACTATATTTTGGTATTAGATCTATGCTTAGGAGTTTATATAAATTAAGGATAAAAAATTTAAATCTAAAAAAAGAATTAGCTAATTCATGCCCCATAGAAATATATGATAATGTGAAGGATGAAAATGATAAATTAAAAGTTCAAATAGAAAAATTAAAAATAGAACTGCATGGCTAAATTCTTCTCCCAAAAAGAATTTTAGATATACTGAAAGTTTTAACTGATATATTAAGAATCATAGGGGCCAAATTATAAAAATATCCAAAAATTATATTCTACTAAAGTTCTTGATTAACCCTGTAGGTAAAAATATATTTTGGATTTCCAAATCAATTTTAAGTTGTTGAATATTTTTTTGAATAACTCGCCTTTAAGTTTCTTTATTGTTAGAAAATCTAAATAAAATAATAATATTTAAAGTTAATTGATTTTGAAATTTTTTCATGATGCACAAAGACTTTATCCACTTACTGTAATTGTTCACAATTTTTGTAAATGTTCGATGAATTATTATGAATTTATTTTTGAAAATATACTTTTTATTCTTAAAAATAATTAGAAAAATATTTTCAAAAAGTTCGATTACATTATTATTATAAACCCTCAATTCAAAAATTTCAATTATTATATATTAATATTAAATAATCGCAAAGATGAATTTGGATCAACTTATTTACTCGTTCTCATCTTTCGATGAGCAAAGAATTTACTGGGTCTAGGTTCCGTACAATCCCTAATTGTCGATATGATAAGAAGTTTTTTGTAAGTTGTAAGTAAGAAAGCCTTTTTGATGTTTCCGAACGTTTTCAATAAAACCTTCTCGTAGAAGTATTTTCATAATCATTCCTTTTTTATCCATGTTAACATTTCTTATAGAAGTTATTATATTGGAAATATTGTCCCTACCCATGATGAACTATAATTATTGGTGCCTTCTAATTTTGATATAATTACAACGTCATATTTTGGCCATTTAAAAAAAAAGCTTAATTTTTTGAGGTTAATATTTAATTTTAAAATTATTTTTTATCGAAAAATACTTATGTGATTTAAAATCATTATTTTTAAATCCAAAAAAATTATTTTAATCTTGAATTTTTAAACGGTTGAGATTCATTAATTTTTCACTTTATCAAAAATTTTGAAAATTTTTTAACAGCTTAATTTTTTTAAATTTTATATAAAAATCATATTTTTACATTTATAAATATATCTGTTCTTTTTGATAATTCTAATTTTTTCATCTCTACTTTATATTTTGGACAAAAAATTATCCAAATTTTTGAAAGTTCTTTTAAAATAGTTTTTCAAATCAATCATTTTTTAAAAAAATAATCATTATTCATTTTTTTCTGAAAATATTTTTTTATCCCATTTTTAATGTGATCAAAGGGGGAGAGTGATGAAGATTAAGTTAAGGGAGGTCAATTGGTTGAGATTTATTGGCATTATTTGTTTTATGCTAAATTGCATTATTTGTTTTATTGTTACAATGATTTTTTTAGTTTGTTTATCCTAACTTAACTTAGGTTAATATATATCAAAAAGAGAAAGATTGTAAGTACCCCGGGTTAGTTTTGATGTGATCAACCAAGTCAAGTTAGGTCATGATGTATTTTGATCCATGTATCTAAGTGTGCAGGAGCTTAGGAGCACAGGAAGTCCAGCGGAAGACGTAGCAGATGAGAAGGATGACATGGGAAGGGAGACGACGGGCTCGATGCATCCGAGGAACGCAGAGGTCTGCTGAAAAGTACACCGGTGGAGCGAGAAGGTGTTGGTGCCCCGGTTGGTTTTGATGTGATCAACTAGGTTAGTTAGGTCCTGTGTGTTTTTAATCCCTCTGTCTAAGTATGCAGGAACTTAGGAACGGAGAAAGTCGAGCGTAAGACGCAGCGGTCGAGAAGGATTGTGCGGGGAAGTGAGTCGACGGGCTTGGTACAATCCGAGGGACGTAGAAGCTGCGGAAGAGTACACCGGTGGAGCGAGAAGGACGTGCGCGGTGTCCGAGGGACGAGAAGCCGGGAGGAAGGACGCTCGAGGGGCGAAAGGCCGAAGTCGGGTTCGGGTGAGCCTAACTCCGGTTGGCCGGAAATCACCCAGAAGACGAAGAATCAAAAAGACTGGTCCAAGCGCCCAAAAGAAAAGAGAAAATTATTTGGTGCCAAGAAGATTCGAACCTATGACCACACTGCTGGATGTCTCCATACTTACCAAATGGGATAAACAGGTGATGTGAATAAGTTGATGTGAGCCGAAGATAAAGTTAATCACCTGCTGCGAATAGAAACAAAGTTTTAATTAAACTTTATCTTCTAAAGGATAACCTTATCCTTTAATCAGATCTAAAGGTCATGGTTAAAATATATCCATGATCAACCATCAAGATCGAATCTGCAGATCAATAGATAAGAGAAATCCTATCAAAGATCTACGATCTGGATTTATTTTCCTAACCTATAAATAGGCTTGGAGTTTTAGAAGTTAAAACAATTCATTGAGTTGTAAACTCTCTTTCTCTCTAAGCTTTCTCTGTGCTACAACTGTAAAGGCTTCTCCGCCTTAAGGAGTTTCTGTTTGAGCATCAACTGCCTTGGAAGCAACGACTCTGTTGCAACCAAGTTTATTTTTTTTTAAAGACGAGTGTTAGTGCTTATTTTTCATAAACCGTCTATTCACCCCCCTCTAGTCGGTCGACCCGATCCTACAGAAGGATGCACACGACTTTTGAGGGACGAAAAGCTGGGAGAAAATCTGTTCAAGGTGAAAGCCATAGTCGGGTTCAGGTAAGCCTGACTCTGGTTGGTCATAAATCATCCAAGAGAACGAAAGGAGGGAAAGTCAACACAGGCATTGACTTTGTCCAAGTGGTCAACTGAGACACCTCGAGTGCTTGGGGAGGTGCCTCAGCTGCAAGTCTTAATTCTACAGACAAACAGAACTTAGACACCTCAGTCTCAACCTGAGTCGCCTCAGACTCAACCTGAGATGCCTCAGATCAAAATCTATCAACAGCTAACCGTTGGCGTGTGGACAGGATAAAATCTTATTCATCTAAGGTATCTCAGATCACAACTGAGGTGCCTCAAGTCCACGTTAGCACAATAGTAAAGTGACTTTTCGAACTATAAATAGCCGCCAAAAGTTAGGATTAAAAAAATAATTTGTATTCAATTCCTAGTTTCTTTTCTAAGCTTTGCAATATCTGTAAAAGACTTCTCCGCTTACAACTAAGGAGATCTTTTAGTAGAGCTTTTTACTGCCTTTGATTAACAACCATCTCGGTTACAACCAAGTAATAGTAGTCTCATCTTTTTTAGTTATTGTTATTGCTTATGTTTTTTTAACTACTTGACTAATTTTGCCATCTTTGCTTAAAATTTGTAAAAGATTTAGTTCGAAATTATAGGGCAATTTATTCCTCTCCTCTTGCCCCTGCCAATGATCTACAATTGGTATCAGAGCTCAGACTGCCAGAAGGTCTAACCACCGACTTTGCACAAGAGTTATGGTCTAATTGAACTATGTGAGTTAAGTCTTAAACAAAAAAAAAAGTATGAGCTCTCATGTCTTGATCAAAAGGACTAGACACTAGGTAGAGAAGTCCTAATTGTATTTAGGCAATGAAGTCCTAGTAGGTCGAATGGACCAAAGAGCAGAAAATCCTGGTGGGTTGAGAATCGGACTTCAAACGAAAAGGTTGTCCGCTTAAGGGGGCATGTGGTCCTTAGTTTGAGGAGGGATTGTTGGGTTGTAAGGTTGCAAACATAGTTTCACATTGAAAATACATAGAAAGATCATGACCTTATAAGAGAAAGATATTTTTATTAGTATGAGACTTTTTGGGTAGAGCTATAAGTAAAATCACGAAAACTTAAGCTTAAAGTAAATAATATCATACCATTATAGAGATATATAAATTCTTTTTTTCCTTTTAGTCTACCATTATCAAGATAATGGGGCAAAATTTTAAAGGGCATTCTTAATCTTTAAGTTAATCTTTTTTTAATAAAAAATTAAAATCTAATTTTTTTATTCTAAACATATTTTTATGTGACATTATTATATAACAACTAGGACATAATTACTATTAAAAAAATCAATTTAACTTTATTAAAAAGTATACATACAAGACTTTTATATTAAAATTTGTTTTTTTATTATCTTACTCAAAATTAGTTAAAAAATTACTTTAATATGAATAAAAACACCCTACAATTATTATAATAGTAGTTATTATAATATTGTAGTTGATAATAATTTTAATTTTGGAGTGGTTTTGATACATTTTAAATAATTTTGATAAATTAAACAAAATATAAAAGTGTTTTAAGTATATTTATTTATTAAGTAAAATTGATTTATTTTTATGAATGCGGTTGAAATAAGAGTATCTTAGGCAGGGGCGAACCTAGAATATTAATTCAGTGTAGGCAATTAATGTTGGATACGATTTTGCAAAGCAAAATTTTGATGCCATCGATCGTTGAAAGTCAAGTTTGACTTCAAATCGAAATTTACGTTTCGCGTAGATAAATCTGGACTATTTATTTGCTCAAACTTGATCCCTAATGTTAGCATTATAATCACAAATTGGAATACTTACTCCAATATCCGTCGGTAGTTCTGAAAAATCAAAATTTTCAATTCTAACCTCTTCAATATTTTGTTCATCTAATTCTGAATGTTTTCTTTTAAAAAATCTATACATTATTGATAAAATGAGCTCCTAATGAAAATAGATAAAAAAAATCATGAGTCACATGTAAACTAAATTAATTGACCAAAAAAATAAGTAGGGATTTAGCATTAATCATTTAGGAATTAGGGTTAGATGATTACATTTAGCCGCTTTGCTTTTATTCTCGTCTCTTGAGAAAATGTTGCAGAATACTAAGTGTAGAGATTGGAAAGTCTGACTCCTATGGAGTGTCGGGTAGTGAGGTAACGAGTTTGATCTACGATGAATCGGCATCCTACGGCGAGTCGACGGTTGCAAGGGTGATGTTTAGGTTACGAAAAGAAAAAAAATAATGTTTGATTTTTAATTTGCTTGTCGTGTTCCACTTTAAACAATTTTTTTCCTTTTTTTAATTTATTACCGATTTACAGTGACATTTTCTTTTTACCTTTTAATTTTTTTGTTTACTAATAAAACATTATTGTGGGGCCCAGTGTGGGCAGTTGGGCCTTAATAGGCTCCGCCCATATTCTTAGGTAAAAAAAAGAAATATTGTGGCGTGTTTTTAATTTTCTTTTAAAAAATATTCTTTTAATAATTCTATTAATCAGGAATACTTTTTAAATTTTTTAAAAATATTAAATATGAAAGTTTTAACGGGGTTTTTTTACCAAGGGACACCCATTTTTACCAAAAAGACACCCATAGACTTTCAAAATGATCGAAATGTGTACGCTACTTTTCTATTTATCATTAAGCAAATTCAATTTAATTTAATTATGTATTTTTTTTATTTAATCCCTCTTAATAAAATTAACTTTTTCTTTATATATTTTCTCTCTTCTCTTTTCTTTTCTTTGTTATTAGTATGTATACATGCGTAGTGTGGGCCACATAAGATTTAAGGTTATCTAAAATATAAACCATGGGTATCATATCATGCCCATGATATGGTTTTATATAAGATCATCCTAATATGAAACCATATTAAATCCACGTTAGACCTGATATGGAACTATATCAGGGTCAATGTAGGTTTGATATAGTGTTGGCCTAATATGGAACTAAATTAGACCTATGTTTGGTTGATTTTTTAACCAATATTTTAACAATTTTAGAAAAGTTAAAATAAATAATAGACGACATCATTAAGCTCCTTAAAATTTCATAAATTATAGGACCTGAAATGATTACAATATGAGATCTTTAGGTTGATTAATAAGTTTTGATTGAAACTTACTAATGGAACGATATATGTCTGATTTGATCCATTCAAATCTTATAAATTTATGAGATTGTAAAGAGTACAATGATGTCGTTTATTACTTTTTTAATTGTTAAATATTATCTAAAGAATCAACTCAATGTGAGCTAGATATCGATGCATATCAGTCTCACGTTGGGCCTGATATCGATGCATATCAAGTTCACGTTGAGCCTGATATGCACCGACATCAAGTCTAATATGGATATGAATCATATCAGACTCATAATTTATATATAGTTATATTTAGCTAACTTTAAATATTGTGGGTTCTATATTATGTATGCATTCAAAAAAGTTAAAGGAAAGAGAATAGTAAAGAGTAGAGAAAAAAAATGATAAAGAAAAGTAGGGGAAAAAAACGGATTTTATCCAGAGATAAATATGAAAAAGTATATAATTGGAGGTGCTTTTAAGTAAATAGAAAAATAGTGTATATTTTTTTGTCATTTTGAAAATTATGTGCCTCATTCGATAAAAAACAGTAGTTTAAAAATTATTTTTAGCAAATCAAATACTGAAAAATAACACACGACGACACACAGCAGCTCAGAAGGGCTCCAATAATTGCTCACACGGCTGTCAGTTGACTTCAAGGTCACTGCCTCATCCCCTTAACTAATTCGCTTCTTATTGCTGAATTTTCAGAGATCTCCCTCTTCCCAATTTCTTCTCTACTGGTTGCGATCCAAGCATTGTCTGTTTTGCCTCCATCGCCATGATTCCCTCCATCAATATTGGGCAATTCCTCATCAAGATATGGGATGCAGCTTGGATCTACCTCGCCAAGCCTCGATCTGACGTCGATCGCTTGGTCAAAGCCTCGGAAGCTTTGCAGGCCAAACTGACTGGTATCAACCGGACCATCAATGAGGCTGATAGCAACGGGCAAGCTGCCACCGATGAAGCTAAAAGTGGAAGGAGCACTCCGTGGCGATTATACCTAAGGTCGCCGTCATCCAACAGGACTACAGGGCGATGCGGTGCCTCGGAGGCTGGTCGTGGAATTGCATCTCGGTCAATTGGAGGGTCACCAAGAAGCTGGAGGAGGTGAAGGAGTTGATTAGCCGAGGGGAAAAGATTACGGTTACTGCCCCGCTGCCGCCGCCGGGTGCCGTGGAGCTTCCCATTTCAAACGATCTCGTCGGGATGCAATTGGATCCGACCAAGATTGTGAAGCAGATTAGGGATGAAAATTTCAGGGTTATAGGCATCTACGGCATGGGGGGAATAGGAAAGACGATGTTTTTGAAGCTCGTCAACAACCATGAAGAGATCTCCAAGCTCAAGTTTGAGCATGTCGTCTGGATTGTGGCCTTCAAAGGATGCAAATTGCAAAAGCTTCAGAAGGACCTAGCTAAGAAGGTAGGACTGAAACTTGCAGATGATGCGAGCGAAGACGAATGTGCTGCTAAGCTCGACAACTTCTTAAAGGAAAAGAATTGCTTGCTGTTACTTGATGACATTTGGGAATCCTATGAACTTTCCATGTTGGGGATGGTGCAAAAACCTGCTGAGCATGGCAAGGAACAGAAGCGAAAGGTGATAGTTTTCACGACGCGCAACGAACAGGTATGTACTGGAATGAGAGCTGATGCGAAGGAAAAAGTGGAAGGCTTGTCATCTGAGCAAGCATGGGAACTATTTAGAAAGCATGCGGGTGATGTAATCAACTCAGAGGCAGGAATTAAACAACTAGCAGAAGAAATTACGAAAGAGTGTGCTGGTGTGCCCCGTGCTCTCATCACCGTCGGCCAAGCCATGTCTGCAAAGACTTCATGGGAAGCTTGGAAGGATGCCCTCACACAGCTGAGGCAATCACGGATGCCGGAAGTCACGGGTAAGAAAAAACAAGATCCTATGTTTACTGCCTTCAAAGATAGCTATGATAGTCTGGAAGATGACAATATGAGAGCCCTTCTTTTGTGCTGTTCTTTGTGGCCTAAAGATTTCAAAATTGACAAATTCGAATTAATACAATGTTGGATAGCCTTGGCTTGATTGATGATTTTGAGTCGATAGATAGAGCGTTCAACAGAGGGCACTCCCATATCTTGACTCTTACATTTGCATGCTTATTAGAAATTGTTGATAAGGAACGAGTGACAGGGATCAAGATGCATAATGTGATCCGAGACATGGCTCTTTGGATGGCCTCAGATTATGGATCCAATCGACACAAGTGGATTGTTAAAACAGGCGCTAACTTGACTCAGTTGAAACTACAAAATGAGCAATGCCAAGTGGTAGAGCGAGCATCATTCATTCATAATTGCTTAACTTCTTTGCCAACACAGACTCCCAATTTTCCCAATCTTTCCATTTTCATGCTCCAAGAGAACCCTAAGTTGGCTTTAATTCCTGGATCATTTTGTCAGTTTTTGCCTAGTTTGACATTCTTGGATCTCTCGGGTACAAACATTACAGAGCTTCCGAGGGAAATCAAAATGTTACGTGAGCTCCAACATCTAAACTTGAACTTCACCCAAGTCGAAGCGCTGCCAGCAGAGTTGAGGAGCCTTGACAAACTCAAGTATTTGCTTTTGGTTGGAACTGAGCATCTTTCCAAAGTACCAAAGGGAACAATATCCACGTTAGCTTTGCTCAAAATTTTGGATTTATACCAGAGCAAGTACGCTAACTTGGATGAACTAGAGACATTTGAAGGATGCCAGAGATACATTGGAATTACCCTACACTCAATGAAAACCCTTGAACGGTTGGCCTCTCTACCAAAATTTCAACTTGGAAACTCCAATTAGAAAACATGAGAGACTTGGATAATCCAAGCCAACTATTTGAGAGCATCATGAGTAGCCACAACACAAGGCAGAGCCTTGAACGACTATCGATTGTAGATATTATGACAGGTGGTGAATTAACATTTGTTTGGAGGAAAGAGGATCACGACGAAGGTCTTGAATGTTTGCGGTATATGGCACTCATAGCAGTCAACGATTTGCAGAAAATCACTTGGAATACAGTCGAACCTCAAAAGATATTTCCAAATCTTCACGAATTGAACATTTTTGATTGTAAAATGTTGAAAAACGTCACCTGGGTTCTTCAGCTACCAAACCTCAGTGTCTTAAGAGTATCAAACTGCGGTGAGATGGAAGAATTGATAAATTGTGATGGGATTTCCGCCAACTTTAGCATTCGATTGCTATCTTTGGCTCTATTGCCTAAATTGAATTGCATCTCACAGCAGCCACTAACCTTCCCTTTCTTGGAGAGGATATATGTAAGCTTATGCCCAGAACTCAGAAAGCTGCCGGCTGAAATTTGTCAAAAGCAATTAAAAGGTATATTTGGTAAAACGGATTGGTGGGAAAATATTCAGTGGGAGGATGCCAATGACAAGAAGTCTCTCTTCCCTTACTTCAAATCTGATTTGGTAAGTAATTTTTATGAATAAAAGCATGCGAATCTTTCTCTTTTTCCATATATACTTTAGTAAAAAACAACATTTTTTGAAAATTACCATCTCTATGTTACCTGTGCGAAGGTACTTATGCTTCGTTATAGCATGACTAATTTGTATTGCAAAAGAGCATGATTATTAATTTGTGAACAAATGTCATGTAAGTAAAATTTTTAAATAAAAAAGGAGAGAATCTATATACCTATTCGAATCCATGCAAACAAAATTGATTTTATTGCACATCATGATGAAGAAAGTGGTTTCAGTAATTTAATATTCCATTTTCCTCTTTAAGTTCTGTTTGTTTATATATTGACAATTGGAATATTTGTACCAAAATATTAAATTACTAAGGAACCTTTAGGCTGCCACATCCTCTCTTTATTAACACTGTCCTCAGGTACCTCATAATCAATGTTTTTAGAATCAGACTGAAACGGTCTGGTCTTGTTCCATGGAACCAATTAAGCCAAATCATTGATGAGTATGTTGGTAAAATACCCACCAAGTGAAATAGACCATCGAATGTAAGACATGCAGGAAGAGAAGTAAGAGATCAGCGTGCATGAAGAGTGTTTTATAGTCTGTTAGAGATAGACCACACTTGATCCGTAATTCTCAGTTTCTTGAAATTAATTAGATAGTGATTTTAATTTGTTGTTGCTTCAGTTTTTTCAGCAAGAATTTGTGTTAAAATTGGACATGGGGGATGCTAAACGTAGAGCTAGAGCTCTCATGACTGCTGCAGGATTTCCTGGTAATCATTCCTTTTATTCCTGATCTATATCCGTTGTTCCATTCCAAACATGACAATTACCGTACTGAAATACGTGGATATTAATTTGCCTTTGTCCTTGTATCTTTATCCCCGTGTTGTAAAATTATATTTCAGTTTGGTTGATGTCAAATTACTAATTAAATTATTTAGTTAAGATTTTATCATTTGGAGCTTGGATTAAAATTACGTATTTATATTCCATGCATAATCTGTCGTCGCCGAATGGTTGCAGGTGTTCTATCAACATCGCTGGATGTTAATGGTCATCTGACCGTGGTGGGTGAGAATGTAGATGCGGCGGTACTAGAGACCATACTTAAAGAAAAGATAGGTCTGGTGGATCTCGTCAGCGGTAGCAATATTTGACGGCTGAGGTATTGTGATATTCTGTAACATTCTGTCCATGTGTAGATTTTAAAATAAATTAATTTCATAGTATTTAATGTTAAATATCAGAAATTTAAAGGGGCTAAAGTGCTTAAAAATTAAAATTAGGAGTGTAGTTAGATTTAATCAAACTAGAGGGGCCTTTTTATAAAATACTAAAAATCATAAAAAATCCCTAAACTTCTCCTGAAATCAGGTGGATCTTCAAGAAGAAGATTGACATGGATGGAACGTAAGTACCTATAAAGCAAGGCTTATGGCAAAGGGTTTCAATCAACGTCAAGGAATTGACTATAATGAAACATTCTCGCCCGTTGCAATGCTTAAATCCATTAGGATTTTGCTAGCTATATCAGCTTACAAGGATTATGAGATTTGATAAATGGATGTTAAAACTGCTTTTCTGAATGGAAGGTTACAAGAGGAAGTATATATGACACAATCTCCCGATTATAACATCTAAGAACGCTAATAAATTATGTAAGCTCAAGAAGTCCATTTATGGACTAAAGCAAACATCTCGAAGTTGGAATCTGCGATTTGACGAAGCAATTAAGGATTTTTCCTTTGTTAAGAATCCAGAAGAACCTTGCGTTTACAAGAAGGTTAGTGGGAGCAAGATTACGTTCCTAATATTGTATGTTGATGATATACTTCTCATAGGAAATGATATCCCTAGCCTAGAATCTACCAAGAATTGGCTGGGAGAGTGTTTTTCGATGAAAGATCTTGGGGATGCAACATATGTCTTAGGTATTAGAATATACTGAGATAGAGAAAGAAGGTTACTAGGGTTGAGTCAAGGTACATATATTGGCAAAATGTTGAATAGATTCAGCATGCAAGACTCCAAGAGAGGATTTTTGCCAGTGTCACATGGTGTACATCTCTCCAAGGCTATGTGTCCAAGGGCACAAGAGGAGAGAAGTAGAATGGGCAAGATACCTTATGTTTCGGCTATAGGGTCCATAATGTATGCTATGATATGCACTCGACCAGATGTCTCGTATGCTTTAAGCATGACAAGTAGATATCAGTCAGATCCTGGAGAGGGTCATTGGACTGCAGTAAAGACTATTCTCAAGTCTCTTAGAAGAACAAAGAACATGTTCTTAGTTTTTGGAGGAGATGAGGAATTGGTCGTTAGAGGATATACTGACGCCAGTTTCCAGACAGATCGGGATGATCTGAAGTCGCAACAAGGATATGTGTTTTGTCTGAATGGTGCAGCTATCTGCTGGAAGAGCTCCAAGTAGGAGACAGTTGCAGATTCAACAGCTAAGTCCAGGTACATAGCAGCTTCGGAGGCAGCAAAGGAAGTCGTGTGGATCAAGAACTTGATAGCGGAGCTTGAAGTGGTTCCTAGCATTATTGATCCAGTTGTGTTATATTGTGACAACAATGCGGCTATAGCGCAAGCAAAGGAGCCAAGGTCTCACCAACGATCCAAGCACGTGCTAAGGAAGTATCGTCTTCTCAGAGAGATTGTTCAGAGGGATGATGTGTTGGTTAGCAGAGTAGATACTAGCGAGAACATCGCAGACCCACTCATCAAGGCCTTACCTCTACAGAAACATGAGACCCATGTGAGAAACCTAGGACTGAGAGTCCATAGTGTTTGGCAATAATGCAAGTGGGAGATTGTTAGTGTGTGCACTTATGTGCCAAGATACTTTTATGTATTTATGGATAATTATTTTAATAAAGGCAAGTATTTGTCGTTAATCATTTACTTTTCTGTACGTGTATGATTAATGATAAAGTCCCACAGATTAATAGTTATATTATTCTGAAAATCATCCTTGATCGGATAAATATCTAGAGGGGACATAGATATCTAGATCAACGCTAAGTATGACTAGGTCAAGATAGACCGGAGGGATGGATATCCAAGTTGTACTTGGGGGTGCCTTGAGTTTAGAGGTACACTGGACACGACCCGCTTAAGAGAACACCCACATATTAAGCATCATTGGTAGTTCGTCTTAATGAACGAGTGCAAATGATCTTTTGACTTGAGACCTTCATATATTCTATGCGTGGAGTTATGTACTTTGATGCCGTTAAAAGCAATCTTTAATCGGATTGTGATTAATACGGTAATTGGGTGTATGACAAAGCGTAGAGAGAATAGTGTTGAGTCAATAGAGGATTCACCACTCTCTTGGATTTGGGAGTTAACATCCTGGCCGCTTGATAGAGATATTAGTGACTCAAAATCCATGGTCATGGGAGGAATGATTATCATTCAAGATGAGTCTATTATATCTTGGAAATCAAGTAAAACAATTAATTGGTGATGATGCATACTGCACCGAATTAATTGGGATGTAGAATAAAGATGAAGAGATTGAATTACACAGTAATCGGTTCATGGAGGTTTTAGTTTATGACTAACATTCTATCGCGTTGGGTGGCTAAAAACTGTTGCTAGACGGTTACCTTAGTCTGTGTATGGATTTATATTGCCTTCGTGTATAAAATCTAGAGGGCCGCACGCATAGCACATAGACGCGAAATGTATCTGTAGTTGATTATTTTAGTGGATATTAAAATTAATCAATTTATTATTTCTGAATAAGAATTAATTGGATTATTAATTATTTCTGAAATATCGAAAGCAAGAACGGATCAAGATCAAATATGAATTTATTTGATGAAGAGAAGAGAGAGTAGATTTATCTCTTATTCTCTTTGGAGAATTTGAAGGGTCACAATTATTGTGGCAATAATGGAGAAGATGAAGAGTCTCTATTAATGATTATTATTGGAGAATTTCAAAAGTCATAATTATAATTACTTAATGAAGAATATGAAGAGTCATGTCTAATTATCTTCCTTGGAAGCTATATATAGCCATCCTTGGAAGAAGACCGGGTAATCGAAGGTCTTCTATATGGTCTCTCTTGTGCGAGCTCTCTTCATCTCTCCCGAGAAGCCTTCGGCAGTCTACTTCTTCTCTAGTTGGAGACGCATCTCCAGATCCATAGTGCATTCGAAAGAATTCTGTCGATCCAAGTGGCTAGCACCTAACGGATCATCTAGTTCGTGATCTTGTGCGCGTGGATACCGCTAGAGGAGTCACACGTGGGGCTCTCATTTGTTTGTGATATTATTCACAAATAAGCAAAGGATTACAAGGTATGTTTTCAGTTTATGCTTGTTTTCGCATCATTTTGTTTAGAACTATATGTACCACGAAAAGATTCATGATTTAAGAGTAGATTTTTGCTATATTATAAATATTCCGCTGCGCTCAGAACCAAACATGGGTAGTAGTTGAATGATTTCAATAACTAGAATTAACCCTAACATGGGTAGTAGTTGATTTTAGCTATTTATTTTTGGGTAATAGCTAAATTAAGAAACACCTATGATATAGGACATTGACTCAACTATTTGTTGCGGATATAGTTTGGATGGGGGGTTCTCTGCGATTACTAGTGTAACGCCCGCTTTTTTTTTCTTTTCATAAAGCGGCGTTACGTTAACATACTTAGGGCATGTAGACATCATAATGCAGCGGAAACCTTTAAACTTACACCTACATGCACTTACTACCATTCCTAACATCATAACATGGGAACTTGGCATATTAACTTTATACTTAGCATCATATCATGTCATACATAACATCATGTCATACTTAGCATCATGTCATACTTTAGCATCATGTCATGGAGTCACATTCAAGCACATAATAGTAAAGGTAAAATTCTATCATAAGACGAGCAAACATATGGTTTCTTGGCCAAGTCACTATCACACACATGTTTTAATGCCCTCCTGCTGCTTCCTTACTGTCCCCTTGCGTGATCTACGGTATAAGGAAATAAGACTATAAGCACACAGGCTTAGTAAGACTCTTTCCTACTCACTAAAACCATTCATCACTTAATCATGAGCACATGAAACATTATCATACTTAGTGTTTTACTTAGAACATAAGCTTTCATGCTCACTTAGCATACATTCGACATGGCATGGACATAAACTTAATCACATTCGTAGCATGGCATAAACATAAACTTAAAACATTCACGGCATGGCATAGTACTTGCATAGACATAAACATAATAAGCATAACCTCATAAACATTCTTAGCATGAACCTAAATAAAATCATGACATCCTAACTTAGCACAAACATAATTAAATCATGGCTTCATAAATTAGCATGGACATAAATAAAATTATGACATTCTAACCTAGCATAAACATAATTAAATCGTGACATCATAAACTGGCATGAACATAAATAAAATCATGGTATTCTAACTTAGCATAAACATAATTAAATCATGGCATCATAAACTAGCATGAACATAAATAAAATCATGGTATTCTAACTTAGCATAAACATAATTAAATCATGGCATCATAAACTAGCATGAACATAAATAAAATCATGGTATTCTAACTTAGCATAAACATAATTAAATCATGGCATCATAATCTAGCATGAACACAAATAAAATCATGGCATTCCAACTTAGCATAAACATAATTAAATCATGACATCATAAACTAGCATGAACATAAATAAAATCATGGTATTCTAACTTAGCATAAACATAATTAAATCATGGCATCATAAACTAGCATGAACATAAATAAAATCATGATATTCTAACTTAGCATAAACCTAATTAAATCATGGCATCATAATCTAGCATGAACACAAATAAAATCATGACATTCCAACTTAGCATAAACATAATTAAATCATGGCATCATAATTAACATGAACATACTTTGCATTAACATACCTTGCATAAACATACTTTTCATAAATATACTTTTCATAACATAATGCATAACATGAATGGATGCATGGGCAAATGCATATATCATAAGGATGCTTAGTTTAAAATCATACTTTTCATTACTTAAACATAATCATAACATTCATTGGGCCCTGGCTTGTACCACATTCATACATCATATGCGCGCATCCCTAAGTAAATACGAGATAGCTAATCTCGACCTACTAGGGTAAGGACAGCTTCATCGGTAGTCCCGAACCGTATGGACAGCTTCATCGGTAGTCCCGAACCGTGGACAGCTTCATCGGTAGTCCAGAACCGTGGACCTTACTTAGGTCCGGTACAAGCCCATAAAATAAAATAAAATGCTTTCACATGCTTCTTCATTCATAATCATTCATAGCATATTCATTCATTCATCATACTTAACATCATTGTTATGCCTTGCAGGCACGAACTTTAACTTCATTCATCATTTTCATTCTTAAACATGGCATATGTCCGGTACAAGCCCATAAAATAAAATAAAATGCTTTCACATGCTTCTTCATTCATAATCATTCATAGCATATTCATTCATTCATCATACTTAACATCATTGTTATGCCTTGCAGGCACGAACTTTAACTTCATTCATCATTTTCATTCTTAAACATAACATATGTACACATCATTCATATGCATGACATACATACAAATTATTCATAACATGGCATACCTACATATCATTCATAAGACATGGCATACATACATATCATTCATAAGACATGACATACATACATGTCATTCATAAATCATGGCACATGTCTAAACATTTATGGCCTAATCATATAATTCATGACATATCAACTAATGGTTTGGTTAACATAAAAATTCTTCCATCTTACTTAAACATACCTCTTAGTAACCTATACACAAGCATCCTTGTAGGTTTAACCCAACCCTAGCCCTAGGTTATGTCCTTGGCCGAAAGTCCCAAGGAACCCTAGGTTCAAGAAACTTCACATAACTTTCCAACAATATCTCATACATACATACTAGGCCATAGGAAATATTTGATCCCATTCTTAAGGCCAACCCTAATCCTTTATCCCTAATCTTGCTCTTGGCCGAAACTTCAAGGCCATGGGGGCATGGAAAAATTCCATTAAAATCCCCAAATCAATTGTTAAACACCAACCATACCTTACCATAGGGCCATTGGGGCCCTTACTTGAAATAAGTCTTAACCTTCCACCCTATTAGGGTACTTGGCCGAAACCTATAGGGTTTCTAGGCCATGTGAAACATTCACATAAACACCCTCCATCTCCCTTATATCATGATAATACCTCAAACATACACTTGAGGTTTTAGACCTAACCCTACCCATGAGTTATTGATATTGGCCGAAACCTTAGGGTATCCTAGGGTACCCCAAAAATTCTCAAAAATTATATTTAATCTCTAAACATCATGAGAGAACATTAAACAACATTATCAAGATTTTTAGCATCACCATGGACCCTAAAATGCTAGTGGCCGAAACCCCATGGGATTAGGGTGCTTGGTTTTGTTTCTTTCATCATCAAATCCCAAAAACCAACCAAGATATCATGCTAAAAACATAAAGAACTATTATACCACAGGTGAGGGAGTCTTACCTTGAGGTTTCTTGATTTTTCACCTTGATTATAGAGAATCAAAAGAACTCCTTAGACCTTAAGTCACCTCTAGCCCTTGTAACCTTGGGAAGCCTTTAGATCTTGGAGATGAGACCCTCTTGTGAAGCTTTTCCAAGGAAAATCCTCCTTATGGTGTTCGGCTAGGATGAGGGAAGGAGGAGGAAGAAAATGCAAAGTGATGGAAGGAGAAGGTAACTCCCAAATCCCTCTCTTTATAACCCATTAAGGAGGTAAATGAAGAGTCTCTCCATGACCCTTCATCTTCTTCTAAGCCTTAACCAATATCCACTTCATTCCCTCATAACATTCCCTTGCTAGGTGAGTTGGTTAGAGCATGCATGGTTATACAAGAGGTCCAAGGTTCAATCCTTGGTCCATGCATCTTATTTTTATTTTATTTTTCTTTTTATTTCCTATTATTTTCTCTAAAATTCCGAAAATCCTCTAAAAATTCCCCCATAGTTATGTTAATATTTCTCATTAAAATCCCTTTATATTTATATTAATTTCCACCTAAAATCCACCAATAATTATGGTACTAAAAAGCCCATATAAGGCCCATTAGTGCCTTTTTTCCCAATTTAAATGAGAAAACATGGATTTTCTAGGCCAAAATTCGCATTAATATTTCTAGGTTCCTTAGAAAATTATCTAAACATGCTCAATATTTTAAGAAAATATTAAGAGAATTTTCCGGGTCGTTACAACTAGCATCTACTCGGACGCAGGTACCTTGACTTATCTATTTTTAGATATTGTCGCAGATATATGCACGGTTTGTTATGTTAGTAGTAGGTTTCTATTCCTTACCTATATTGTATATCTTTATCGGTTACTTGTAACTTACCCTTGTGATACATGTTGATTATTCTCGTATAGCTCATACATGGTAGGGATTGATCGCGAGTAGTACCTTGCATGAATTCTAGTAGATTATTTTCTAGATCATGATTTATGACCTAAACCTGTGCATACCTTAGATTCTAGATAGACCTTTCGATTGGGTGTTGCTTGCATTTAGTGTCATGCACCATACTTGCATTGTTGCATAGCTGAGGATCCTGGGCTCCCTTATGGTCGAGTCGAGTCGTCGGATCATGTGGTGTGCACACAACCACTCATGGGTAGTGGCTACCTAAGGGTGTGTCCAATATTAGGGACCCCTCCGAGTGTGTACAGTTGCTCTGTGCTGCTTCGCTCGGTCGCTCATGGGTAGCGAAAGTGGAGCATGGTAGCAGGCAGGGGTCCATCCTCTTTCAGAATATATGAGGAGATGAGAGATTTATCTTCCTCATTGGACATGGGGTAGGAGTGTTTGCTCCACCAGCATCCTGTCCACTCGGGCACTCAAGAGCAGTGATGACAGAGTGCGTACAATTGTCATAGCCCTACCTGGATAAGTACTTCTGCCAACATCCTCATTGATGACCTGTGACGGTGATGATTGCATCATGTGCATGATGCATGAATTGTATTTGTTTGTGTTTGCTGCATTTGTTTGACATGCATATACATGTTGTGATATGTATACAGCCGACAGACTTGTTTCACCCGCGAAAGGGTATTGAGGGTATTGATTTATATGTTACCGAGATAGGGTGACACCGGTATGCTTTACTTTCTTAGCACCTTAGTTGGTATTTTCTACTACTGTACCTGATATTGTATTATCTAGATTCTTACTGCTAGTATAGCTTAATTTACATATCAGATATGTGTATTCGCTGAGTTCTTTGAACTCACCCCGTTAGCCATAATTTTATTTCAGAATGATCGTCTGGAGTGCCCAGCAACCTATCCCAGTACTGCTAATTCGAGGCGATCCATCGATTCGTGTCGTATTCATCAATATATTGTATTTTCCATTTTCATTTGTGATTTTCTGCTTTTGTTGTGTCATGGATTGTACTTTTGTGTGCCATGAAAGCCCTTGCTGTTGTTTGCTTATCGTAAGTCGTATCGGTACGTGACTTTATATGTTGTGATGTCTTATTTTTCTTTTTTATGTTAATATTGTCAACCGTATTGGCTGAGGGATAGAGGTGGTTGTTTAGGCCTTGTACACATGTTTCAAGTATTCATCGTACAGGAAAAGTGTTGTTCGATTTTATATTGGGCCAGTAACTCTTCTCGAAAGCGTGACATAAGATTAATATGGAAGGGATAAATTATGAAAACTACTGACTTGAATATTATGATTATCATATGGGAATAGTCATGATGTAACAAAGCTGTTACCTTCAGTCAAGCATTTCATACATAGCCATGGTAACTTTCAAAAAATGTTATTTTTTACTTAGGTATTTGGGGAAAGAAAGATTTGCATGCTGTTATTCATACAATTTACATATCAAATAGGAAGAGAGAATTCTTCTCCGCTTCATCCTCCCACTATGATATTTCCCCAGTGTTATTAAATGGATTAATTCGCGATGGAGCGGCCCGGGTAGATCTATAAAAAATCATTCATACAGGTGGAGTTGGGCGGAGTGGCCTGCGATCCTAGTTGATTGGGAAAATTTCAATTAAATCCCATCCAAGATGAATTGCGAATTAAATTAGTCAATTTCTGAGTCTATCAAAAAATTAAAAATATATATAGAAAAAGCATTTAAAAATTTAAGTTTGAATTTAGATTAGGCGGCTGCAAGTCCAATAAATTTTTTATTTTTATTTTAAATTTTAAAAGAATTTTTTTCCCAATTTGCAGGCCAATCTAATCCATCATGGATCGACCAATGTGGATCAGAGGCAAGGTTGATTGGCCCGCTTAGACTCATTTTAAAATAAGTTGATAAATCTCAATTCAATCAATTTAAATATTTATTTATGACGGACCAATATGATATATAGACCTAATTTAAATTAATGGTTCTATATTTTTCCACCAATCAATTTCACCAAATATATATTTTAATTTATTTTAACAAATCTCAGCCCTAAATTACAACTTCCCGAGCTTTGAGCATAAGCTTACATACATCCCCTCAAAGTAGGGGAAGGTTAGTGGCTGCCATGAGACCCAATTCAATTTAGGTAATTGAGCCAAAGTCAATGAGCGTAACCTAATTCTGGAGTCTGTGGAACTTCCAACACAACTTATTAATTTTTCCTTTTCTTCACAATTTGATACTTCAAGACACTGAGGTGTGCATGATAGCTGAAGAACCTAGATAACGTTTCTCAACATTTTGCATTCAAAACTATTCAATTGACAATGAGACATAATCGAGATCGCCATGGCAAATGAACCAATGTTTGAGCTCATAGTTATGGCTGGAGATAGATTTCTTCCTCCTGTGACAACTCCCAAAAAAAAAATAATAATAATAAACTAATAATATTGAATATGAGATGACTAATTTATTCCTACGCAAGTTTTTCAGCTATTGTCAAAATAAATCAAAAAGTAGCGGGGCGGCTAGAAGCCGGACATCTCATAGTGGACGCTCCATTTGGAAAAAAAAATCATATAAATGCAACTAGTTGAAGATCGAAATGTAGATGTCAACTTAATACACTTCCACTATTGTACTATAGTTTCGGAAGGACAACTCCTTGATAGTTTGGGGTCAAGAAGTTGTATCAATTCAAATCAAGAGAGTTGGAAAAAATTAAAAGAGCATCCTTAATTTTTTTTGTTAATTTTTTAAAATGTTAAAATCTAAATTTTTGTTATAATAATAATTATTACGTAACTACTATTAATAATAAATCAATTCAACTTGATCAAAAATTTATACGTACAAGGCTTCATATTAAAAAAACTTGTTACCAATTTAGTTAAAATTACTCATTAAAAGTTATTTCAACATGAACAAAATCATGGTTAGATTATTATAATAGTAGCTTCTATAATATCATAGTAAATAATAATTTTACTATGATTTTAATCATGTTAGAGTGGTTTTGAACACGTTTAAATAATTTAAATCAAATTAATAAAAAAAATTAATATGAAAGTGTTTTATGTATATTTATTCATCAAGTTAAATTGATTTATTTTTATATTGCAGTTTTGATGGCTAAGGTATTTTTGGTTAAAAAATATTTAAAAATATGGTAGGGTGTTTTCTGATTTTTTTTAAATGTTCTTTTAATAATTCTGTTACTTAGGAATACTTTTTAATCTTTTTTAAAAAATATTAAATATCCGTGGACTACGAGTCCGCTGCCGCATCCCCAATTCCTCCGCGATTGCTGAAGTTTCAGTAATTTCCCTCTTCCCAATTCCTTCTGATTGCGATCCAAGCGTTCGGCCTCCATCGCCATGAATTTCTCCATCGACATCGGGCAATTCTTCACTGATGCAGCTTCGATCTACCTCGCTAGGCCTCGATCTCGCGTCGAAGACTTGCGCAAAGACGCGGAGCGATTGAGGGTCAAACTGGAACACGTCGACCAAGTCATCGATGAGGCTGAGCGCGACGGGCAAACCGCCACCGGAGAAGTTCTACAGTGGAAGCGCGAGGCCGAGGCGTTTGTATCTACGGAGGTCGCCGCCATCCAACGGGACTACAGGGCGATGCGGTGCTTCGGAGGCTGGTCGTGGAATTGCGTCTCCATCAACCGGAGGGTCACTAAGAAGCTGGAGGAGGTGCAGGAGTTGATTAGCCGAGGGCATGATATTAAGGTTGCCGTGCCGATGCTGCCCCCGCCGCATTCCGTGGAGCTTCCTATGTCAAATAATGTGGTCGGAATGCACGAAGCCGAGGCGTTTGTATCTACGGAGGTCGCCGCCATCCAACGGGACTAGAGCGATGCGGTACTTCAGAGGCTGGTCGTGGAATTGCATCTCCATCAACCGGAGAGTCACCAAGAAGCGGGAGGAGGTGAAGGAATTGATTAGCCGAGGGGATGATTCAAATAATGTCGTCGGGATGCAATCGGATCTGATCCAGATTGTGAATCAGATTAGGGATGAAAATATCAGGGTTATAGGCATCTACGGCATGGGGGGGATAGGAAAGACGACGCTTTTGAATCTCATCAACAGCCATGAAGAGATCTCCAAGCTCAAGTTTGAGCATGTCGTCTGGGTTGTGGGCTCCAAAGGATGCAAATTGCAAAAGCTTCAGATGGACCTGGCTAAGGAGGTAGGACTGAATCTTGAAGATGATGAGAATGAAGATGATTGTGCTACTAAACTCTTCAACTTCCTCAAGGGAAAGAATTGCTTATTGTTGCTTGATGACATTTGGGAATCATATGATCTTGATATGTTGGGGATGGAACAAGTACCTGCCAAGCATGGCAAGGAGCAAAAGCGTAAGGTGGTAGTTTTTACGACGCGCAACAAGCAAGTATGCACTGGAATGAGGGCTAATGTGAAGAAAAAAGTGGAAGGGTTGTCATCTGATCAAGCATGGGAACTATTTCAAAAGTATGCGGGTGAAGATGTAATCCACTCAGATCCAACAATTAATCGACTAGCAAAAGAAATTGCTAAAGAGTGTGCTGGTGTGCCCCTTGCTCTCATCACCGTCGGCAAAGTCATGTCCGCAAAGAGGTCATGGGAAGCTTGGAATGATGCTCTCATGCAGCTGAGGCAATCACAGATGCCGGAAGTCACTGGTATGAAAGAAAGAGATCCTATGTTTGTTTCCTTTAAACTTAGCTATGATAGCCTGGAAGATGACAACATGAGAGATTGCCTGTTGTGCTGTTCTTTGTGGCCTGAAGATTTCGAAATTGACAAAGTCGAACTAATACAATGTTGGATAGGCCTCGGCCTGATTGATGATTTTGACTCGATCAATAATATATTCCACCGAGGGCACTCACTTATCGAGACTCTTACATCTACATGCTTGTTAGAACTTGTTGATAAGGAAAGCATGACAAGGATCAAGATGCATGATGTGATCCGAGACATGGCTCTTTGGATGGCCTCGTATTGTGGATCCAATCAACACAGGTGGATTGTTAAAACACACCCTGGGTTGAATCAGTTGAAACTAGAGAATGAGCAATGCCAAGTGGTAGAACGAGCATCATTCGTGCATAATTGTTTAACTTCTTTGCCATGGAAGACTCCTACTTTTCCCAAACTTTCCATTTTCATGCTCCAAGAGAACCCTAAGTTAGTTTTAATTCCTGGGCCATTTTTCCGATCTTTGCCTGGTTTGACATTCTTGAATCTCTCGGGTACAAACATCATAGAGCTTCCGAGGGAAATCAACATGTTGTCTGAGCTCCAACATCTAAACTTGAACTTCACCCGAGTCAAAGCGCTGCCAGCAGAGTTGAGTAGCCTTGCCAAACTCAAGTACTTGCTTCTGGTAGGAACTGAGCATCTTGCCAAAGTACCCAAGGGAACAATAGCCAATTTATCTTTGCTCAAAATTTTGGATTTATACCAGAGCAAATACGCTAACTTGGATGAACTAGAGAGATTTGAAGGATGCCAAAAATACATTGGAATTACCCTGCACTCAATGACGGACCTTGACCGGTTGGGCCTTCTACCACAATTAACTACATGGAAACTCCAACTACAAAACATAGTAGACTTGGCTTATCCAAGTCAACTATTTGAGAGCATCATGAGTAACCGCAACACAAGGCAGGGCCTTGAACAACTAGTGATTGTAGATATCATGACAGGTGGTGAATTAACATTTGCTCGGAGGAAAAAGGATCATGATGAAGGCCTCGAATGTTTGCGGTATATGACGCTCATAGCTATCCACGATTTGCAGAAAATCACTTGGAATGCAGTCGAGCCACAAATGGTATTTCCTAATCTCCACGAATTAAACATTTTTGAATGCAAAATGTTGAAAAATGTCACCTGGGTTCTTCAGCTACCGAACCTCAGTGTCTTGAGAGTATCAAATTGTGGTGAGATGGAAGAAATGATAAGTTGTGTTGGAAGTTCCGCGAACTATAGCATCAGCTTACGCTTATTGTCTTTGGCTCAATTGCCTAAATTGAATTGCATCTCACGGCAGGCATTAACCTTCCCCTACTTAGAGTGCATATATGTAAGCTCATGCCCAGAACTCAGAAAGCTGCCATTTGGGGCTGAAATGTGTGAAAATAGATTGAAAGGTATATTTGGTCAAACGGATTGGTGGGAAAATATCATGTGGGAGGATGACAATGAAAAGAATTCGCTCTTCCCCTATTTCAAGACTAAGTTGGTAAGTAACTTTTATGTCCAATAGCATGCAAATCTTTTTTTTTTTAATACTTGAGTAAAAAAACAACACTATTTGAAAGTTACCATCTCTATGAAATGCCTGAGTGCATATACTTAAGCTATGTTATAACATTGACTAATTTGTATTACAAAAGAGCATTAATATTAATTTGTGAACAAAAAGCCACATAAGGAAATTTTTTAAAATAAAAAAGGAGTTAGAGGCTGTACTTATTCAAATCCATTCTAACATAGTTGATTTTATTTCACAATATGATGAAGAAAGTGGTTTAAGTAATCTCAAAGAACAGCTCATTTTCATCTTTAAGTTCTCTTTGTTTATCTATGAGCAACTGGAGAGTATTTGTTCCAAAATATAAAATTACTAGCGAACCATTTTGGTTGAAATGCCCTCTATTTATTATACTGTTCTCAGGTACCTCATAATAGTGTTCTTAGAATCAGACTGAACCAGCCATCTGGTTTGACTTAATGGAACTTATTAAGTCAAAACCTTGCATGCAGAGAAGTAAGAGGTCACCATGCATGAAGAGTGTTTGGCGGCTGTTTGGCACCTCTATTATATATTCATACCTTTACTAGTATATTATTCATTTGTTATTAACAACAACTCCTCAAGTGCTATCTGGTATTCTTATTTCTGAGCATTCACAATCACTTTCTTTGTTAAGATATCTAGATAGTTTGATAGAGATATAGACCACACTTGTTCTGTAATTCTCAGTTTCTTGAAATTAATTAGATGGTGATTTTATTTTGTTGTTGCTTCCATTTTTCAGCAAGAAATTGTATTGCGATTGTACATGGAGGATGTCGAGAAGTCTGCTAGAGCTAAAGTTCTCGCGACTGCTATAGAAATTCCTGGTAATCATTCATTTCATTTCTGATCTATTTTCATCGTTTCCTTCTGGACATGACAATTACCTTAACGACTATGAAATATGTGGATATTAAATGTGCCTTTGTCCTTTTATCTTTCTCCCCGTGCTGTAAAATTATATTTCAGTGTTGTTGATGTCAAATTACTAAGTAATTATAAAGCTAATTCTTTTTTCATTTGGAGCTTTGATTAAAGCGCTAATTTTCTTGCTTCTGTTAGCAGGTGTTGTATCAGTACATCTGGAATCCGATAAGAACCGTTTGATTGTGGTGGGTGATGAAGTCGACTCGGCGGCATTAGTCAGTAAACTTAAAAAAAAGATACGGTCGGTGCATCACATGTCGATTCATCGAGTCACTGAGAAGCTGGAGGAGGTGCAGGAGTTGATTAGCCGAGTGGATCTTTCTAGTGTTGCCGTGCCGCCCCCGCCCCCCGCCCCCCGCCCCCGCCGCCCCGATGGCGGGCCCAACCTGCTTCGCCGCTGCCCCCGCCATCCCCCTCGCCCTCGCCCCCAGCCCCGGCCCCGGTCCCCACCATGGGGCTTCCCATTTCAAGAAAGGTTGTCCGTAATTTATTTCACACCTTTACTAGTATATTACTCATTTGTTACTAACAAAATATAAATATATTGATAGAGATGGACCACACTGATCTGTAAGTTGCTGATATTTCCGTTTTTCAGTTAAAAATTGTGTTGAAATTGAGGGTGATGGATGAAAAATCTAAATCTAGAGCTCTCAGAATTGCTGTAGGATTTCATGGTAATTATTCATTTCATTCCTGATCTATATTCATTGTTTCATTCTAAACATGACAATTACCTTAACAACTACTGAAATATGTGTATATTAATTTGCCTTTGTCCTTGTATCTTTCTCCCCGTGCTATAAAATTATATTTCAGTTGGTTGATGTCAAATTACTAAGTAATTATTTAGTTAATTTTTTTTTGTTTGGAGCTTTGATTAAAGCGCTAATCAATTGTGGTTCTATTCCATAATTAACTGTCGTCGTTGTGGTTGCAGGTGTTGATCAGTATCGATAGATGGGGACCGTATGACTGTGGTGGGTGATGGTTTAGACGCGGTAGCATTAGCCAGGAAACTTCGAAAAAAGTTGGGTCCGGTGGAACTCCTCAGCATTGGACAGGTACTGTGATTTTCTAGTCATGTATAGATTTTGAAATAAAATAATTGGATAGTATTTAATTTATAATTTAATAATTTTTATAATGTGTTTTAAATTTAGTAGCAGATAGTACCTTCTAAGTTATATGATGTTTGCCACCATAAGTTATATGTTGTTAGACAACTAATTAAAAGGAGAAAATTATATTTTTAGTCTAGTAAATTATATATATTTTTTAATTTTGATTCTGTTTTCTATAAAGTCATATTCTTAGTACATTAATTTGTATTTTTTTTTTCAATTTCAATATTTTTTTGCACGGAATTCAAATTGATCAGTGGTAATTATCTAGCTGGCGGCGGCGATACTAATATGAAAAATAAATTTGGGCATTTTGAATTTTGGTTGACAAATCGTTTACTTGACAATTTTTATTGATTTTATTTTTAAGATGATGTGACTTTGATTTTGTGTTTACTATTTATTTTACTGCCTAGGTGGACTTAAAAAATTTACTATGTAAGCAATTTATCCACCAAAAGCAAAAATGATCAAATTCATTTTTCATGTCAGCATCGTGCCGTCAATTAGGTAATTATCGATAGTCAATTCGAATTCCGGGCAAAAAAAGAATTGAAATTGGAAAAAAAAATAAATTAATATACTAAGAATATGAATTTGTAGATAACAAGGTCAAAATTGAAAAAAGTGTAATATACCTGACTACAAATGTAATTTTCTCATTTAAAAATATCTAAAAAAATAAAACTGGCGTATGATATTTGTGATCTTAGAGAAAATATATGATAGTCTCCAAGAAAATTATATGTAGAATTAAAAAAGAAATATATATATATATATATATATATATATATTTATTTTAAGAATCAACTGAAGTCTTATAAGTCTATCCAAATAATGGATGAATTCATTGAGTATATATTCAAGATATATTATCATGGTACATGTTATTAGTTGATGATATTGTTTTAGTAAATGAGATATATTAAGTAAATGCTAAATTTGAATTTTGTGAAAAATAGATTTTAAATTTAATAAAGTAAAAAATAAAATATATAAAATTTAAGTTTAATAATATTAAACGTAATAAGTTAGTATGGGAGATGACGAGTGTACCTATAATTGAGATATTTAAGTATTTATGATTCTTTTTACTAAAAAATAGAAGAGTTATGAGAGATGTCTTATATAGAATACAAATAGAATAGTTAAAATAGAGAAGCGTCAGATGTTCTTTATGATCGTAAAGTATCTCTAAAATTTAAAAAGAAATTTTAGAAACTAACTATTATGATTGTACTTTATCTCTCATCGATTATTTTGTTATGGTAATATGTCAAAATTAAATAAATAACTTAATGAAACAGTTGAGGACTAAGATACCTTTGACATTTTAGGATGGTGGAAATAAAATTCTCACAGATTTACTATACTTATTCAAATGGCTCATGAAGTGTTAGTCTTTTCAATATATCGGAATCCGCTTTTAGCTGGTGATCAAGTACTTAATTGTTTTAAATGTTCATTATCTCCTAGATAATAGAAATCCTTATTTGTATTTAAGATTAGCTTCAGTTAAGTTTGAAGTCAATCAATGTTGAAATTTTTTTTAAAAGATATGGAAAATTTTGAAAGCGGTGATGTGGAAAATTTTGAAAGCGGTAAAACTTTTTTTTAAAAAAAAATAGTTAGATTTTTATATATAATTATAAACTTATAAAGTAGGATTTGTTTGACTTACCTATCATCATTTTTTTGAAACATCGATGCATGATGAATTACATAATAATCAATTATGTTTTAAATATTCTATTTGATTTCAAAGTGCATTTACTTGTTGATTTTCTTTTATATGTAGTAAATAATAAATTTTTATTGCTTGGTCATTAGTTGGCAAAAAATGATTCGGTCATCCTTAATGTCTCTGTCAATTTATCTCAGGAACAACGCGGAAAAGATAAATCACAGACACTACTAATTCGGAAAAATAAGGAACAACTAAAAGGAGACCAGGACAAAGCAAAAATCATCACGGAGCCCAATGTGATAATCACAATTTATTTCATGTGGAATTACGTTTATCGTTACTTGATCGATAGAATTTATAATTTTTAATTCTGAGCTCACATTACTGTGTTTGTTTTTTTAGGTATCCATGAAGTCTAAACTATCGTGGCCTCGCATTCCATTTAACCTGTAAATCCCAGAAGTGCGGCAAATATTATTAATAGTTTGATCATCGCAAATATATTAATTTTGTATGGAATCAAATCCTCATTATTTGAGAAAAGCGCACATTATCTCTTGCCACCTCACCATCTCCTAGGAACGAACTAGTACTCAGTGAGGCATGAGTTGTTGACTTGTTGCCTTGTTGGAATTTGGAATGATTTTTACTGATTTTGTACTCGATTGACAAATTAAAATTTGCTATGTATTTAATTTTAGAGCAATCACAGTATGAAATTCAACAAGAATGAAAAATGATGTGGTATTTTTTTACATATTTTATTATCGTTTGAACATCAACGGCAGTCATTAGTCACTGTCCTGAATCAAATTATATCCTAAGAGCATAGTGAATTTGTTAAGGATCATTGTAATTATAATATTACGTCATTTTCATTGACTTTTATACTGTAAATTCTTATTTCGAATCATTTTTCTTAATTTTATGACATCTTTAATTAACATTGTAGTCGTAGACTTGCAGTGTTCAATGTTCATGGTCGAATTGAGAAGGTAAAGAACTAAGAATGCGATTTAATTTGAAATATTGAATTTGGTTAATTCTGTAATATGCAAGAATTTAAATAATTGTAGCAATTATTTTGATATATTTTATTCAGTTAATTTTGTAAATAAGAGATTAATTATGTGAATGCAGGAGAATGTAAGCAATATTAATTTCACAATCCAGATAGAGAATTATATGTTTTTAAAATTGACAAAAATATTTTGTAGTCACCAACGACACCAAGAGGATTTAAGTCTCCTCCAGGTCATATCATTTCAAGATTTTAACATTCTGAACACAGGGTTATTAAAATTGGGATATTAAGATTACGATAATCGATTGATACGTGGATCTAATTGATTGATCGATTGTTAAATTGAATAGGAAGTTTATTGGTCGATTGATCAACTGGACAATCGACTGATCGACTGTTAAACCGAATAGAAAATTTAGCAATCAACTAATAAACTCGATTGATCGACTGTTAAACCAAATAGAAAATTTAGCAATCGACTAATCAATTCAACTGATCGACTGTTAAACCGAATAAAAAGTTAAGCAATCGATTAATACACTCAATTAAGGCTCATACAAACAGATTTTATGGTGAAATTCAACTGATCTTAAAAGCTTGTCTGGTATTTATGTACAACTCAATAAGCTCTTGAAGCGGGCAACAACAGCAAGATAAGTTAGGGAACCAACAACACTGCTACTTTGCATCATGGATATCCAGTTTTCAAGAGGGGTTAATAAGGAATGCTGCCTCCTAGAATGTTATGATATATACACATAGGA
Source organism: Boesenbergia rotunda (assembly GCA_024364735.1). Lineage (NCBI taxonomy): Eukaryota > Viridiplantae > Streptophyta > Magnoliopsida > Zingiberales > Zingiberaceae > Boesenbergia > Boesenbergia rotunda. Next base: position 123,913 of record JAGFNQ010000361.1, on the reverse strand, counting down.
AATGCTTCTTCTATGCCAACTCGTTTGGTTTGCTTGACAGAGACATCTACCGCTGTTGGTTTTCTCAGAGCAGATAGCATAAGGATGTGTTTATTCCAATGGAGGATGCAAGAGTGTGCCAAAGCTGACCACATGAGATAGTCTCTGCAATTGTTGCAGCTTCTCCGGGTGATCAAGTTAAAGATAGAGATCAAGTTAAAGCTATGAAAGAAAATGAGCATCCCACTCAAGATGTTGTTGACGATTTCTTATGTATTAATGGAGGCTCAATTACAAAAGATAAGGTTTAAAAAAATAAGAAAGTACTTAATGTGTTAGCAAGGATAATCAAATTAATCTAACAATTAAAAATATAAACTAATATGAACAATAAAAAGAAATAAGTAAGAGACTTATATTTTACTTGGTTGCAACCGAGGAGGTTACAATTTAAGGTGTTGAAAAGCTCTATTAGAAAAGACTCTTTCATTAAAGGCAGAGTAGCCTCTTATAATCTTTGGAAGCTCACAAAAGAGTAGGAAAGATAAGTTATAGTTGTTGTACTTAATTCTTAACTTTAGTGAGCTATTTATAGCCAAAGTGACCGTTTTCTGATGCCACCACTTAGGGCAACTCAGATGAGACTCAAGACGCCCTCAATAGGTAGAAATTTCTCCACACAGTAACAATAGCCTAACTGTTACTATTCATTTAGGGTGCCTTAGATCCAACCAAGGGCGTCCTTGTTCCAATCTAAGGTGCCCTCAGTCAAACTAAGGTGCCTTAGCTGCGAAGATTCACTGCTTTAACTTTCGTACCCGAGGCACTCTCAAACAGATTTGAGCACCTCGGGTCTTCAAGATCAACTTATAAGTTTATCTTAATTTTTCTATCCTGCTCGCTTGGGTGATGCTCCGGCTATCCAGAGTTGAACTCACCCTAACCCAATTTGGACATTCTCCTCGAATGAGCTTTCTACCTCATTGCTAGTCCCTTAGACACGTGCATGTCCTTCTTGTCCACTGGTGTACTCTTCCGCAGCTTCTCGTCTCTCGGATGTACCGAGCCCGTCAACTCCCTTCCCGTGTCATCCTTTTTGTTCGCTGCATTTTTCGCTCGACTTCTTATGTTCTTAAACTCCTGCGCACTTTGACACAAGGATCAAAAATAACAGGACCTAACTTGTGTCACGCCCCGAGGAGCCGCTCGTCTGATACCGACCGGACTGCTTCTCCCTCGAACCGGCGGACAATCCGAAAACCCTAGCACATCGACTCTTGCGGTAAGCCTGTACCCAAGCCTATAGAGCTGGAACAAGGCACCGAACGCGTAAAACAAACGACGTCGTCAAACAAAAAGATGCGTACCGGTACGACTTACGACAAAACAAAGTAAAACGAAGGCCTCCATAGCACACAAAAATACAACCATATCGAAAATACAGCAGCGGAAAAGGTGAAGTAACAGAAATAGAAAATGAATAAGAAGGGTACCAACATATACCCACAACGAATACAAGAAAAATCCTCGAAAGTCACCTCGACACACATACACAGGGACAGGCAGACAGGCACTCCAGTCGATCATCCTGAAATAGAGGAAAACAGGTCTAACGGTGTGAGTCCTAGAACTCAGCGAATACACAGGTATGCACAAGGAGATATAATAACAGTAAGTACCAGAGTAATAATAAAAGCAGATCTAAACCAGCAGACGAGAAGTATACCTACCTGTGCCGAACTATCCCCGTAGTATGCATGTCAACCAAGTGCAGCAATCAAGTAGAGCAATCACAACCAGATGCATCAATGCACAGTATGCTCATGATGCAGCATGGGTCACCCCTGACGCCAGTCGGCTATTATCGCCTCTACGCGAAACCGAGTGGGTAGGGCTCTGACCGGGTCCTCCCTCCACTTAAACGGCCGTCGTCGTGCCTCACACGACACCGAATGAGCCGGGTCTCAGACCCTGAACGTACTCTGTCATCGGACAAAGTGACGTTCCCTGCCCCTCACTATCATCGGATAGGTAGGGGACCTGTCGGAGCGCCGTGGCCTATAATCCACTAACGAAGAGTGGAACTGGGACTACACGACAGGTAAAGTGGCAGGTATGACGACCCATCTCAACCACTAGGGGAGTCAAAGGCCGCCTGCATATGCCCCTACACCAGTAGCACGTCCGACGACCCATCTCAACCTCCAGGGAGTCAAAGGTCGTCCGCCTATGCTACGTGCACGATGATGCATGTCACTATCCCATGCATCACCCGCTATCTAACTCTATTGTCACTATATGAAATGCAGTAGTATAAATAACCGGGATGCACCATAGCCTAAACCCTAGCGCGAGGTATAAGGTATGCTATCCGTAAATCTAACAGATACAGAAATATGGAACAGTAACCTAAGCAGATAACAAATATCGAAATAGAAGTACAGGAATAAAACTATCAGGTAACCCTACTGTTACCATATCTAGCTATGCATAACAGATGACTATATCTAGTAAAGATAAGTCAAGCGTACTCGCCTCGATATGAAGAAATCCACGTGACGAGAATCCCCCGTCCGAAAATATAATATCCACGACGAATGGATCAAATCAATGCCCTGCATCAAAACAAATACAATTTATCTAATCATACAACCAATAAGATACTTAGTCAAATATATCTTCTAATTTAATTAGGATTAATTCTAATCAATTAATCCTAATTAAACACCCATTTGATTAATTGGCTAATTACAATTAATTAATCCCAATCAACCCTACTTCCTAGCCAATACACCATCTAAATTACTTAGGGTTAATTATAATTAATTAACCCCAATTAATTTCACAATTTCCATATCAAAACCCCACCATAGTTTCAACCCACCGAAATCAACTTGCGGCAAGATCCAAGATCCAGCCAAAACAATTCAAACTTCCGCCCAACTCATCACTGATCGCATCCCACAAATTCCATTCTAAACCAAATCAATTTCACAGCAAGAACAATTTCTTCATTCAGATCAAACACCCTAGAAAGTTCAAGCAACATCTAAGACCTCCAAATCAAGATCTACGGACTGTATCAAACTAAATCTAAACACATGATATACACCAACTAGTTTCAAATCCATCAACAATCATAAATCACTAATCCCAAACACCAGGAAATTAATCTGATCAAAACAGAAATCAAATTCACAAGAGAAGAATCTAACCTCAACCATCATCCCCCAAACAGATCAAATCACACGCTGAAACAATCAATCGGAAGCAACAGACGAACGGAAAATGTTTCCAAAAGTCCAATCATAATCCACTTTCAGAGATCAAGATCCTTACCTCGATTTAGCACCGGTGTTCCCTTGCTCCGGCTCCGATGATCACACCCGCGACCCCCATACACTAGCTCGGCCAAGAAAACCCCTAGGACCATAGATCCAGACTCAAGATCACAATAGGTCGACATCCAATGCAAGAATCAAGAAAACGCACAGATCGGGAATTAGGTCAAAATGCGCACCACTCACCTCGTGAGATTGGCTACGATGTGATCTGCCAGGGAGATGTGGAGACACTCCAGGCGTCAACTGCGCACGGTGGCCTGAACTGAAGCGGTCGCCGACGCCGTTTGGGTGGCCCGAAGACGGAGGCGAGAAGACGAAACGAAGAAGAAGAGCTTGAAGAAGAAGTGAAGGAGGGATCGCGAGATTTGGGGCTTCGCGGTCGAACTCAGCCACGGGGAAATAATATAAGGAATTGGCCTTTTTGCAACTAGACCCAACCGAACTTTTGTAAATCCCACAACAACCCTTAAATTTGGAAATTTTGCGATTTAGCCCTTATATTTTTCGTATTCTCACATCCTCCCCCACTAACAAAAATTTGGTCCCCAAATTTATTTTCTATATGTGTCAGCTACTATCATACAGTACAAACAAATGAACAGAAGATATGCAGTATATATGTACTGAATGAAATAACTCTCACGTACCTCAAGCAAATAAGTGGGGGTAGCGAGCTCGGATGGAATCCTCGAGCTCCCAAGTCGCCTCGGCATCCGAATGATGCTGCCATCCGACCCTAACCAGTCGGATTGCCTTGTTCCGCAATCGACGCTCCCCGTACTCCAAGATTCGTACCGGAACCTCCTCGTAGGTAGCATCTGGCTGCAGCGAACCCGGTACCTCAGATAAAATGTGTGCTGGGTCGGCCACGTACCTCCTCAGCATGGAGACGTGGAACACATCATGCACACCGGCCAAGGAAGGAGGAAGTGCCAGACGGTAAGCTACGGCTCCGATCCTCTCTAGAATCTGAAAAGGTCCAATGTACCGCGGAGCTAGCTTACCTCTAAGTCCAAATCTCTTCACCCCTTTCGTGGGTGAAACACGCAGAAAAACATGATCACCTGCCGCGAACTCCAGAGGTCTCCGTCTCTGATCAGCGTAACTCTTCTGACGGTTCTGCGCCTCTGACATCCTCCGTCTGATAGTGCGTACTAGCTCTGCCTCCTGCTGAGCTCTCTCTGGTCCTAGCAACTGGGCCTCCCCAACCTCCTCCCAGAGGGTGGGTGTCCGACATGGCCTACCATACAACGCCTCATACGGCGCCATCTGAATCGCCGAATGATAGCCGTTGTTGTAGGCGAACTCCACCAAATGTAAATGATCCTCCCAGCTGCCTCCGAAATCCAAAACACATGATCTCAGCAGGTCCTCCAATGTCTGAATCGTACGCTCTGACTGCCCATCTGTCTGCGGGT
>JAGFNQ010000361.1:50196-115716 GCA_024364735.1 Boesenbergia rotunda | reverse complement strand
TCACGCACTTGCAAGTTGCCCAGAACTGAAATAGCATAAGATAGGTCAAAAGACTAATACTCGAGGGCTACTAGTCAAATCTAAGGGAATTCGGGGGCTTACCTGAGTGGCGTGGAGGAGAAAACTATCGGCTAGGTCGATCGGAGCACGGTGGTGAGTGGTCAGGATTCCTTGATCCTAGTAGGCCACTAGTTCCCTGTGCAGGCTTACCGGTTGAATGAGTGCAACAGAAGAACTAGTGTCCGCTGAGGGGATATCTAGGTGGACGGGTGCGCGGTCAGTCGGGTGGGCTACGGGTGACAGGCTGGGACCGATTGAAGTGTCGGGGACCCCCATGTCCGGAGGATAGGAATGACTCTCGGACAGCTCTGGTGCCAAAACCCCTTCCTGGTGGGTGCGTGAAAAGGAGATGGTGCCGGTGCGCCACAAAGAGCTGGGCTCTGTGGTGCACAGTCGTTTGCCTTGACCATGTAGACGAGAGCCGGAGGCTGTCAGATCGCAGGGTTCGCTCACCAACTCTGCAGCCAAGGACAGGGAGGGGTCAGTCGAGTGGCTTTCTTCCTTTGGCGAATCCGGGAGGAGGGATCGGTCGTGGGTAGTACAGGGGTATCCGCTAGTTCCTCCACTTCCCCACAGGCGAATTCCTCCGGGGCGTCGGGGGGGGGGGGGGGGGGGGTGTGAGTAGACGGCTCGAGGGTTTCTCCGAGCCGGGAAGCTCCGCTAACCGGGAGGGTCCCCCCATTCGAGGGAACTTCCTCTCCTAAAGTCGCCTTAGCTAGGTGGGGGACGACTCTCCTGGCGAGCTCATTGGCCGCCTGGGCGTTTAGCTCGGCATCTTCTAACCCAAGCATCTCTTCGAGAGCCGCGTCCCACATCATTTGGGCTGCAAAATATAAAAAATCTTAAGGTCAGTGGAAAAGGTGCTCGAAAGGAGAAGAGTGTCTCACCGAAAGAGCCCAGCAGGGGCAACAGTCGTATGACCCAGACCGAAAATGTACAATGTCACATCGTTTAGCAGGAGAATACCATGGAAGTGAAGGCCCTTGATCTAGGAGAAGGCTAACTCGCATTTAGAGTCGAACCAATAGTTCTTCCTGACGGTCGGTTGGGGGGAGTAGGTCTTCAATCCAGTCAATCGGCCAACTAGCAGTGGGAGTGGTATTTATAAAGAAGTCGTTGGTTTTCCAACCCTTATTGGAGTTGGGGATCTTATCCAAGTAAGAAGATTTGGCTCGGCCCTGGAAGAAGTTGTCGGGCTCTTGTTTCTAGGGTAGTAGAAAAAATAAAAGATGTGGAGGCGGAGGGGCATGCAATAGAGAGTGAAGAGAATAACGGTGTCACATAAGATCCGTATAGCATTGGGTGATAACTGTGAGAGGGGAATCTAGAAATATCTACAAGTTTTGCAATGAATGGGTGCAAGGGAAGCCTCAAGCCGCCCAGAAATTGATCGTAGAAGATAGTAAAAAATCTGAGCGGGGGTAGTGTGGTCGGTCATGATGGTTTGGAATGATTAAGCGGTAGTTCTCGGGCAGATGATATTCCTCCCGGAGAGAGTCGAAATCATGGCTACCCATGGTGGAAGGGCCAACAAAAGTAACGGAAGGAGAAGAAGCTCATCGAGAGTTGTTCCGACTGAAGGAAGGCTAGGAAGCGCAGCGGGGGATGATGGACGGACAAGAAGAAGAAGACGGCGACGACGGAGGAATAGTAGAGGAAAGGCAGATGCTGAAAATGACCTAGGTGGGCCTTGGGAGTTATTTATAGAGAAGCCTGGTACAGGGGAGCCGTTCGATGGCAGGAGGGAAAAAGACGAGATTTGATAACCACCGTCCATGACCGTCAAGCAATAATTGACCTCAGGAAGGTTCGCTTGACACCGCGCATGACTTCTGGCTTGGCGACGCCTCGTCGACAGAGGCACTCAATGGGGTAATATCACGTGTAGGCATAAATGAGTGAGAGGACCAAAGACACGCCTGACATAATGATGGCATGGGTGTTGCCTTGAAAATGACAAAACCGTTGGTCCAGGGTATGGGGAACAATATGGCTATCCCCATTAGACGTGTCCGGTCGGGAAGTCTAGTCAGTCACTTGCCCATCTCCTTTGACTAGACTCGAAGGGAAAACATGTGATCGGGGGTAACCTGGATGAGGATGCATGCCCGCCCGGACGGGGCATTTAGGAAGATCTAACCCCTCGCGGAGCCCACAGAACGGAGTAGTCGGCCAAGAGCCGAGTTGATGGCGGGCCAATCATGCCGGGGAGGGCCAGTCGGTCGGTTTGAGGTGGTGTTCGTTCAGCTGGGCCGAGGCACCCAGTGACTAGGCTGGAGGCCTGAGGCACAAGGACGACAGGGCTGGATTCAAAACGCGAGGGAGACGTCGTTATCGGCCAGTCGGCCGGGCTGATACCGGTCAGGCAGCTGGTCCACGAGTGACCGGCCTGCAGGCCCCAGGTACCCGATCGGTTGAGACTAGGTATCTTGTTGGGTCGGAGGAATTCGCGAGCTGTGAGGGATATCACCGAGCTCCTCTCGAAATGCGAAGGACCCACCTAACCTCCCTGTCAGACAACAAGACAAAGTGGACCCACTGAGGTGACGAACATTTATAGAAGGTTGGCGGTCGTACCTCTAGGTTCACACTAGCGGACAATAAGGCTGCGCTAGCCCCCTGAATCGATAGACAGATATGGAAGATGGGAGACCATCCTGCTAGGTCAGAGGGCTATAGGGTACTATGATGGGCTCGACTGCCCTCTTGTCGGCTGTCAGAGAACTACTGACGGATTCGTTGGCAAGAGGGGACTGTTGAGGCAATCTGTGATTCGGAATGATCATGAGTTTTGATGTTTGGGTAAAGGGTTTAAGTTAGGTTTTTCCTTGTGTATTTAATATGTGTATTTGAGTGTGTAGGTTGTACAAGTTACACATATTGACTGGACTGGACGACCTCAGTACGGTGAAGGGTGACATAGAGACAAGCTGGGAGGCTTGTGTGCACCCGAGTGAGCTTGGTATAGTAGGGACGATGAGCTGAGGGGAGCGGACTTCGAGGCATGCATGAAGGATGACATGGAGGCAAGCTGGAGGCTTGCATGCATCCGAGGGACAGGAGCCGAAAATGAAGAGGGCGCGAAGGCAATAGTCGAGACTGCTGGTGAGGAATCAGTTGAGTCGTGAGGGTACGAGTGTTGTGTGATTGTACTCGAGAAATCCTAGGGTTCGAGCGCGGAGTGAAATGTACACGGGAAAGGTGACCTTAGGTGTGTGAGTGGACCAGTCGACTGCCCTGAGAGGCAGTCGACTGATGAAACTCACAGAATGTTTTTGGCTGGGGACCAGTCGACTTCTCCCACTGGGAGCAGTCGACTGGTAAAGTCAAAAACTAGCCGTTGCAGCGAGCCGTTGGACTACTGTTTGGCTGGCACCAGTCGACTGGTGGCGAGGATTTCAGCCCGAGTCCTATTTAAGAGGGCTTCGTGTTGGCTGAAAGGTTTGACGAATTTGATTTTCGTTAAAGGTCAGATAGTAGTCTTGATGCTCAGGGATTGTCGAGGTGATTGTGGCGAGGTTTCTCCACCCACAAGGAGCGACAAGGGCTAGCCAAAGGTTATCCGGGGAGTGATCCACCGAAGGATTCTTGGATAAGTCACTCTTAGAGGTGGATACCAAGTAAATCTTCCTTGTTAGCATTGTTTACATTGTTAGTTTTTGTTTTATTATATATTCCGCTTGCGCAACTAACCGTGTAGGAAGAAAGAATTCGAAAAAGTACTATTCACCCCCTCTAGCAACTGGATCGATCTAACAGGGACCAGTCCGTGTCTGTTATCTCGCCTATATCAAGGCTCATAGGGATAGAAAAAGAGACATATACAGTTCTCATCCATTATTCGTCGGAATCTCTAGTGTGGTTGTAATTCTCTCGTAGCTCCCTCGTCGGAGCTTCGCTCGGCTAGTCCCTGTGTCCTCGCCAAGGGAAACATACTCGGCATCTCCTTCGGGTGGCCTTAGGGAAATGTGACAGCTCACTGTCGAATATTGACCCGGTTGGCCGAACCTACACTATCCGACCGGAAGGTCTCCGCAACCCAATTGGCAATATCTCCTAAGTGTCCGGTCGGTAACCGAGTAGTCAGCCCTCGGTCAAGATCTAAACCAGTCATTATGGGATACCACACTCTTCACTTGCTGACAGGATCAACATCTAATCAATAATGGGAACTCTTTTTGAAATATGCAGATGAAGAGATAATCAACTCAGAGTCGGGAATTAATCGATTGGCAGAAAAAAATAATTAAAAGAGCCTGCTCAGTGTCATGAAAAGTAAAAAAAAATTGTGACAGAAGACTTGCTTGTTGAAGCAATGGAACTCTTGGGGCCAAGGTGATTGGTGACCGTTAGGTATCAAAGATAATTGGTTCTTGGTACATGTATAGAATACATAGCAGATAATTTGTTTGTGATGGGTGAATTTGTTCATGATTGTGTGTTGAAAGCTAAACTCACATAATAACAAGTTGTTTCTTTTGTGAATTATGTGCTAAAGTTCTTGTTCAAACATTTCAAAGTTGTATGCTTCATTATGCGACCAAAGCAACACTCAAAGTGTACAAAATATTTACAGGACTACCATCTTCAATCTTCACTCCCTTTTCTTCTCTTTAAGTAGAACTTCCTTGGCACCAAAGGGTTAACCAAGAAGAAGAGATGAGTTCACCGGGATTGATAGTGTGGCACACTCCAATTTCATATATTTTTGAAGGCTCTTTACTGCAATGGCCATTCTAATAGACGTGGCTCTGCTCTGATCTCAAGTCATCCTCTGTTGATGGTGAGAGATCATCTGAAATCGCCATGGCAGTGGAGCCAAGGTTTGTGGTCATAGTGATGGCTGGAGATTTATAGCATTCCTTCTGTTGCATCAACTCTCATGGGATGCTTGATATACATTCGATAATGGAAATAAAAATGATAATAAATTTTAATTAAGTGATTTATAAGTTTAATAATAATTTAATGAGAGATGGATTATAAAATTAACAGTATCATATCTATATTTTAATTTCGATCCCGTATACTAAGCATTATAATTAAGAATAAAATATATTTCATTTTTATTCATGCCTTCTAAATCTACGTACCAAGTGCCGTCTTGATAATTTGGAGAAGCCAGCTGCACGGTAAGACTAGGGAAGTTGTTATCAGTTCAATTAAGGGAGTTATACAATTCAATCTATAAAACTTATACATAAAGGGCTTTCATATAATTTTTTTTTTACTAATTTAGTTAAATATAATTATTAAAAGTTATTTCGACATTAATAAAATCATCCTAAAATTATTATAATACTAGCTGCCGTCAAATTATATAGACAATAATTTTACTATAATTTTAATGATGTTAGAGTAATTTTTTTCACGTTTAAATAATTTTAATTAAATTGAAAAATTAATATAAAAATATTTTATGTATATTTATTTATTAAATAGAATTAAATTATTTTTATAGATATTTTAGTTTAAAAAATATTAATCAAGTTAAATTAAGATCGAATGTAAGAAGATCGATGATAGATAGGAATCAAAATTACGAGTCTTTAAGGGTGCGTTTGATTCAAGTTAGTAGATATAATCTTAGTTATGTGATTACCAAGTAATAACATAATCAAGGTAATGGAGAATGAAACATAACCTGAAGTTGTTAGGTTCAATTTAGATAATCAAATAAAATTTTATTTGTTTGAAAGTAATAGTTTATGACATAATATAATATTTTACCGTATTATCTTTTAATTAAATTTAAATATAATAATATTATATGCTTATAAATTTAAAATAAACAAGTAAGATGATATTATATACATATTCGTACCCTCGGTCGTCGATCGTCGGCGGTGGTCGGCGGTCGTCATCGTCGATCGTCGGCCGCGAATAATGATCGCCAGCTGTTGTTCTCGGTCGCCGACCGTCGTCGATTGCCAACGGCGGTCGTCGACAGTGGTCGCCACCGTCGTTGTTGGTAGTCACCCGCGAATAATACCTCTTTTGCTAAGGTAAATATTGGAGGATAATTTTGGAAAGATAAGTTTCATAACTCCGGAATCAAGAAAAACTTTACTTTCCTAAGGTTTTCTAATTCCGGGTTACATGCCCTTTTACTGACGTGTCAAACATCGAACATTATTTGGGAATCGCTGATTATCTAAATCAAATAAGTTTTTATTGATAATTTTAGATGGATAATCAAGATTATCAAAGATAATCTCAATCAAATGCACCATAAAAGATGTCTAGATATCTAATAATCCCCCGAGCTATTTTAGTTTAAAAATAAGAAAAATTGTCTCTCCAATAATTGCTGGGGCAGTTGTCTGTTGTTTTCGTGTCCTCTGCTTCAGTTCGAATCCTCTGTCCCGAATTCTCTCTGTCCCTTTGTCCCGAACGTAAAACGACAAAAAAAAAACACGCGTGCCGCTCGCGTGACGCTGCCCACTCGCGATCAAATCGAACCGCCTCCGCTCGCTCACACAAAAAACACTCGTGCGACTCGCGTGCCCTAAATCCTGCCCTAATCCCTCGCCCAGACGATCGTCGACTCAGTCCTGCTCTCCGGCGAAGTCTCCTGCTCTCCACTGCCCAGACGATCGCGTGCCCTAAATCCCAGTCGTTGCTGCTTCCCCTCTCATCTTCGCTCTCAGTCGCCAGCAGAGGGACCTCCTTCTCGCTGCCTACTTTTGCAGTTCTTGATATGAAAAGGCACCTTTGCAGGCAGATGCTTCACAGCCACTGAAAGAAGCGAAAAATAATAATAATAATAAGCGATGAGTTCGATGGAGGCGGCGTTCATCTCCTTCCTGATCAACAAGCTCGGTGGAATTGCAGTCGACCAGGCGCAGAGCAGATGCTCTCAGCTATTGCTGCAGCACAAAACTCCACCTTTAGACCAAATTCACGCTCCACGCTGCGCAGGACCGGACTGACGGAAATCGAGCCCGACCTCGAAGAGGATCCGCACGATAAGTGGAGAACCAACGGCGTCAGCGCCGTGAGTAGCTTCCTCGTCGCACTTGTCCTTCGATTTCTTTCTTCCCATCGATCTATTTTATTGCATATAAAAAGGAGCCAAACTCGGCGATCTGCAGGAGGATTTCAAATACGGGGAGTACGATGGACATCACACGTATTTTGAAGGCGAAGTGGAAAAAAGTACCAAATCCGATCGTATTTTAATGCAGTGATTTTCCTTTTACTTTGCCAGTTTGCCCCTTTCTTTGATAGAAGGGAATGTAATGAAGATAAAAATAAGACACAAGAAACGAAATCGAATGGAATGATCCATTTTGTTTGACAAATGAAACAATTCATTCTAAAAAATCCATTGATTCGTATTCCAATTAGCAGCTCTTTGTTTTGAGTCATTTGCTGTTACTCTGTGTAGGAGGTTTCTGGGAGGATGTGGTGGCTGAGTATGAAGCTGCAGAGCCACCCTGTGGCTTTCAAGGTGTGACTGTGGGGTTTGGTTGTTTATGTCCCGTTCTTGCATTTAATTTGTGTTCCTAATTTATCTCATGGAAGTTGAGAATCAAGATCACTATCAGTAAATTTTGGACATTTCAATCTCTTGCAGGGCTTATTTCTTGGTTGTTTCTTCCTGCTGTTGTAGCTGGTTTGGCTTACAAAGTACCAGTTAAGTACTTCAATTTTGCTTACTATCTAATGTCAATGATCCCTCTTTCAAGGAAATATCTATTAGTAATCATAGTTCTTAGTTAGAAGGATGGAATTGGAATTGGGCTTCAAATTTTTTTTTCTCCTTGCTAATAGAGATACTCAAATCATGATCACTTTTTCAAGTATGTAAGAAATTATATATTGTGCATGTAGGCATCGACCCTTTAGATATGCATATATATGAAGTATGTTAGGGTACATTTAAATATTAGATTAGTTAAAATTCAGTGAGATAAAAAGAACTACTTTCAACACAATCAAGCTTGGCTTGACTTACAAGCTCTCTTAGCAATTTTCTAATGTATTGTTTGTTTTGGGCAGGACGATTATTTGTACATTGGAGCTTCAGTGTTCGTGGTGGTGTTCTGTGTAATTGAGATGAACAAGCCTGACAAGCCCCACAATTTTGAGCCGCAGATCTACAACATGGACAGAGAAGCGCGCGACAAGTTGATCGAGGAGTACAATTCCATGGACATTTGGGACTTCAACGAGAAGTACGGCGAGCTCTGGGACTTCACTGTCAAGCCAAGAGATGGCATAGTCAAGCGTTGATGACATTAACAAGGATTCAATCGAAGTTGGATGTAAATCATTGTATTTATTTTGAATGATATTAAACATTTCAGACATTCAGCAAAAGTGCATTGGTTACGAAAATAGTTGTTGCTTTATGTTTTTTATTACTGTAAATTTTATATGTTTTTATCTCATCAAGAATCCTTATCTTGTTTCTGCGTTATTTGTTATCTTAAGTTAAACAACCAACACACAACCAGGAGAATTCATGCCTAATCTTTTTTAAAAAATTAAGCAGCCACAGGTCAATTGACATGATAAATCTACTAACTTTCAACTGTTAAATGTTAATATAAAAAAAACATTCAGATATAACTCAATCATCCCAAGTTTTTTTCTCCTGGAAAGTTGTGTTCTACAGCTTTATTGTCAGCCGGAATTTGATCCTACTTTGCCTCAAGAGACAACTTAAACAATGAGAATGTGGCAAAGCATAAATATTATCACAAACCACCAGAGGTATCTAAAGGCTTCACAAATCAACCAACTCTTCCATGCGTAAGCTGAAGCTCCATAACTTTAGTCGGAAGAGCATGTGACACTTGATACCCACAGAGCAGATGTACCTTCTAGCATAGAAACCCCCGGTCGACTGCATCAAAAGGGTCGTGCGCCGAACTGCGGCGTGCATCTAACTGCGGAATTGATAAAAAGAAGTAAAGATTGCAGTTAACTGAATTCAACAAAAAATAGGCTATGTTGGTCGCTTCGATATAGAATGATGACTAAACATCCAAGAGTATGTTTATTCTGACAACTGACATTTGATTAAACTATAGATGTCATTTTCAATCAAACTGAAGACAATCTTAATATGGAGAAGTACAACTGGTTAATTTGATTTCTTCAAGAAAAGATTGGGCTATATCAGATGGTTATCAGAAATGAATTCTTTTCCATTCGAAATGAAACCTAAGGATTGGGCTATATGTTACTATGTTAGGCATCTTTTTTTTTTCTTTTTTTCTACCAACAGTGACCTTCTTCTCTAGAGAAGAAAGAAATAATTGTGTTCGAAACAATCCAACTTAAAGGACAATAAATCCTTAACCTTGAATTTTCAACTGCATAATAGTTTCTTTGCTTGTGCTGGAGCAGAGAGGGGGTAGGTCATAGAGTAACAAATAGATCAGGAGAGTGAACATGAGGTATATTAAAGAACTATGAGTCACTTGTAAAAATAAAACTAGGCGTCAAAGTACATAAGTGACTTAGAAATGGGGCCAATTGCATTTTATCTTTTCATGCAGCATGAAAAAAGATTTTAACAGGTATCAATTAAAAAAAAATGACAATTTCTTAGAGTCAAACAAATGGATAAATTCACGCCTTAGCCCTTGGAGATCCTTTCCGAAGTCATAAGCTAGAGTTGGATACTGAAGATAGAACTCTAAAGTAGCTCATGACTTAAAGATAGGTTGAATCATGAATGCATCGAGGAATAAAAGTCAAACATGTTCGATCCAAGCCTCGAGTGGTTTGTTAGCAGCAGCAGCAGTCGACCAATTAGAGTTTCGAGAAAGGCCTGCATCACTTTGAACTCGGAGGTGATTCGAACCACACGAGCGTGAATTTGGTCTAAAGGCGGAGTTGTTTGCTGCAGCAATAGCTGAGAGCATCTGCTCTGCGCCTGGTCGACTGCAATTCCACCGAGCTTGTTGATCAGGAAGGAGATGAACGCCGCCTCCATCGAACTCATCGCTTATTTTTTTTTTTTTTTTTGGCTTCTTTCAGTGGCTGTGAAGCATCTGCCTGCAAAGGTGTCTTTTCATATCAAGAACTGCAAAGGTAGGCAACGAGAAGGAGGTCCCTCTGCTAGCGACTGGGAGCGAAGATGAGAGGGGAAGCAGCGACGACAGGGATTTAGGGCACGCGATCGTCTAGGTAGCGGAGAGAAGGAGACTTCGCCGGAGAGCAGGAAGTCGGCGATCTTCTGCGGGACGCGGTCAGGCGAGGGATTAGGGCAGGATTTAGGGCACGCCAGTCGCGCGAGTGTTTTTTGTGTGTGCGAGCGGAGGCGGTTCGATTTGATCGCAAGGAGTGGACAGCGTCACGCGAGCGGCACGCGTGTTTTTTTTATCGTTTTGCATTCGGGACAGAGGGAATTCGGGATAGAGGATCCGAACTGCCTCTGCTTAGCCCCAATCCTAATTGACTTCTCGATTACTGAAGCAGCTTCAGAAATCTCCCCTCTTCCAAGCATTCGTTGTTTCGTCTCGATCGCTATGATTCCCTCCATTGGCATCGGGCAAATCCTTAACAGGATATGGGATGCAGCTTCGATCTACCTCGCCAGGCCTCGATCTCGAGTCGAAGACTTGCGCAGAGCCGCGGACCGATTGAGGGCCAAACTGGAAGACGTCGATCAGACCATCGATGAGGCTGAGCGCAACGGGCAAACCGCCTCCAGAGAAGCTCGACTGTGGAAGAGCGAGTCCGAGGCGTTTGTATCCACGGAAGTCGCCGCCATCCAACGGGACTACAGGGCGATGCGGTGCCTCGGAGGCTGGTCGTGGAATTGCATCTCTATCAACCGGAGAGTCACCAAGAAGCGGGAGGAGGTTAAGGAGTTGATTAGCCGACTGGATGTTTCTAGGGTTGTCGCGACGCTGCCGCCGCCGCCTTCGGTGGAGCTTCCCATTTCAAATAATGTAGTCGGGATGCAATCGGATCTGATCGAGATTGTCAATCAGATTAAGGATGAAAATGCCAATGTTATAGGCATCTACGGCATGGGGGGAATAGGAAAGACGACGCTTTTGACGCTCATCAACAACCATGCGGAGATATCCAAGCTCAAGTTTGAGCATGTCGTCTGGATTGTGGCCTCCAATGGATGCAAATTGCAAAAGCTTCAGACGGACCTGGCTAAGAAGTTAAGATTGAATCTTGAAGATGATGATCAGAGTGAAGACGATCGTGCTTCTAAGCTCTTTCACTTCCTCAAGGAAAAGAATTGCTTGTTGTTTCTTGATGACATTTGGGAATCTTATGATCTTGTCAAGTTGGGGATGGAACAAGTACCTGTTGAGCATGGCCAGGAGCAGAAGCGCAAGGTGATAGTTTTCACAACACGCAGCGAGCAATTATGCACTGAAATGAGTGCTGACGTGATAAAAAAAGTGGAAGGCTTGCCATCTGATCAAGCATGGGAACTCTTTATGAAATATGCACGCAAAGATATAATCAACTCGGAGCCAAGAATTAATCAAGTAGCAAAAGAAATTGCTAAAGAGTGTGCCGGTGTGCCTCTTGCTCTTATCACCGTCGGCAGAGCTATGTCTGCAAAAAAGTCATGGGAAGCTTGGAATGATGCCCTCAGGCAAATGAAGCAATCACAGATGCCAAAAGTCACAGGTAAGAAAGAACGCGATCCTATGTTTGCTGCCTTTAAACTTAGCTATGATAGCTTGGAAGATGACAACATGAGAGCTCGACTGTTGTGCTGCTCTTTGTGGCCTGAAGATTTTGAAATCGACAAAGTTGAACTAATACAATGTTGGATAGGCTTTGGCCTAATTGATAATTTTGACTCGATCAATAATGCATTCTGTCGAGGGCACTCTCTTATTGAGACTCTTACATCTGCATGCTTGTTACAACTTGTTGATGAGGAATGCACAACAAGGATTCTTGTTGATGAGGAATGCACAACAAGGATTAAGATGCATGATGTGATCCGAGACATGGCTCTTTGGATGACCTCAGATTGTGGATCCAATCAACACAAGTGGATTGTTAAAGCATGCACTGGATTGAGTCAGTGGGAACTAGAGAATGAGGAATGTCAAGTGGTAGAGAGAGCATCATTCATGCATAATTATTTAAGTTCTTTGCCAAGCCAGACTCCCACTTTTCCCAAACTTTCTGTGTTACTGCTCCAACACAACCCTCAACTAGACTTGATTCCTGGACCATTTTTCCAAGCTTTGCCCGTTTTAACCTTCTTGGATCTCTCGGGTACAAACATCACAGAGCTTCCGAGGGAAATCAATATGTTATCTGAGCTACAACATCTAAACTTGAATTTCACCCCAGTCGAAGCACTACCAGCAGAGTTGAGTAGCCTTACTAAACTCAAGTACTTGCTTCTAGTAGGAACTAATCGTCTTGCCGAAGTACCCAAGGGAACAATATCCATCTTACCTTTGCTGAAATTCCTGGATTTATATGAGAGCAAGTACGCTAACTTGGATGAGCTAAAGGGATTTAAAGGATGCCGGAGATACATTGGAATTACCCTGCACTCAAAGGCATCCCTTGAATGGTTGGGCTCTTTACCACAATTATCAATATGGAAACTCCAACTACAAAACATAGTAGACTTGGCTTATCCAAGTCAACTATTTGAGAGCATCATGAGTAACCGCAACACAAGGCAGGGTCTTGAACGACTAGAGATTGTAAATGTCCTCACAGGTGGTGAATTAACAGTTGCTCGGAGCAACAAGAATCATGAAGAAGGTCTTGAATGTTTGAGGTATATGGTTCTCAAAGCATTGACGATTTGCAGGAAATCACTTGGAAAGCAGTCGAACCTCAAACGATATTTCCTAATCTTCATGAATTGAACATTGTGGATGCAAATTGTTGAGAAACATCACATGGGTTCTTCAGCTACCAAACCTCAGTGTCTTGAGAGTATCAAGTTGTGGTGAGATGGAAGAAATGATAAGTTGTGTTGGAAGTTCCGCGAACTATAGCATCAGCTTACGCTTATTGTCTTTGGCTCAATTGCCTAAATTGAATTGCATCTCAAGGCAGGCATTAACCTTCCCCTACTTGGAGTGGCTATATGTAAGCTTTTGCCCAGAACTCAGAAAGCTGCCATTTGGGGCTGAAATTTGTCAAAATAGATTGAAAGGTATATTTGGTCAAACGGATTGGTGGGAAAATATCATGTGGGAGGATGACAATGAAAAGAATTCGCTCTTCCCCTATTTCAAGACTAAGTTGGTAAGTAACTTTTATGTCCAATAGCATGCAAATCTTTTTTTTTTTAATACTTGAGTAAAAAAACAACACTTTTTGAAAGTTACCATCTCTATGTAATGCCTGACTGCATATACTTAAGCTATGTTATAACATGACTAATTTGTATTACAAAAGAGCATTAGTATTAATTTGTGAACAAAAAGCCACATAAGGAAATTTTTTAAAATAAAAAAGGAGTTAGAGGCTATACTTATTCAAATCCATTCTAACATAGTTGATTTTATTTCACAATATGATGAAGAAAGTGGTTTAAGTAATCTCAAAGAACAGTTCATTTTCATCTTTAAGTTCTCTTTGTTTATCTATGAGCAACTGGAGAGTATTTCTTCCAAAATATAAATTACTAGGGAACCATTTTGGTTGAAATGTCCTCTATTTATTATACTGTTCTCAGGTACCTCATAATAGTGTTTTTAGAATCAGACTGAACCAGCCAGTCTGGTTTGACTTAATGGAACTTATTAAGTCAAAACCTTGCATGCAGAGAAGTAAGAGGTCACCATGCATGAAGAGTGTTTGGCGGCTGTTTGGCACCTCTATTATATATTCATACCTTTACTAGTATATTATTCATTTGTTATTAACAACAACTCCCCAAGTGCTATCTGGTATTCTTATTTCTGAGCATTCACAATCACTTTCTTTGTTAAGATATCTAGATAGTTTGATAGAGATATAGACCACACTTGTTCTGTAATTCTCAGTTTCTTGAAATTAATTAGATGGTGATTTTTTTTTTGTTGTTGCTTCCATTTTTCAGCTAGAAATTGTATTGCGATTGTACAAGGTGTATGTCAAGAAGTCTGCTAGAGCTAAAGTTCTCGCGACTGCTATAAACATTCCTGGTAATCATTCATTTCATTTCTGATCTATTTTCATCGTTTCCTTCTGGACATGACAATTACCTTAACGACTATGAAATATGTGGATATTAATGTGCCTTTGTCCTTTTATCTTTCTCCCCGTGCTATAAAATTATATTTCAGTTTGGTTGATGTCAAATTACTAAGTAATTATTTAGTTATTTTTTTTTTGTTTGGAGCTTTGATTAAAGTGCTAATCAATTGTGGTTCTATTCCATAATTAACTGTCGTCGTTGTGGTTGCAGATGTTTTATCAGTATCGATAGATGGGGACCGTTTGACTGTGGTGGGTGATCATTAGACGTGTGGCATTAGTCAGGAAACTTGGAAAAAAGTTGGGTCGGTGGAAGTCCTCAGCGTTCGACAGGTACTGTGATTTTCTAGTCATGTATAGATTTTGAAATAAAATAATTGGATAGTATTTAATTTATACTTTAATAATTTTTATAATGTGTTTTAAATTTAGTAGCAGATAGTACCTTCTAAGCTATATGTTGTTTGCCACCATAAGTTATATGTTGTTAGACAACTAATTAAAAGGAGAAAATTATATTTTTAGTCTAGTAAATTACATTTTTTTTAATTTTGATTCTGTTTTCTATAAAGTTATATTCTTAGTACATTAATTTGTATTTTTTTTACAATTTCAATATTTTTTTGCACGGAATTCAAATTGATCACTGGTAATTACTTAGCTGGCAGCGACGACGTCGATACTAATATGAAAAATAAATTTGGGCATTTTGAATTTTGGTTGACAAATCGTTTACTTGACAATTTTTATTGATTTTATTGATTCTATTTTTAAGATGATGTGATTTTGATTTTGTATTTACTATTTATTTTACTGTATAGTGGACTTGAAAAATTTGCTATGTAAGCAATTTGTCCACCAAAAGTAAAAATGCTCAAAATTATTTTTCATGTCAGCATCGCTGCCGCCAGTTAGGTAATTATCAATAGTCAATTCGAATTTCGGGCAAAAAAAGGATTAAAATTGGAAAAAAAAATATAAATTATGTACTAAGAATATGAATTTGTAGATAATAAGGTCAAAATTGGAAAAAATGTAATATACCAGACTAAAAATGTAATTTTCTCATTTAAAAATATCTAAAAAAAATAAAACTGACATATGATATTTGTGAACTTAGAAAAAATATATAGTCTCCAATTAATATATATATATATATATATATATATATATATCAAAGAATAGTCTTATGATTCTATCCAAATAATGGATGAATTCATTGAATATATATTCAAGATATATTATCATGGTATATGTTATTAGTTGATGATATTGTTTTAGTAAAAGAGACATATTAAGTAAATGCTAAATTTGAATTTTGTGAAAAATAGATTTTAAATTTATAAAGTAAAAATAAAATATATAAAATTTAAGTTTAATAATATTAAACATAATAAGTTAGGATGGGAGATGACGAGTGTATCTATAATTGAGAGATTTAAGTATTTATGATTCTTTTTACTAAAAGATAAAAGGGTTATGAGAGATATCTTATATAGAATATAAGTAGAATAGTTAAAATAGAAAAAGTGTTAGATGTTCTTTATGATCGTAAAGTATTTCTAAAATTTAAAAAGAAATTTTAGAAACCAACTATTATGATCGTAATGTATCTCTCATCGATTATTTTGTGATAGTAATATGTCAAAATTAAATAAATATCTTAATGAAATAGTTGAGTGTTAAGATACCTTTGACAATTTAGGATGGCGGAAGTAAAATTATCACCGATATATACTTATTCAAATGGCTCACGAAGTGTTACTCTTTTCAATATCGGAATCCGCTTTTAGCTGGTGATCAAGTAATTAATTGTTTTAAAAGTTCATTATCTCCTAGAAATAGAAAGCCTTATTTGTATTTAAGATTAGCTTCGGTTAAAGTTTGGAGTCAATCAATGTTGAAATTTTTTTTAAAAGATTGAAAAAATTTGACAGCGGTGATGTGGAAAATTTTGAACGCGGTAATTTTTTTAAAAAAAAAGATAGTTAGATTTTTATATATAATTATAAACTTATAAAGTAGGATTTGTTTGACTTACCTATCATCATTTTTTTTCAAAACTTTTAAAAATTATAATGGACTGCAACATCAATGCATGATGAATTACATAATAATCATTTATGTTTTAAATATTTTATTTGATTTCAAAGTGCGTTTACTTGTTGATTTTCTATTATATGTAGTAAATAATACATTTTTACTGCTCCGTCATTAGTTGGAAGACGATCATTATGGACAAGCAAAAGGAGACCAAGACAAAGCAACAATCATCACGGAGCCCAATGTGATAATCACAATTTATTTCATGTGGAATTACGTTTGTCATTACTTGATCGATAGAATTTATAATTTTTAATTCTGAACTCACATTACTGTGTTTGTCTTTTTAGGTATCCATGGAGTCTGAACTATCGTGGCCTCGCATTCCATTTACCCTGTAAATCCCAGGAAGTGCGGCAAATATTATTAATAGTTTGATCATCGCAAATATATTTTGTATGGAATCAAATCCTCATTATTTGAGAAAAACGCACATTATCTCTTGCCACCTCACCATCTCCTAGGAACGAACTAGTACTCATTGAGGCATGAGTTGTTGACTTGTTGGAATTTGGAATGATTTTTACTGATTTTGTAACCGATTGACAAATTAAAATTTGCTATGTATTTAATTTTAGAGCAATGACAGTATGAAATTCAACAAGAATGAAGAATGATGTGGTATTTTTTGTATATATATTTGATTATCGTTTGAATATCGACGGCAGTCTCTAGTCGCTGTCCCTAACTAAATTATATCCTAGGAGCATAGTAAATTTGTCAAGGATCACTATAATTAGAATGTTACATCATTTTTATTAACTTTTATGCTTTAAATTCTTATTATGCTATAATTAGAAATGTTACATCATTTTCATTAACTTTTATGTTGCAAATTCTTATTATGAATTATTTTTCTTAATTTTATGGCATGTTTAATTAACATTGTAGTCGTAGACTTGCAGTGTTCAATGTTCATGGTCGAATTGAGAAGGTAAAGAACTAAGAATGCGATTTAATTTGAAATATTGAATTTGGTTAATTCTGTAATATGTAAGAATTTAAATAATTGTAGCCATTATTTTGAGATATTTTATTCAATTTTTGTAAATAAGAGATTAATTATGTGAATGCAGGAGAATGTAAGCAATATTAATTTTCACAGTCCAGATAGAGAGTTATATGTTTTTAAAATTGACAAAAATGTTTTGTAGTCACCAAGGACACCATGAGGATTTAAGTCTCCTCCGGTTCATACATTTCAAGATTTTAACATTCTGGACACAGGGTTATTAAAATTACGACAATCAATTGATACATGGATCTAATTGATTGATCGATTGTTAAATTGAATAGAAAGTTCATTGGTCGATTGATCAACTCGACAATCGACTGTTAAACCGAATAGAAATTAAACTTAGCAATCAACTAATAAACTCGATTGATCGACTGTTAAATCAAACAGAAAATTTAGCAATCGACTAATCAATTCAACTGATCGACTGTTAAACCAAATAAAAAGTTAAGCAATTGACTAATACACTCGATTAAGGCCCTACAGACAGATTTTATGATGAAATTCAACTGATCTTAAAAGCTTATATGGTGTTTATGTACAACTCAATAAGCTCTTGAAGCGGGCAACAACAGCAAGATAAGTTGGGGAACCAACAACACTTCTACTTTGCATCATGGATATTATAAATTGAAACGTGTGTTAATAAGGAATGTTGCCTCCCAGAATGTTATGATATATACACATAGGAAATGCTTCTTCTATGCCAACTTGTTTGGTTTGTTTGACAGAGACATCTACCGCTGTTGGTTTTCTCAGAGCAGATATATAGCATAAGGATGTGTTTATTCCAATGGAGGATGCAAGAGTGTGCCAAAGCCGACCACATGAGATAGTCTCTGCAATTGTTGCAGCTTCTCCAGGTGATCCAGTTAAAGATAGAGATCAAGTTAAAGCTATGAAAGTAAATGAGCATCCCACTCAAGATGTTGTTGACGATTTATTATATATCAATGAGGCTCTATTACAAGAGCTAAGGTTTTAAAAAAAAATAAGGAAGTACTTAATGTATTAATTGAAGATGTGAAGGTTAAAATTATAATTGAAGAATGTTTTGAAAGTCTAGGTGAGCCGGCTAGAGAGGATGAATACTCCTACAATAAAACTCAATCCCTCGCTATTTGAACTTAGCAAGGATAATGAAATTAATCTAACAATTAAAAATATAAACTAATATTAACAATAAAAAATAAATAAGTAAGAGACTCAGATTTTACTTGGTTGCAACCGAGAAGGTTACAATCCAAGGTGTTGAAAAGTTCTATTAGAAAAGATTCTTTTATTAAAGGCGGAGTAACATCTTACAATCTTTGGAAGCTCACATAAGAGTAGGAAAGATAAATTATAGTTGTTGTACTTAATTCTTAACTTTAGTGAGATATTTATAGCCAAAGTGACCGTTTGCTGATGCCACCACTTAGGACAGCTCAGATGAGACCCAAGACGCCCTCAATAGGTAGAAATTTCTCCACACAGGTAACAGTAGCCTAACTGCTACTATTCATTTAGGACGCCTCAGATCCAACCAAGAGCGTCTTAGTTCCAATCTAAGGTGCCTTCAGTCAAAACTAAGATGCCTTAGTTGCGAAGATTCACTGCTTTAACTTTCGTACCCGAGGCATTCTCAAACAGATTTGAGGCATCTCGGGTCTTCAAGATCAACTTATAAGTTTATCTTAATTTTTCTATCCTACTCGATTAGGTGATGCTTCGGCTATCTGGAGTTGAACTCACCCTAACCCAATTTCGACATTCTCCTCGAATGGGCTTTCTACCTCATTGCTAGTCCCTCGGACACACGCGTGTCCTTCTCGTCCATTGATGTACTCTTCCGCAGCTTCTCGTCTCTCGGATGTATCGAGCCCGTCGACTCCCTTCCCGTGTCATCCTTCTTGTTCGCTACATTTTCCGCTCGACTTCTTATGCTCTTAAACTCCTGTGCAATTTGACACAAGGATCAACAATAACAGGACCTAACTTGACTCAGTTGACCATATCAAAATCAATTCGGGGTACTTACAATCTTTCCTTTTTGATAGGCATCAACCTGAGTTAAGTTAGGGTTAATAAAACAAGAAAATAACATTGTTTATGAAAAATAATAAATCTAATTTATGCATTTAAATATTTCATTTAAATTTCAAAAAATATTTGCAATAACCTCCCCTCAATTTAACCCTTATAATTCTCCCCCTGATCATATAAAAAAAGATAGGGTTAAAAAATCACAAAAAGGTTAGAAATAATACCAAAAATTTCTAAGGGGTAATTAGATATAAAACCAGAATTTCTGGAAATTTAGGAATAATTTCATATTTTAACAAATAAATATATTTAGCAAAAATACTTTATCCTGAAAAATCTATTTTGTTAAAAGATTAAATCATAAAAATATATTTCTTTTGCAAAAAGAGTTACTAATTTGTCTACTTATGTAGAATCTAATAAAGAGTCACCAAAAAAAAACTCATTCCTAAAAATAAGCAATCCTACCGATGGGGACTCTCGTTGAAAGTTATAAAATAGGGTCGGTCAGCCAAGCGGATTAGTCAGATACAAGCCTAGATACCTCTTATAAATAATAATAATAATAACAATAATAATAATAAAGAGTCACCAAAAAATTAGATTAGTAAAAACTTATCTTCAAAAAAAAATAATATTTAAAATTGTTTTTGAAAATAAATTCATAGAAATTATCCATCAGTCAAAAAATTTTCAAAATATTTGTCAAAATGTAGAAATAGTACCGTGAAAATATTTTTACAAAGAAATGAATTTTCTATTCATGAAAAAATGATTTTCATTACAGAAAATTTTTTGAAAAATAAGTTTTTAAAATTAGATTTTGATTTTAGAAAATTTTGCTAATTTTTCAAGATAGATAATTTCCAAAAAATCAGGTTTATTAAAAAATAATCTTTGGGATATTTTTAAAATTAAAAACTCTATTTTTTATCAAAAATTCATAGAAATTCGTCTTACAGTCAAAAAATTTTGAAATTTTTTTTGTGAGTGGATAACTTTATTGTCTATCATAGAAAAATTTAGAATGAACTAATATTGGAATGAATACTGTTAAATACCGGATTTTAAAAAAAAAGGTTGAAAAAGTAAATTTCGAAGTTTAAGGGACCTAGTTGTAATTATCTAAACTTGGAGGGGCCTTTTTGTAAAAACATCAAAACTATTATTAAGCCCTAACTTTCCCCGTTTCCTCTCGAAAAAAAAACCACTCGAACCCCCTCTCCCTTGGCAGTTCCGTTTCCTCCCGACGCCGCCCCTTTCTTTCAGTTTCGCCCGGCGCTGTTGAGCTTAGCCGATCGCCGACCCTGTTGCCGCAGCCCACACACGCCGCGACCAGCGAGCGACGCCGCAGCCCTAGCCGACGCCGACACCCGGCGTGCGTGAGCAAGCGAACGACGATTCCCACGCGCCTACGCCTTGTCTTCCAGATTCACTGCCGCCTTGCGTGAGTTGTCGACGACGCCAACATCTTTCGTGCTGGTAAGATTTGGGTTGTGAGTTAATTAGGTTTTGGCTGCTATGAAATTGTTCTTTGATTAATTGAAACTAGGGTTTTTCGAATTGAGCAAAAACAAATCCGAATTGATTAGATTTCGGGTTGTTGTCCAGTTGTTCTGCTCAATTAGGTTTTTGTTTGCTGTCGTGATCTGTAGGTTTAGTGTGGTCGGTGGATTTCTTCAATTGGAATTTGGAGTTGCTATTTTTGTAAATCTCTATCGAATTTGTGGAGCTGCCCTATTTTCTGATCAAATTAGGGTTTTTGTAGTAACATCTCTATTTTGATTAGGTGTTGGTATGCTGTTGGTTTTGGTACAAGTCTGTGCACGTAGATGATGATCGACTTAGCTGGTTTATGGTACATTGTTAATGAACTAGATCTATTCAATTTAGTTTATTGGTGTTTCAGAAATTAAATCAAATTTGGAGTTGTTCATTGGGTTAAACTGGGTGTTTATCCTTCTAAACATAATTTTGATAAATTAGTTTAAGCAGGATCTCATTATTGTTTAGATTTAATTAAATGATTTTGGTAATTAGAGTTATATCCTAATTATACTTAGTAGTTAAATTAGTTATTTTATTATGTTATAAACAGCTAAACTCAGTCCTTGATACAGGACTTTGACTTTGGACTCGTTCAGTTGATCGTGGAAGGTTCTCGTTTACGAAATTCTTCAATAAAAGACGGGTATTTCTCCTTTGTACTCGAGTAGTCTTCTTTACCTTAAAAGCATGACTTATTATGTCTGATAAGTTGCTTGACCTTGTTCTTTGTCGTTATTTAAAACATCGCCGTTGAGACTTATTCTTCGTTGATCTTCGAGTATTCCCAATTCGGATCTGTACAGTCCTCTGTTGGTTTCTGTTCTGTAAAGTACCGCTTGTACGCGAGTACTTAGAAGTCCATTAAACACAGATAGGTTTATTTGACATTAGTAATACCCTACCTATTAGTGTAGGTGCATAATCGTTGGTTTTCGATTTCTGGATAGTTGTATTGACGCATCGTATACTTGTTGGGTTTTGTGAATTTTGTTGCATCGTTGTTTCTTCGGTTGTTTGTGCATCGTATAGCATGCACCATACTTACACGTTGCATACTAACGACTGTTGGGCTTATATTTGGTTAAGCCGTCGTTAGTCATATTGTTGCTCGATTCACTCAACCACTTGTTATCGTGGTAGTTATTAGAGTGCGAGTGTTTGTCCTGTTATGCCAAACAGTGACACCCTCACCGTTGTTTTTAGAGGGATGAGTTGTTGGTGGCTCACCCTCACCGTTGTTTGTTTTTGAGGGATATTTTGTAGCTGTGATAGCTCCCCCTAGGTATAGGGGTCTGGAGTGTGGACTCCTCAGCATCCTGTACACTCAACCACGCCTTATGTGGTATTATTGTTGTTGTTGGAGTGGTACAGTTGTCACAGCCCTACCCACTCGGTCACACAGATGAGATGTGTTGACGGCTTGACTGGCGTTAGGGGTGACACATGTCATTGCATCATGTGCATACGTATTTCGTTTATGCATTTTTCTTGTGATTGTTGCATTTATATGAGCTATGGTTGTTGCACATGATTGACATGCATGTATATCTTGGCTTTAATCTTATTGCGTCGTTTTACACTTGTTTAGTTATTATTCGGTTTTATACCATGTCGTATTATATTGGTTATGCATGATTAGGTAAATCTGATATTTCTTATGGACTGTACCTTTTGATTCTCTACTTCGTTATCTTATTTATGTCATGCTTATTGTCTACTCATATACCCGCAGAGTCCGCCCGGACTCACCACCCCTGTTTCCCTTTTTGTTGTTTCAGATAACAGGTAGTGGTATTGCTTGGAGCCAGGAGATGATCCAGTTGCTAGTCCCTCAGTCCTTCAGTTTCACCGGGTGATTTTGGTTTGGAGTTGTTTCAGAGTTAGTTCTCCGTAGTTTCCTTGTTTCCGCATTTCATATTATTTCTGGAATGGTCTTGATAAAAAATTGTAGTCATGTCTTATTGGTCGGGTTTATTCGTTGTGGAGTTTCTTATTAAGTTGTGTTTTCTTTTATGCCTAAGGTGGCTGAGTCACCCGTTAAATTATTATAAACTGCGTGGTTGTGTGTCTTTTATATATTGTTGTGATGCTAGCCGTATGTGGCTAAGCTATATATGTGAGATAGTATGTATTATTGCCCCATATTGTCCCCCGTACAGGGGAGATGCTGTCCAATTTTCGAGGAAGCATCTGCCTCTGGGGGCGTGACAATTTTTCAGGATATGTACTAGAGTTTATGAATCCTGATACCAATTGAGCTATAGGTATCAGGATTCATAAACTCTAATACTTATCCTGGAGGTCTAGAGTTTGAATCCTAAGAAAGGCAAAAATCCACTGGCCAGAGGTGGGAAGTCCTAGTGAGTAACGACACGGTTGTTGGTCGTCGGCATCGGGGCGCCTTTTTATTGTAACGACACGGTCTCTTAACCCATTGGCGGCCAAATCAACATTTGGTGGCCCAACAACCTGGCCCCTCGGGCCCAACAACCTGGCGGCCAAATCAACATTTGGCAGCCCAACTATGTCGTCGACCAACAACCGATGTCGACGACCAACAACCGTGTCGTTACTCACTAGGTCTTTCCACCCCTGGCCAGTGGATTTTTGTCTTCCTCGGGATTCAAACTCTAGACCTTCAGGATAATTACTAGAGTTTATGAATCCTAATACCAATTGAGTTGTAGCTCAATTGGTATCAGGATTCATAAACTCTAGTACTTATCCTGGAGGTCTAGAGTTCGAATCCCGAGGAAGGCAAAAATCCACTGGCCAGGGGTGGAAAGACCTAGTGAGTAACGACACGGTTGTT
This sequence comes from Boesenbergia rotunda, assembly GCA_024364735.1. NCBI lineage: Eukaryota > Viridiplantae > Streptophyta > Magnoliopsida > Zingiberales > Zingiberaceae > Boesenbergia > Boesenbergia rotunda. Next base: position 91,999 of record JAGFNQ010000361.1, on the reverse strand, counting down.
GGTCGTCGACATCGGTTGTTGGTCGACGACATAGTTGGGCAGCCAAATGTTGATTTGGCCGCCAGGTTGTTGGGCCCGAGGGGCCAGGTTGTTGGGCCACCAAATGTTGATTTGGCCGCCAATGGATTAAGAGGTCGTGTCGTTACAAATACTTGCGAAACAATTTTTCTAAAAAGAGCTAAAAATATACAATTTTACTATTCCAAAAATAAGCAATTATAGTCTAGTCTGCAAAAAAAAAAAATCTGATTTTAGAATCCAATAAAGATCTATACATACTAGATTGATCAAGAATTTGGGTGCAATATAATTTTTTGGATACTTTTACAATTTGACCCATATAATTTAGTCCTCCATGATTTCTAAAATTTCTTTTTAGGTTACTTGAAATATTTGAATATGTAATATCTTTTCTTAATTCTTTAATTTGTTGTTTCAGTTTATCATTTTTAAATTTTAAATTATCATAAAACTCTAATGGACATGCAGTGGTCAATTTTCTTTTTAGATCTACATATTTAAACTTAAATTTATAGAATAATCTAGTCATTGATTTTATACCAGAATATAGGGTTGAAGCAATCTATAGTCCGGTGTGACCATATGTTTTGATATTTGGGCAAAAAATTTAAGTTAAGTTCACCTTTGTATTTGATATGTGTATTTGAATGTGCTGGTTTGTAGGATACACATACACTCAGCTTGACGACTTTGAGTCTGGTGAAGGATGACATGAGGATGAGCCGTGGGCTTGTATGCATCCGAGGGACCGTGAAGAAGACAACAACGATGAGTCGAGGGAAGCACACTTCGAGGCATACGCGAAGGATAACATGTGGAAACGAGTCACAGGCTTGTATACATCTGAGAGACAAGAGCCAAAGCAAATAAGACTTGGGCAAGAGTCAAGGCTACAAAGGAAGAGTCAAATGAGTTGTGAGGGTCCGAGTGCGAGTAAACTATACTCGGAAAGGGAACCCCAAGGTTTAGGGTTTGGTCAGTCGATTGGTATGGGGTTAGTCGACTGGTAGAGGTCACAGAAGGATCAGTTGACTGATCTTCTGTGCAGTTGACTGGTGTCGGCTGAATTCGAATGTTGGGTTGTAACGTTCGAATTCGACAGCTGGCAATCGACTGGTGTTAGCACCAGTCGACTAGTAACTGTTGGATCAGCAACGAGCTCTATTTAAGAGAGCTTGGTTTGTTTGAGCAAGGTTGACGAAATTGGTCTTGGTTAAAGGCCAATTAGTAGTCTAAATGCTCAAGTGTTCGTGAGAGGTTGTGGCGAGGTTTCTCCACCCACAAGGAGCTACACGAGCTAGCTGGAGGTCTTTCGGAGAGTCATCCACCGACGGATCAGGATCTATGTTCATCTCTTATATTTGTTATCGGTATATTCTTTTTGTACTTACATTTAATTTCAAAGGTAATAATAATTTGTTACTATATACCTTATTTTTGTCCAAGTTTGCTTAGAGGAGCTATAGTGATGACCCACTCGACAACAATAAAGGATCACGAATCTTAGAGTAGTAGTTGTTAGATTATCAACCAAGTAATTAAAATCGAACTATGTCCTAATCCGTTTTATAACTTTATAATTAAAATCGATCAAACATCAAAGATTTAATTAGTTCTTGGCAGGTGAAAGAGTTTCCATAGAATACATAGTAGAGAATTAGTTTTGAGATGGGTGAATTTGTTTATGATTGTGCGTGGAAAGTTGAACTCTTGTAATAACAAGTAGTTTCTTGTGTGAATTTTGTGCTAAAGCTCTTGGTGAAACACTTCAAAGTTGAGGCAAAGCAACGCTTCAAACTGTTTAACTATTTACCGGCCGGCTTCGATCCGCTACCTTCTTCAATGTCCATTCCCTTTACTCTCTTTAAGTAAAACTTCCTTGGCATCGAAACGTTAAGCAAGACGAGCATGAAGAACAAGAAGATATGAGCTCACCGGGATCGACAGTGTGGCACACTCCAATTCCATTTTTTTTTTGGAAGCATTATAGCAATGGTGATTCTAGTGGTCTTGGGTGCTGCTTATGTTGACCTACTCTCATCGCAAGTCGTCCTGGGTTGGTACGTGGAGCCAAGGTTAATTTGTGGTGATGGCCGGAGGTAGTATTCCTAATCTTTTTGTTATTTTTATTTTGAAAAAACAAATTAAAATCTAAATTTTTTTATTCTAAAAATATTTTTATTTTACACTATTATATTACAACTATTAAAAAAAAATCCACACATATATATATATAGTGGACTTTTATATATAATTTTTTTATTAATTTAGTCAAAATTACTTATTAAAAATTATTTCAATACGAATAAAATAAATATTATTATTATAATAGTTACTATAATATTATAGTTGCTAAAAAATTTACTATAATTTTAGCTGTTGGTGTGATTTTGATCCCGTTTAAATACTTATTTGATCAAATTGAAAAAAATAATACAAAAGTATTTTTCGTATATTTATTTATTAAGTTAAATTGATTTATTTTTATGAGTGATGTTGAAATAAAAGTATTTTAGAAAAAAACATAAGAAATATGGTTGGTTCTGATTTTCTTTTTAATAAACTTCTTTTATTAATTATGTTAATTACGATTTTTTTTTGTATAGTTTACCGAGTATTAAATATCAGAGATTTAAAATTATTTTAAACAAATCAAATACTAAAATGTAACACATGACAACAGCTCAGCATGTCTCTTCTAATAATTGTTCACCCATGACAACAGCTCAGCTTAATAATTGTTCACACATGACAACAGCTCAGCATGTCGCTTTCGCTTTTAATAAGTGTTCACACATGACAACAGCTCAGCATGTCTCCATTAATAATTTTTCGCCTCCGGATTATGGTGCAACCGTATGATAATTAATCATTAATTCAGGTATTCATGATTCGATCTCTAGTTACGGTGTATTTATAAAAAAAAATTTCTAAATGGGACGCGAACCCTGAGACGCTGGGCTTTTAGACTGCCCACCGCGAGCGCTTCCCGATTTACCTTGGTGACCGGTGGAAAACTTCCATGGGACAAGGTCGGTCATCCCAGATTCAATTTGTCTGCTACCTTGTTCATCATTTTTTTTTCTTTTGATAATTGTTCACACATCACACGCCCCCACGGGCTGGATCGGATGGTAAGGCGCCTGCTCGATTTCGTCGAGGTCACAGGTTCGAAGGTCGCCAGTTGCGTACGGGGATAAAACCCTGGTCTGCTGGCATTAATTCCCTCAACCCCAGGCGCCTCACCACACCAGTGATAACCGTGGTTTGTCTCCTTCTGGAAACCTATGGGGCCGGGACTAGGGGGCCGCTAAGAGTAATGATTGGGAGAGTGAATGCGACGAGATCATAATTGCGGCGGTTCCCGATGAGTTCACCGATTTTCTTAGGATATAGTTTGATTCGGGACGGTGATCAGAGGCCGCCGGTGGTGTCCGATCGGTGATCGAACGTGTATACAATAACTGCCACGTCATTCACTCTCCCATTCAATTCCACCTTTTTTTCGTCTTTTAATAATTGTTCAGCCTTCTGGATTATAGTGCAATGATTAATCACTATCTCAGATATACAGGATTTGATCTCCAACTATGACGTATTTGTAAAAAAAAATTAAATAGGATGTGAACCCTGGGACATTGGACTTCTAGACCGTCCATCGAAAGCGTTTACCGATTTACTTAAGTGATCAGTAAAAAATTTTTTAAGACCGAATCGATCCCTCGAGATTGAAAAAAATCTCGTTAATCATTTCTGTTTTTTTACTTTTAATAATTGTTCACATTATTGGCTGTTGACTCACAGTCCATTGCCTCATGGCTTCTCGACTGCTGAAGTTTCAGTGATCTCCCTCTTCCCAATTCCTTCTCCACTGCTTGCGATCCAAGCATTTGCTGTTTCGCCTCGATCATCATGAATCTCTCCATCGATTTCGGTCAATTCCTCAACAGGATATGGGATGCAGCTTCCATCTACCTCACCAGGCCTCGATCACGCGTCGAACACTTGCGCAGAGCCTCGGAGCGATTGAGGGCCAAACTGGAAGACGTCAACCAGGCCATCGATGAAGCTGAGCGCAACAGGCAAACAGCCACCGCAGAATCTCGACTGTGGAAGCGCCAGGCCGAGGCGTTTGTATCTACGGAGGTCGCCGCCATCCAACGGGACTACAGGGCGATGCGGTGCTTCGGAGGCTGGTCGTGGAATTGCGTCTCCATCAACCGGAGGGTCACTAAGAAGTTGGAGGAGGTGCAGGAGTTGATTAGCCGAGTAGATCTCTCCAAGGTTGCGCCGCCGCCGCCGCCGCCGCCGCCGCCGCCGCCGCCGCCGCCGCCGCCGCCGCCGCCGAGAAGCGGGAGAGTCACCAAGAAGCGGAAGGAGGTGAAGGAGTTGATTAGCCGAGGGGATGATTTTAAGCTTCCCATTTCAAATAATGTTGTCGGGATGCAATCGGATCTGATCGAGATTGTGAATCAGATTAGTGAAGAAAATATCAGGGTTATAGGCATCTACGGCATGGGGGGGATAGGAAAGACGACGCTTTTGAATCTCATCAACAACCATGAAGAGATCTCCAAGCTCAAGTTTGAGCATGTCGTCTGGGTTGTGGGCTCCAAAGGATGCAAATTGCAAAAGCTTCAGATGGACCTGGCTAAGGAGGTAGGACTGAATCTTGAAGATGATGAGAATGAAGATGCTTGTGCTACTAAACTCTTCAACTTCCTCAAGGGAAAGAATTGCTTATTGTTGCTTGATGACATTTGGGAATCATATGATCTTGATATGTTGGGGATGGAACAAGTACCTGCCAAGCATGGCAAGGAGCAAAAGCGTAAGGTGGTAGTTTTTACGACGCGCAACAAGCAAGTATGCACGGGAATGAGGGCTAATGTGAAGAAAAAAGTGGAAGGGTTGTCATCTGATCAAGCATGGGAACTATTTCAAAAGTATGTGGGTGAAGATGTAATCCACTCAGATTCAACAATTAATCAACTAGCAAAAGAAATTGCTAAAGAGTGTGCTGGTGTGCCCCTTGCTCTCATCACCGTCGGCAAAGCCATGTCCGGAAAGAGGTCACGGGAAGCTTGGAATGAGGCTCTCATGCAGCTGAGGCAATCACAGATGCCGGAAGTCACTGGTATGAAAGAAAGAGATCCTATGTTTGTTTCCTTTAAACTTAGCTATGATAGCCTGGAAGATGACAATATGAGAGATCGCCTGTTGTGCTGTTCTTTGTGGCCTGAAGATTTCGAAATTGACAAAGACGAACTAATACAATGTTGGATAGGCCTCGGCCTGATTGATGATTTTGACTCGATCAATAATATATTCCACCGAGGGCACTCACTTATCGAGACTCTTACATCTACATGCTTGTTAGAACTTGTTGATAAGGAAAGCTTGACAAGGATCAAGATGCATGATGTGATCCGAGACATGGCTCTTTGGATGGCCTCGTATCGTGGATCCAATCAACACAGGTGGATTGTTAAAACACACCTTGGGTTGAATCAGTTGAAACTAGAGGATGAGCAATGCCAAGTGGTAGAACGAGCATCATTCGTGCATAATTGTTTAACTTCTTTGCCATGGAAGACTCCTACTTTTCCCAAACTTTCCATTTTCATGCTCCAAGAGAACCCTGAGTTAGTTTTAATTCCTGGGTCATTTTTCCAATCTTTGCCTAGTTTGACATTCTTGAATCTCTCGGGTACAAACATCATAGAGCTTCCGAGGGAAATCAACATGTTGTCTGAGCTCCAACATCTAAACTTGAACTTCACCCGAGTCGAAGCACTGCCAGCAGAGTTGAGTAGCCTTGCCAAACTCAAGTACTTGCTTCTGGTAGGAACTGAGCATCTTGCCAAAGTACCCAAGGGAACAATAGCCAATTTATCTTTGCTCAAATTTTTGGATTTATACCAGAGCAAATATGCTAACTTGGATGAACTAGAGAGATTTGAAGGATGCCAAAAATACATTGGAATTACCCTGCACTCAATGACGGACCTTGACCGGTTGGGCCTTCTACCACAATTAACTACATGGAAACTCCAACTACAAAACATGAGAGACTTGGCTTATCCAAGCCAACTATTTAAGAGCATCATGAGGAGCCACAACACAAGGCAGGGCCTTGAACAACTAGTGATTGTAGATATCATGACAGGTGGTGAATTAACATTTGATTGGAGCAAAAAGGATCATGATGAAGGCCTCGAATGTTTGCGGTATATGACGCTCATAGCTATCCACGATTTGCAGAAAATCACTTGGAATGCAGTTGAGCCACAAATGGTATTTCCTAATCTCCACGAATTAAACATTTTTGAATGCAAAATGTTGAAAAATGTCACCTGGGTTCTTCAGCTACCAAACCTCAATATCTTGAGAGTATCAAATTGTGGTGAGATGGAAGAATTGATAAGTTGTGTTGGAAATTCCACCACCTCTAGCATCAGCTTACGCTTACTGTCTTTGTCTCGATTTCCTAAATTGAATTACATCTCACAGCAGTTACTAAGCTTCCCCTACTTGGAGTGGCTATATGTAAGCTTCTGCCCAGAACTCAGAAAGCTGCCATTTGGGGCTGAAATTTGTAAAAATAAACTGAAAGGTATATCTGGCGAAAAGGATTGGTGGGACAATATCCAGTGGGAGAATGTCAATGACAAGAATTCACTCTTCCCCTATTTCCGGTTTGCTTTCGTAAGTAATTTTTATTAACAATAGTACGCAATCTTTCTTTTTCCATATATACTTGAGTAAAAAACAATACTTTTTGACAACAACTCCTCAAGTGCTTGGCGGCTGTTTGGCACCTCTATTATATATTCATTCCTTTACTAGTATATTATTCATTTGTTATTAACAACAACTCCTCAAGTGCTATCTGGTATTCTTATTTCTGAGCATTCACAATCGCTTTCTTAGTTAAGATATCTAGATAGTTTGATAGAGATATAGACCACACTTGTTCTGTAATTCTCAGTTTCTTGAAATTAATTAGATGGTGATTTGATTTTGTTGTTGCTTCCATTTTTCAGCAAGAAATTGTATTGCAATTGTATATGGAGGATGCCGAGGAGTCTGCTAGAGCTAAAGTTCTTGCGACTGCTATAGAAATTCCTGGTAATCATTCATTTCATTTCTGATATATTTTCATGGTTTCCTTCTGGACATGACAATTATCTTAACGACTATGAAATATGTGGATATTAATGTGCCTTTGTCCTTTTATCTTTCTCCCCGTCCTGTAAAATTATATTTCAGTGTTGTCGATGTCAAATTACTAAGTAATTATAAAGCTAATTCTTTTTTCATTTGGAGTTTTGATTAAAGCGCTAATTTTCTTGCTTCTGTTAGCAGGTGTTGTATCAGTACATCTGGAATCCGATAAGAACCGTTTGATTGTGGTGGGTGATGAAGTCGACTCGGCGGCATTAGTCAGTAAACTTAAAAAAAAGATACGGTCGGTGCATCACATGTCGATTCATCAAGTCACTGAGAAGCTGGAGGAGGTGCAGGAGTTGATTAGCCGAGTGGATCTTTCTAGTGTTGCTGTGCCCTCGCTCTCTCCCTCGGCCCCGGCCCCGGTCCCCACCATGGAGCTTCCCATTTCAGGAAAGGTTGTCCGTAATTTATTTCACACCTTTACTAGTATATTACTCATTTGTTACTAACAAAATATAAATATATTGATAGAGATAGACCACACTGATATGTAGTTCTCAGTTTCTTGAAATTAATTTGATAGTGATTTGAAGTTGCTGATATTTCCCTTTTTCAGTTAAAAATTGTGTTGAAATTGAGGCTGATGGATCTAAAATCTAAAGCTAGAGCTCGCAAACGTGCTGTAGGAATTCATGGTAATTATTCATTTCATTCCTGATCTATATTCATTGTTTCATTCTAAACATGACAATTACCTAACAACTACTGAAATATGTGTATATTAATTTGCCTTTGTCCTTGTATCTTTCTCCCCGTGCTATAAAATTATATTTCAGTTTGGTTGATGTCAAATTACTAAGTAATTATTTAGTTAATTTTTTTTTTGTTTGGAGCTTTGATTAAAGCGCTAATCAATTGTGGTTCTATTTCATAATTAACTGTCGTCGTTATGGTTGCAGGTGTTGATTCAGTATCGATAGATGGGGACCGTATGACTGTGGTGGGTGATGGTTTAGTCGAGTTAAGATTAGCCAGGAAACTTCGAAAAAAGTTGGGTCCGGTGGAACTCCTCAGCGTTGGACGACAGGTACTGTGATTTTCTAGTCATGTATAGATTTTGAAATAAAATAATTGGATAGTATTTAATTTATAATTTAATAATTTTTATAATGTGTTTTAAAGTTAGTAGCAGATAGTACCTTCTAAGTTATATGATGTTTGCCACCATAAGTTATATGTTGTTAGACAACTAATTAAAAGGAGAAAATTATATTTTTAGTCTAGTAAATTATATATATATTTTAATTTTGATTCTGTTTTCTATAAAGTCATATTCTTAGTACATTAATTTGTATTTTTTTTTTCAATTTCAATATTTTTTGCACGGAATTCAAATTGATCACTGGTAATTACCTTGCTGGTGTTGGAACCCGGATGGCTAGAGGGGGGGGGGGGGGTGAATCTAGTTGGACACAAAATTTTTGAGCTTTTCAAATCTATTCTGCACTTCAGAGTTAGGCAACGGAAGCAAATGCAGAAACAGAAAACTAAAAACAACAACCCAAAGCAAAGGAAAGCAAACCGACGCTAACACCTCGATATACAAGGTTCGGGGATAACTTGCCCCTACTCCTTGGCGTGCCCGTAAGGTGGGCGATCCCTTGATCGTCGGCAGATCAAGCCCTGGTGAACACCGGATAAGATAGAGCATCCTTCTCGTTGGAGAAACCTCTCCACAGATCTCACGGATGATAGAACTTGAGTACAGGAGATCACACAAAAAGGAACACTCACAAAGCTCTCACAGGAATGCAACAAGATCGCTCAAGCACAAAGCAACAAAGAGCACGAACACAGCCCAGCCAAACTTCCCAAGTTTCTGTCTTGTTCACCCCCGCTCCTCTGCATCCAGCTTTGTCTCTTAAGCTCCCTCTCACCATCACAAGCTTCATCAGCATCCACTGAGCCAGCCTGAACCCACTGACCTTCCTGAGCACTCAGTCCACTGAAGACCTCCTCTCCAGCTGAGTCTCCGTTAGTCGCCAGCAGCTCCAGTTGCCGTTGAAACCTGAGAAGAAGAAACAAACAAACATGCTCCAAGGAAAGCCTCCCATTGACCCTCCTTGAGTGTTTGAATCACCTGCTATCACCTGCACACTCCAACAGAGGCTTAGCAATGCATATCAAAAAGAAATCAGCAAGTAGCAGAGAATCGGCAGTGAAAACAGACGCGATCAGAGCTTCTGACAGCTTATTTGAATTAATGTTCTGCTCCTGATCGGTCCCCAGACCGATCAGGGAGGAGCTTGATCGGTCACCAGACCGATCCAGAAGTCTTCTGCATATTCCTGATTGGTCCCCAGACCAATCAGGCCACTCTCCGACCAATCATGCTCCATCCTGATCGATCCAGGTCTGAGTGAACAGTAACCGCGAAAATCAAATCCTAAGTCTTTGATCGGTCACCAGACCGTTCAGAACCTGATCAGTAGGGGAACTCAACTCACTGAGTGCTCCCTGATCGGTCACCAGACCGATCAGGAGCTGTGCAGTGAGTGAAACTCATACTCCCTGATCGGTCACCAGACCGATCAGTCATCGCTGGATCGGTCACCCGACCGATCCACGAAGGAGCACCGTGCCAACTTCCTTGATCGGTCACCAGACCGATCCAGGCAAGCCCAAATGCACTCTAAGTCACGAGAACAAGCCTTCAACCCTTCTCTGACTGGTGCCATGCCCAACTTTACTCACTGGGACTTCAACCTAGCCCTCCAAGCTAGGACCTGACTTCACTCACCACGGTTTTGGTCACCCGGCTTCACTCACCGGGACCCGGCTTCACTCACCGGGATTTCAACCTAGCTTCACTCACTAGGATTTCAATCACCCGGCTTCACTCACCGGGATTTCCACCACCTGGCTTCACTCACCAGGACCCGGCTTCACTCACCGGGATTTCAACCTAGCTTCACTCACTAGGATTTCCATCACTTTCTTCACTCACCAAGACCCGACTTCACTCACCAGGATTTCCACCACCTGGCTTCACTCACCAGGACCCGGCTTCACTCACCGGGATTTCAACCTAGCTTCACTCACTAGAATTTCCATCACTTGGCTTCACTCACCAAGACCCGGCTTCACTCACCATGATTTCCACCACCTGGCTTCACTCACCAGGACCCGGCTTCACTCACCGGGATTTCCATCACCTAGCCCTCCAAGCTAGGACTTTTTCCCACCTAACCCTCCAAGTTAGGACTTTTCACATGCCAGCGTGCGATCTCCCGATCCACCTGGACTTAATCCGAATTCAACCAAACTTGAATCAAACTTAAATCGGTGTCAACACCAAAACAACAATTAGGGTCAGACTGCATCAATAATCTCCCCCTTTTTGTTGTTTGACAACCCGATTTAAGTTTAGGCATTAATGATTAATTGAAGGCAGTTCAATTATCGTAAGGGAATCAAAATCCTCCCCCTACAATAACCCTAAACTTAATCAACCATTTTCTCCCCCTTGTCAAACATCGAAAAGGGTATGGTTATTAAGTTTGAACATACCTCCCCCTCAAACACGGGTCTCTCCCCAAACCCAAATTAATCAAATTTAAGTTTTGAATTGCACATGAAAACATATACAGAATAATATTATGGTCAAACATGTATATGTTTCATATGACAAGTAAGTCAAAGGATGATTTTGGAATTGCATATGAGAGGCATATACCATAAATGTATCATGGCAACAGTGTATACACATCATATGACAATAAGTGTGAATTGCACATGTAAACATATACAGAAATATATCATGGTCAAACATGTATATGTTTCATATGACAAGTAATAATGCAACTTCATCAGACTTATGATTGATACAGAAAAATTTCTAATGTATCTATGAACAATCAGTTTTCAGAAAAATTTCTGTAATTCTGATTCATTCAAGATGAGACTGCATTAACATTCGGAATTTCATGTGAAGACATATACAGATGTATATCATGGTCAAATACGTATATGTTTCACATGACAGGTAATGAATACATCTGTATCTGACACATAATCCTGATTGGTTTCCGTGACCGATCAGGTTTGTTGATCATGTGATACAAAAACATATCTGATTAGTTTGGGGAGCAATCAAATTTCAGAAAAATTTCTGAAACTCTGATACGTTCCTGATCAGGCTGCATTAACAATTATCATTCCATAACCGGGGAGTAGACTCTATTGATATTCGATATTTCAGAAAAAATTTCTGAAACACGACATTAAGAACAAGAGTCATGACTCAACAAACCCTTTCTTATGAATTTGAACATTCCAACATAGGTTTGTATCAAATCACTATTAAGTATCAGGTTTGTACCACTTGAACAAATGTGTTTCAATTGTAATTGGTTTGTATCTGATATGTTAGGAGTATGATCATTAAACTGATACAATTCGATGAGAAGAGATTGGCTTGAGGAGGTTTTGGATCAATTTGGAACGATCTGGGAGTTCCTTGATTAGAGTTGGTCTGATCGGTCACCAGATCGATCAGAAGCACCCCTGATCGGTCGGTGGACCGATCAGGGATGATACAGAATGGTTTCTGAAACTGATCAGTTTCAGAAACAAGTTCGTTTCAACTCTTAATCACTCTAATCCCTAATACAATCAGATTTACTCCCTAAATGAGTTCCATTAACCATAAATCATTTAATCAAAACAAGCAATCTGATTTGGGTCTCTTAACTAAGCTTCATTTCATATCAAGGATTAAGAATTTCCATGGATTAATATACCATCATTAGGTTGACTGATCAATTATGTTCTAAGCATGTTCTTGGATGTCAAAACATGTTTGTATCAAAATTCCAAGGCAGGTATGCATACCATCACTTGAACAGGAAGTTTATAATCATGGATAGCATGGATGCATATTGCTATTTATCAACATTAATACATGAATGAAATCTATGTGTGCCAAGGCATGATCGGAATGTTTTTAGCATGATCATTTTTATTCCAAACAAATTTGATAATTCAATCTACACCTAAGTGTTGATATCTCAATAATCCAAATAATATTGGGCATATGAAAAACGTCAAGTTTGATGAGAAAACAGCTAAGTCATAGAAGTTAAGTATTGAGTCTTGAATCATCACAAATTATGAGTTCATACTTGTTTCCTAACATGTCTTCATGTTGTGTACCACATATAGTAAACTCATGGCATACTAGAACAGGTTCAAAAACACCTTAAGCTTGAGTTATGGCATATCATTAATCATCATTTGCAGTAAACATAAATTGCTATAGGAAAACCGATTATCCTAAGCAATTCATGGCAAGAGGAAGTTGTGGGTTAGTCTAAGCCATTCATGTGAATTTGAGGAAATGGTAAGCACATTCCTAACTAGGAATGACTATATGTTTGGAGCACCAAATATCAACCACCCATGTTGATAGATGCCCCCCTCAACCTAAGCTATACAATTCGAAATATAGAAGTTTTAGGTACCCAAATTTTGGGACCTAAAGAATCTACAATGAATGACTTTGGCATCCATGCCTTAGTCAATTTCTGTTTGACTTTTCGAACCTTAGAATCATTTGATGATCTAAGATAGGTTCTTGATATTAAAGATATGACACTAGGTTCTTTAGGTTGGTAACCCAAACCAACCTTGTTGTAAGTCGCCTTTTGTGAGTTTAAGATCATATCTAGGGTTTTGGAACTTGTTGAAAATTTCTCAAGAATATTCTTGAGGTTTTCAATTTCACCCTTCAAGCCCTTATTTTTATCCTCAAGATTTTTAACATGCAAATTATCAAGATCCTCATCCTTAGAGGATTTCTCATGAAAATCATTAATATCCTTCCTCCTAGAGGATTTCAATTCTTCTACTTCCAATTTCAACAATTTAACTTTGTTCTTGGATTTTTTAAGCAACCTAGCTAGACATGCAATGGTTCTATAGCACTTATCTAGCTCGGGAGAGATTACCTCTTCATCATCCGAAGATGATGAAGGCGCGGTTGAGGAGCTTGATTCGTCTCCACTCTCCTCTTCATTCGAATCCTCTATGGCCATGAGGGCACGGTGATGAGTGTACTCCTCCTCCTCTTCTTCGAATGAACTAGAGGACGATTCATCCCATGTGGCCCTCAAGGCCTTCTTTTTCTTCTTTGATTTATCCTTCTTCTTCTTTAACTTTGGACATTCGTCCTTGTAATGTCCTTTCTTGCTACACTCATAACAAGTAACATTAGACTTATCAATTTTAGAATCTCTAGGGTTACCTTTACCCTTGAAGCGCCGGCTCTTCCTCATCATTCTTCTAACAAAGTTGGCCATCTCGGAGGAAGAAGACCAGCTGCCCTCCTCTTCGAACTCGGACTCGGATGAGGATGAAGATGAAGAGACTTCCTTCTTCTTCCCCTTCTTCTTCTTCTTGTTGTCACCTGCCACTAAAGCAATACCTTTCTCTTTTGAACTTTTGTTAGAGATCTCATGTAGTTTCATTTCACAAAATAGATCTTCTAACTTAACAAAAGATAAATCTTTGGAAACTTTGTAGGCATCCACCATGGATGACCACAAAATATTCCTAGGGAAGACTTTGAGTACATACCTCACTAGGTCTCTATTTTCTACCTTTTCATTTATGGAGTGGAGACCATTCAACACTTCTTTAAACCGTTCATGGAGTTCACTTACCTTTTCATTTTCTCCCATGGTGAGGTTTTGGAGTTGGCTGTGAAGCAAATCCTTCTTGGCTCTCCGGGTGTCTTGAGTTCCCTCATGGAGCTCAAAGATTTTGTTCCAAAGATCTTTAGCACTTGTAAAAGGACCCACCTTGATCAACTCCTCCTTAGTCAACCCGCATTGCAAAGTGACCACCGCTTTGGCATTTGCTTCACTCTTTCTTATTTGCTCAGCCGACCAACTTGAGAAATCGAGATCTTTTCCTTCAACATCTCTTGGAGGGATGAAACCTTCTTTGACCGAGAACCATATGCTCATGTTTGTCTTCAAATAAAACTCCATCTTCGATTTCCAAAATTGAAAATCTGAGCCGTCGAAGAGTGGAGGTCGGTTTGTGCTCATTCCATCTCTTCCAGTCATCTTGTTGATAACTCTCGGATGTTAAGCCTTGAACAGAGCCCCAAGCTCTGATACCACTTGTTGGAACCCGGATGGCTAGAGAGGGGGGGGTGAATCTAGTCGGACACAAAACTTTTGAGCTTTTCAAATCTATTCTGCACTTCAGAGTTAAGCAGCGGAAGCAAATGCAGAAACAGAAAACTAAAAACAACAACCCAAAGCAAAGGAAAGCAAACCGACGCTAACACCTCGATATACAAGGTTCGGGGATAACTTGCCCCTACTCCTTGGCGTGCCCGTAAGGTGGGTGATCCGGGCGAGCGATTTTTTTATCAGGGATAAGAGCCCGGTCGGAGAAAACCCTGTTCAACCCGGTTCAAGGAGAGCAGAGGTTGGGGCATGCGGAATCCCAGTTCGGGATCAAACTCGCCCAAGGTCGTCCCCCCGTGGTCCGAGACTCGAAATCGGGTGCCCAGGATCCGGAGCACATGGTCGAGCCCTCGAGGCCGAGCTCTTGGGGCCGAGCCCTCGAGGCCAAGCTCCTGAGGTCGAGCAATCGAGGCTGAGCTCCCGAGGCCGACCTCCCGAGGATGACCTCCCGAGGTCGAGCGATCGAGGCTGAGCTCTCGAGGCTGACCTCCCGAGGTCGAGCGATCGAGACTGAGTTCTCGAGGCTGACCTCCCGAGGTCGAACGATAGAGGCCGAGCTCTCAAGGCTGACCTCCCGAGGTTGAATAATCGAGGCCGAGTTCTTAAGTCTCATTCTTCGCAAGGCCCCGTCAGAACTCTCCGTTAAGAGGCTCCGTCATCATCCGACGTGGCCGCCCAACGTTAATTAGGGGTAGGATCACAGGCTGGCGGACTGCTGTGTCAGTCTCATTCCGCCGCTAAGACATCCAATTAATTAACCTAATCTCTGACTAATTCTTGATGGAATGTGACAGTTCGCACGCGGGAGGACCCTATATAAACCCCATTTGGTCTCTGAAAAGAGGAGGCTGCCATTTACAACCACATCATTATATTGAGAGCTCTAAATTCGATCCGACCTCCCAAGCTACAGCAGACCGGGTCGGCTTGGTTAGACCGAGTCATTCGGGGGAAGAACCGATCTTCGCTTGTCGACAGGATCAGTGGGCGATCCCTTGATCGTCGGCAGATCAAGTCCCGATGAACACCGGATAAGATAGAGCCTCCTTCTCGGTGGAGAAATCTCTCCACAGATCTCACGGATGATGGAACTTGAGTACAGGAGATCACACAAGAAGGAACACTCACAAAGCTCTCACAGGAATGCAACAAGATCGCTCAAGCACAAAGCAACAGAGAGCACGAACACAGCCCAACCAAACTTTCCAAGTTTTTGTCTTGTTCGCCCCCGCTCCTCTGCATCCAGCTTTGTCTTTTAAGCTCCCTCTCACCATCGCAAGCTTCATCAGCATCCACTGAGCCAGCCTGAACCCACTGACCTTCCTGAGCACTCAGTCCACTGAAGACCTCCTCTCCAGCTGAGTCTCCGTCAGTCGCCAGCCGCTCCAGTGGCCGTTGAAACCTGAGAAGAAGAAACAAACAAACCTACTCCAAGGAAAGCCTCCCATTGACCCTCCTTGAGTATTTGAATCACCTGCTATCACCTGCATACTCCAACAGAGGCTTAGCAATGCATATCAAAAAGAAATCAGCAAGTAGCAGAGAATCGACAGTGAAAACAGACGCGATCAGAGCTTCTGACAGCTTGTTTGAATTAAAGTTCTGCTCCTGATCGGTCCCCAGACCGATCAGGGAGGAGCCTGATCGGTCACCAGACCGATCCAGAAGTCTTCTGCATACTCCTGATTGGTCCCCAGACCAATCAGGCTCCAGCCTGATCGGTCACCAGACCAATCAGGCCACTCTCCGACCAATCAGGCTCCATCCTGATCGGTCCAGGTCTAAGTGAACAGTAACCGCGGAAATCAAATCCTAAGTCTTTGATCGGTCACCAGACCGTTCAGAACCTGATCAGTAGGGGAACTCAACTCACTGAGTGCTCCCTGATCGGTCACCAGACCGATCAGGAGCTGTGCAGTGAGTGAAACTCATACTCCCTGATCGGTCACCAGACCGATCAGTCATCGCTGGATCGGTCACCCGACCGATCCACGAAGGAGCACCGTGCCAACTTCCTTGATCGGTCACCAGACCGATCCAGGCAAGCCCAAATGCACTCTAAGTCACGAGAACAAGCCTTCAACCCTTCTCTGACTCGTGCCATGCCCAACTTCACTCACTGGGACTTCAACCTAGCCCTCCAAGCTAGGACCTGACTTCACTCACCACGGTTTTGGTCACCCGGCTTCACTCACCGGGACCTGGCTTCACTCATCGGGATTTCAACCTAGCTTCACTCACTAGGATTTCAATCACCTGGCTTCACTCACCAAGACCCGGCTTCACTCACCGGGATTTCCACCACCTGGCTTCACTCACCAGGACCCGGCTTCACTCACCGGGATTTCAACCTAGCTTCACTCACTAGGATTTCCATCACTTGGCTTCACTCACCAAGACCCCGCTTCGCTCACCAGGATTTCCACCACCTGGCTTCACTCACCAGGACCCGGCTTCACTCACCGGGATTTCAACCTAGCTTCACTCACTAGGATTTCCATCACTTGGCTTCACTCACCAAGACCCGGCTTCACTCACCAGGATTTCCACCTTCTGGCTTCACTCACCAGGACCCGGCTTCACTCACCGGGATTTCCATCACCTAGCCCTCCAAGCTAGGACTTTTTCCCACCTAACCCTCCAAGTTAGGACTTTTCACATGCCAGCGTGCGATCTCCCGATCCACCTGGACTTAATCCGAATTCAATCAAACTTGAATCAAACTTAAATCGGTGTCAATACCAAAACAACAATCAGGGTCAGACTGCATCAACAGCTGACTGCGGCGATACTAATATAAAAAATTATTTGGGCATTTTGAATTTTGGTTGACAAATCGTTTACTTAACAAATTTTATGGATTTTATTGATTCTATTTTTTAGATGATGTGACTTTGATTTTGTGTTTACTATTTATTTTACTGCCTAAGTGGACTTAAAAAATTTGCTATGTATGCAATTTGTCCACCAAAAGTAAAAATGCTCAAATTCATTTTTCATGTCAGCATCGCTGTCGCCAGTTAGGTAATTATCGATAGTCAATTCGAATTCCGGGCAAAAAAAAAAAGATTGAAATTGGAAAAAAAAATATAAGTTAATGTATTAAGAATATGAATTTCTAGATAACAAGGTCAAAATTGAAAAAAAGTGTAATATACCAGACTAAAAATGTAATTTTCTCATTTAAAAATATCTAAAAATAAATAAAACTGACATATGATATTTGTGAACTTAGAAAAAATATATGATAGTCTCCAAGAAAATTATATGTAGAATTAAAAAAAAGTATATATATATATATATATATATATATATATTAAGAATCAACTCACGTCTTATAATTCTATCCAAATAATGGATGAATTCATTGAATATATATTCAAGATATAATATCATGGTGCTGATGATATTATTTTAGTAAATGAGATATATTAAGTAAATGCTAAATTTGAATTTTGTGAAAAATAGATTTTAAATTTAATAAAGTAAAAATAAAATATATAAAATTTAAGTTTAAAAATATTAAACATAATAAGTTAGGATGGAAGATGACGAGTGTACCTATGATTGAGAGATTTAAGTATTTATGATTCTTTTTACTAAAAGATAGAAGGGTTATGAGAGATGTCTTGTATAGAATACAAGTAGAAGAGTTAAAATAGAGAAGAGCGTTAAATGTTCTTTATGATCGTAAAATATCTCTAAAATTTAAAAAGAAATTTTAGAAACTAACTATTATGATCCTAATGTATCTCTCATCGATTATTTTGTGATAGTAATATGTCAAAATTAAATAAATATCTTAATGAAATAGTTGAGTATTAGATACCTTTGACAATTTAGGATGGTGGAAGTAAAATTATCACAGATTTCCTATGGCTCATGAAGTGTTAGTCTTACTCTTGTGAATACCGGAATCCGCTTTTAGCCGGTGATCAAGTACTTAATTGTTTTAAAAGTTTATCATCTCCTAGATAATAGAAAGCTTTATTTGTATTTAAGATTAGCTTCGGTTAAGTTTGGAGTCAATCAATGTTGAAATTATTTTTAAAAGATATGGAAAAATTTGAAAGCGGTGATGTGGAAAATTTTGAAAGCGGTAATTTTTTTTTAAAAAAAAGATAGTTAGTTTTTTATATATAATTATAAACTTTTAAAGTAGGATTTGTTTGACTTACCTACCATCATTTTTTTTCAAAACTTTTAAAAATTATAATGGACTGCAACATCGATGCATGATGAATTACATAATAATCAATTATGTTTTAAATATTTTATTTGATTTCAAAGTGCATTTACTTGTTGATTTTCTTTTATATGTAGTAAATAATAAATTTTTATTGCTCGGTCATTAGTTGGAAGAAAGAGATTCGGTCCCTCGATTTCAATTCGTTTCAGAATCAATAGGGACAAGTTTCATGGCAACACCATACACAGAGACTACTAATCTGAAATATGAGGAACAAATCAGCTACAAGCCAAAGGAGATCGGACAAAGCAAAAATTATCACGGAGCCCAATGTGATAATAACAATTTATTTCATGTGGAATTACGTTTATCATTACTTGATCGATAGAATTTATAATTTTTAATTCTGAACTCACATTACTGTGTTTGTTTTTTTAGGTATCCATGAAGTCTGAACTATTGTGGCCTCACATTCCATTTACCCTGTAAATCCCAGGAAGTGCGGCAAATATTATTAATAGTTTGATCATCGCAAATATATTTTGTATGGAATCAAATCCTCATTATTTGAGAAAAGCGTACATTATCTCTTGCCACCCCACCATCTCCTAGGAACGAACTAGTACTCATTGAGGCATGAGTTGTTGACTTGTTGCCTTGTTGGAATTTGGAATGATTTTTACTGATTTTGTAACCGTTTGACAAATTAATATTTGCTATGTATTTAATTTTAGAGCAATGACAGTATGAAATTCAACAAGAATGCAGAATGATGTGATATTTTTTATGTACATATTTGATTACCGTCTGAATATCGACGGTAGTCTCTAGTCGTTGTCCCGAATCAAATTATATCTTAGGAGCACAGTAAATTTGTCAAGAATCACTGTAATTAAAATATTACATCATTTTCAATGATTTTTATGCTGCAAATTCCTATTACGAATTATTTTTCTTAATTTTATGACATCTTTAATTAACATTGTAGTCGTAGACTTGCAGTGTTCAATGTTCATGGTCGAATTGAGAAGGTAAAGAACTAAGAATGCGATTTAATTTGAAATATTGAATTTGGTTAATTCTTTAATATGTAAGAATTTAAATAATTGTAGCAATTATTTTGAGATATTTTATTCAATTAATTTTGTAAATAAGAGATTAATTATGTGAATGCAGGAGAAGGTAAACAATATTAATTTCACAATCCAGATAGAGAATTATATGTTTTTAAAATTGACAAAAATGTTTTGTAGTCACCAACGACACCATGAGGATTTAAGTCTCCTCTAGTTCATATCATTTCAAGATTTTAACATTCTGGTCACAGGGTTATTAAAATTACGACAATCGATTGATACGTGGATCTAATTGATTGATCGATTGTTAAATTGAATAGGAAGTTTATTGGTCGATTGATCAACTGGACAATCGACTGATCGACTGTTAAACCGAATAGAAAATTTAACAATCAACTAATAAACTCGATTGATCAACTGTTAAACTAAATAGAAAGTCTAGCAATCGATTAATCAATTCAACTGATTGACTGTTAAACCGAATAAAAAGTTATGCAATCGACTAATACACTCGATTAAGGCCCTACAGACAGATTTTATTGTGAAATTCAACTGATCTTAAAAGCTTGTCTGGTATTTATGTACAACTCAATAAGCTCTTGAAGCGGGCAACAACAGCAAGATAAGTTGGGGAACCAACAACACTTCTACTTTGCATCATGGATATTATAAATTGAAACGTGTATTATAAATTAAGCATTCTGAACCTGAATATCTGGTTTTCAAGAGGGGTTAATAAGGAATGCTGCCTCCCAGAATGCTATGATATATACACATAGGAAATGCTTCTTCTATGCCAACTCGTTTGGTTTGTTTGACAGAGACATCTACCGCTGTTGGTTTTCTCAGAGCAGATAGCATAAGGATGTGTTTATTCCAATGGAGGATGCAAGAGTGTGCCAAAGCCGACCACATGAGATAGTCTCTGCAATTGTTGCAGCTTCTCCACTGTGGTGTAGCCAGAATTATCGATCAGGAGGGGTGATTTTCGACTAAGAGACAATTTTCAAAAATTTCAAACCTTAGTATAAATTGATCAATATCAAACTTAGACATGAGACATCAAATATACACAAGACCTAGTCTTGGAACAAGTGTTTTTGTTCCTGGACTTTCATAGAACAAGTGTCTTGAATCAAACTTATCCAGGTACTTACATAACTTTCATTCGATCGTAATTGAATCAAATCAACTTTAAATCGATTCTGATTTAAACCAATATAATCCTTAGATACAAAACATCAAATATACACAGGGTCTAACTTAATTCGGTTGATCAACATCAAAACTATCCGGGATATTTACATAAACTTGGTTCGACCATAATTTGACCAAATCAACTTCAAATCAATCACGGATTGAACCAATGTAATCCTTATCTCCGCACCTACCTGTCAGATTTATTTCGAATCCGATCCCATTTTAATTTAGCATTTTTACTTCATGTTCTATGAATTAGTTCATTTATTTATTATTATATATTTTATTTTTAAAATTCAATATTTATCATTCTAAATCAAGATATTTTCTTATAAAAGTTATACTAATCGATAGTTTAGGTCTTGAGGTTTTCAAATATATAATCAATTTTAATTTTTGGACGATGAACGATGATAAATTAATCCGTTAAAATGTCTATATATATATATATATATATATATATATAAAAGTCAAGGGGTGCGGTCGCACCCCCTGGTGCTAAGGTGGCTACGCCACTGCTTCTCCAGGTGATCCAGTTAAAGATAGAGATCAAGTTAAAGCTATGAAAGAAAATGAGCATCCCACTCAAGATGTTGACGATTTATTATGTATCAATTTATTATGTATCAATAGAGCTAAGATTTAAAAAAAAATAAGGAAGTACTGAATGTGTTAATTGAAGATGTGAAGGTTAAAATTATAATTGAAGAAGGTTTTGAAACTCTAGGTGAGCGGCTAGGGGATGAATAGTCTTACAATAAAACTCAATCCCTCGCTATTTGAACTTAGCAAGAATAATCAAATTAATCTAACAATTAAAAATATAAACTAATATTAACAATAAAAAATAAATAAGTAAGAGACTCAGATTTTACTTGGTTGCAATCGAGAAGGTTGCAATCCAAGGTGTTGAAAAGCTCTATTAGAAAATGTTAAATGTTAATAAGCAGACACTTAAGTAGACAATAAAATATTTATATGCAGGAATCTGATAAGGAAAAGAGCCGAGTTAGGAATAGTTATCCGGTTGAAGCATCGGCGTGCCGACTGTCCTTAGAGAATTGATTGCCGCCCTATGGTGCAAAGGCTCCCGGCAAAACTCCCCCAAGATCCGACAATCACGCGGCGTTCGTAGGTGCACTCCAAGACGAACGCTGCCTTCGGAGACAACCTCAGATCGCACTAGGCGAAGCCTCAAGAACCAAACGCCGAAGAAGGCGAAAGAGGGAAGAAACGAAAATCGCTCAGAGAGAAAGGAGCAGAAGAGAAGAAGCAGTGAATGAATAATTCTGCAATCTTCCCCTCCTTTTAATTGGTTTAGGAAACCAGACCGGAAATCTACAAAACCAAACCGGGCCGCCCGCAAGCGCGAGGCTCACGGGCTGGGGATTTGCACCCCCCCTGCGCGAGATAATCGCATGCGTCGCGCCCGGTTTATGGTTTTCCGGCCCAGACCCCCTGAAATCACCTGGTTTGGGCTCAGCCCGCGCATGCGTGTATGTCCCCCTAAATCATCTAAGCATGGTTGGAATGACTTCATATATAAGGTCTTCCAACTCTCTTGGCTTAGCAATGTGGGACTAAATACATACACACTTTCTTCAATATATATTTGAAATTCCAAACAAAAATCAACAGAAAAGACTCTTTCATTAAAGGCGGAGTAGCATCTTACAATCTTTGGAAGCTCACAGAAGAATAGGAAAGATAAATTATAGTTGTTGTACTTAATTCTTAACTTTAGTGTAAAATACGGTGATTCGAAAATCCAGACCAGAAAATTTTTCGAAATTTTTCCGGATAGAGTGTAGGGTTTCTGGACCTATGGGAGGAGCCCAAGGGGCTTTATTGTAAAAATTTATAACTTATCAAGGGTTTCATAAAAGAAAACCTCAAATAAGTTGGCTTATGTAAATTTACCTAAAGTTAAGGGGTTAAGCTGATGAACGATTTAACTTTAGAGACTTGAGGTGTATTATATAAATTTAGAAGGGTTAATCTGCGAAAAACATTACTCTAAGGGTAATATTTGGATCCCGGAGAATCGAGGGGCTTTTCTGCAAAAAGTCCCGCACATATATATATTTCCTTTTCCTTTCTCTTCGCTCACCCGCAGTCACGCCCGAGTCTCATTCCCTTCTCATGCCCTAGCCGCCGCCGAAGCCACGCCGACCCGATCCCTCTTCTTCTTCCTCCCCTCGCGAACCAGGCCGCAGCCAAGCGTCGGCTCTTCTTCTCCCATTCGCTCGCATGCCCTAGATCCACGCCGGCCTCTCCTCACCCGATCGTTGGCCTCCCTACATCGCCGGGCTGCTTTAGTGGGTGGCGACCCTTTCTTCCCAATCTGCTCCTATCATGAGCACGAGCCGGTGCCTGAGTCTTTCTCCTCCGGCCACGTCTAGCTACGAGGACCTCTTTGATCATAGCCGAGCACCGTTGCCGCCTCCTTCTGGCGACTGCCGAATCCCTCTGCCAACCCAGGTGAGAATTTGTTTTGAGTTGCTGAATGGAGAAACGAGCTAACAAAACTTAGTTTGTTTTCATTAGATCTAAATTGGGTTTTTTGGGTTGGACGTATAGAATTGAGATCTGATATGATATTGTTAGTTTTGTGTTGAGTTTTCATTCTTGGATGAACTAAGAACTGAAATTGGGTTTCTGATGTGTCTTGGTTTCGGATTTGGAATGGGAATTGGTTGGATCTGCTTGGATTAATGATTTGCTCCTGTTGTTTTAGAATCGCAACCTTGTTTTCTGATTTAGCTTAGAAATTTAATGCTATATTGTGAGTTGGTTGCTAATCGAGCAATGCCCTACCTTGAATCATAGTTGGTAATAAGTTTGGGTTGGAAGGTGTAATGGATCTGTGTTGTTTCGGCAACGATGCTTCTGGCCGCAGTTTGATTTGGGGTTAAATCTTTCTTTGGTAATGTGTTCTCTTGGTGATACTTGCTGTGGGACAAGGTAATGGGAGAAACCCTTTGATCTTGTGAGATTTAGCTGAATAGCACTGTGGGTTTTGGGTTGCATTTTTGTAGCCAAATCGAATGGTTATTGATAGTGGGAATGCTGTAAAGAAAACAGAGTTTTGCTTGGAGATTTGATTGAGGTGTAAATCTTAATGATAGTTTGGTTTCTAGCTGGAATCGGAATTATTTTGGGAAATTCTTTGTTGCTCGATTTGGTTTCATTTTGGAGTTACCGTGAGCTCCATTTGGTTTTAGCTTAATTTCTAATTTGCCGTGAGCTCCATTTGGAATTGAAGCATGACTAGTGCTCTACTGTGACTAGAGTTTAATCTTGATAAGGGAGGCTCTACTTTTGGTTGTCTTCTACCGAGAGTTAAATATCTTGTGTTAGTAGGTTTAGGTTGTTTAGTTTGATCCAAATGAATTGGAGATGATTTTTGCCATGAGCTTGGTTTGGATGGTGAGTGGACGAGGTGATTGGACTTGGACTTGGATTAAAGAATAAAACTAACCTTTATGTTTTAGGTTTCAAATTTGGGGATTGACCATTAGAATTAGGATGATCCTAATGAGGTTGTGTTATATTAGCTACTTGATATTGGTGTAAATAGCTAAATAACTATATCCTTTGATACAGGACACTGATTGCTCTCAGGCTTCTGGACGGGAGGTTCTCATTTGGTACGAGATTCTTCTATTGGAGGCGGGTACCCTTTGACTTATCTTTATGATATTGTCATCTTGTTATGCATAGACTGTTATAGATAGCAGTAAGATCATACGCTATCCCTGTTTATTATGCCTGTTCTGGATACTTGTTAGTTATCCCTGAGTTATCATGTCTGCCCTGGATACTTGTTAGTTATCTTTGAGTTATCATGTCTGTTCTGGATACTTGTTAGTTATCCCTGAGTTATTATGCCTATTCTGGATACTTGTTAGTTATCCCTGAGTTATTATGCCTGTTCTGGATACTTGTTAGTTATCCCTGAGTTATTATGTCTGTCCTGGATACTTGTTAGTTATCCCTGAGTTATTATGCCTGTTTTGGATACTTGCTAGTTATCCCTGAGTTATTATGTCTGTCCTGGATACTTGTTAGTTATCCCTGGGTTATTATGCCTGTCCTGGATACTTGTTAGTTATCCCTGAGTTATTATGCCTGTGCTGGATACTTGTTAGTTATTCCTGAGTTATTATGCATGTCCTGGATACTTGTTAGTTATCCCTGGGTTATTATGTCTGTCCTGGATACTTGTTAGTTATCCCTGAGTTATTATGCCTGTTCTGGATACTTGTTAGTTATCCCTGAGTTATTATGCCTGTCCTGAATACTTGTTAGTTATCCCTGAGTTATTATGCCTGTTCTGGATACTTGTTAGTTATCCCTGAGTTATTATGCCTGTCCTGGATACTTGTTAGTTATCCCTGAGTTATTATGCATGTCCTGGATAGTTGTTAGTTATCCCTGAGTTATTATGTCTGTCCTGGATACTTGTTAGTTATCCCTGAGTTATTATGCATGTCCTGGATACTTGTTAGTTATCCCTGAGTTATTATGCCTGTTCTGGATACTTGTTAGTTATCCCTGGGTTATTATGACTGTCCTGGATACTTGTTAGTTATCCCTGAGTTATTATGCTTGTTCTGGATACTTGTTGTTTAACCCTGAGATATTATGCGGTTAGTTTCATACAGTATCAGGTATTGTCATATCTATATGTATGCTTAGATATCGTGAGGTATCTCTTGTGTTTGACATTGAGAGATATGTAGATTTCGGCCAGTATACCTTGTAGGTTACCTGTATTTCCTGTTATAGGATTTCAGACTGAGACTTAGTATACTGAGGACTTAGGGAGGGAGGTATGTGTATCTATCATACACCATCCTTGCATTGTTGCATGCCGGCGATCAGCGACTCCCTTGTGGTTGAGCCTAATCATCTTCCGGCACATGATATGCACACACGGCCACTCATGGGTTAGTGGATACCGCTGGTTGTGTGCATTTGCTCTGTATTGCTCCGCTCGTCCGCTCAGGGGTAGTGGTTTCGGAGCGTGGTAGCAAGCAGGGATCCCTTCTCTACCCATAGACCAGAGAAGATGAGAGAGATATCTCCCCCATATATACATGGGGCGGAGCGATAGCTCCACCAGCATCCTGTCCTCTCGGTCACTCAGGAGCAGTGATGGCAGAGTACGGACAGTGTCACAGCTCTACCCACTCGGCCGACACAGTATTGCCTGTCTCGGTGGCTTGACTGGAGTTAGGGGGTGACATGGCATTGCACCATGTGCATATTTTGCATCGTGCATTATTTGCTGCACTTGATTGCTGCACTTGTTTGACATGCATATTCTGGAGACTTGTTATCTGAGATTATATGTCTATTGATATTCCCTTGGTACTTATTATCCTCTTTTCAGGTTAGATGGATTTGGGTATGTATCTTTATTCAGTATCTTCGGTATACCCTTTCCTATTGTTCATATGAGGTTGTATCAGCGTAGACTTCTATTGTTATTATAGCATACTATGCATATCTACTGGGTATTCGCTGAGTTTATGGACTCACACAGTTGCCATATGTTTTTATTTCAAGTTGAGATACTTGGAGTCGCCAGAAGAGCCCAGCAGCCAGTCCCTACCCATCGCGACGACATGGTTTCGTTTTGTACTTTATAGTGTGTTGTTTTATAATTCTTTAGGCGATATGTATATGTCGTATGTGTCGTGAGCCCTAAGGGGTTGTTGTATTTGTTGTTTCGTCATAAGTCCTACCGGTCCGCAGTCAGGTATGATCTACTTAGTTGTCTTGTGTTTTATGTTGTGTTTATCTATTTTGGAGGCCTGAGGCCAAATATAAATTGCGTGGTGTTGTTATAGTTGTTGTGTGTATGTGTAAATTGTCCGCCGGACAGGGGAGGTCTTGTCCGATTTTATATTGGATCAGCGGCTCCTGGGTCTCGGGGCGTGACATTTAGTGAGCTATTTATAGCCAAAGTGACCGTTAACTTTTGTACCCGAGGCACTCTCAAACAGATTTGAGGCATCTCGGGTCTTCAAGATCAACTTATAAGTTTATCTTAAGTTTTCTATCCTACTCGCTTGGGTGATGCTCCGGCTATCCGGAGTTGAACTCACCCTAACCCAATTTCGACATTCTCCGCGAATGGGCTTTCTACCTCATTTCTAGTCCCTCGGAAACGCGCGTGTTCTTCTCGTCCACTGGTGTACTCTTCTGCAAATTCTCGTCTCTCGGATCTATCGAGCCCGTCGACTCCCTTCCCGTGTCATCCTTCTTGTTTGCTGTATTTTCCGCTCGACTTCTTATGCTCTTAAACTCCTGCGCAATTTGACACAAGGATAAAAAATAACATGATCTAACTTGACTCAGTTGACCACATCAAAATCACTTCGGGGTACTTACAATTTGTCCTTTTTGATAGGCATCAACCTGAGTTAAGTTAAGGTTATCAAAACAAGAAAATAGTATTATTTATGAAAAATAATAAATCTAATTTATGCATTTAAATATTTCATTTAAATTTCAAAAAATATTTGCAATAACCTCCCCTCAATTTAACCCTTATAATTCTCCTAGGGTTAAAAATCACAAAAAGGTTAGAAATAATACCAAAAATTTCTAAGGGGTAATTAGATATAAAACCATAATTTCTAGAAATTTAGGAATGATTTTGCAACTTAAACAATATCTTAATCTCATATTTTAAAAAATAATTATATTTAGCAAAAATACTTTATCTTAACAAAACTATTTTTTTAAAGATTAAATCATAAAAAATATATTTCTTTTGCAAAAAGAGTTACTAATTTGTCTACTTATATAGAATCTAATAAAGAGTCATAAAAAAAACTCATTCCTAAAAATAAACAATCCGACCGGTGGAGATTTTCGTTGAAGACTATGAGATAGGGTCGATCAGCCAAGCGGATTAGTCAGGCACAAGCCTAGATACCTCTTGTAAATAAAAATAATAAAAATAATAATAATAATAATACTTACATTAGTAAAAAGCTCATCTTCAAAAAAAAATATTTAAAATTGTTTTTGAAAATAAATTCATATAAATTATCCATCGGTCAAAAAAATTTCAAAATATTTGTCAAAATGTAGAAATAGTACCCTGAAAATATTTTACAAAGAAATGAACTTTCTATTCATGAAAAAATGATTTTCATTACAGAAATTTTTTGAAAAATAATTTTTTTAAAATTAGATTTTGATTTTAGAAAATTATGCTAATTTTTCAAGATAAATAATTTCCAAAAAATCAGGTTTATTCAAAAATAATCTTTGGGATATTTTTAAAATTAAGAACTCTATTTTTTATCAAAAATTCATAGAAATTCATCTTACTGTCAAAAAATTTTGAATTTTTTTTTGTGAGTGGATAACTTTATTGTCTATCATAGAAAAATTTAGAATGAACTAATATTGGAATGAATACTTGCGAAACAACTTTTCTAAAAAGAGCTAAAAATATACAATTATACTTTTCCAAAAATAAGCAATTATAGTCTAGTGTGCAAAACAAAAACAAAAAAAAAATCTGATTTTAGAATCCAATAAAGATCTATACATACTAGATTGATCAAGAATTTCAGTGCAATATAATTTTTGGATACTTTTACAATTTGACCCCTATAATTTAGTCCTCCATGATTTCTAAAATTTCTTTTTAGGTTACTTGAAATATTTGAACATACAATATCTTTTCTTAATACTTTAATTTGTTCTTTCAGTTTATCATTTTTAAATTTTAAATTATCATATAGCTCTAGTGGACATGCAGTGGTCAATTTTCTTTTTAGATCTACATATTTAAACCTAAATTTATAGAATAATCTAGTCATTGATTTTATACCAGAATATAGGGTTGAAGCAATTTATAGTCTGGTGTGACCATGTGTTTTGATGTTTGGGCAAAGGATTTAAGTTAAGTTCATCTTTGTATTTGATATGTGTATTAGAGTGTTCAGGTTTGTAGGATACACATAGACTCAACTTGACGGCTTTGGGTCCGGTGAAGGATGGCATGAGGATGAGCCATGGGCTTGTATGCATCCGAGGGACCATGGAGAAGGCAACAACGATGAGCCGAGGGAAGCACACTTAAGGCATACGCGAAGGATAACATGTGAAGACGAGTCACGGGCTTGTATACATCAGAGAGATGAGTGCCAAAGCGAATAAGACTTGAAGGCAAGAGTCAAGGTTGCAAAGGAAGAGTCAAATGAGTTGTGAGAGTCCGAGTGCGAGTAAACTGTACTCGGGAAGGGAACCCTAAGGTTTAGGGTTTGGTCAGTCAACTGGTATGGGGTTAGTCGACTGGTAGAGGTCATAGAAGGATCAGTTGACTGATCTTCTGTACAGTCGATTGGTGTCGGCTGAATTCGAATGTTGGGCTGTAACGTTCAAATTCGACAGCTGGTAATCGACTAGTGTTAGCATCAGTTGACTAGTAACTGTTGGATCAGCAACGAGCTCTATTTAAGAGAGCTTGGTTTGTTTGAGCAGGGTTGACGAAATTGATCTTGGTTAAAGGTCAATTAGTAGTCTAAATGCTTAAGTGTTCGTGAGAGGTTGTGGCGAGGTTTCTCCACCCACAAAGAGCTAAACGAGCTAGCCGGATGTCTTTCGGAGAGTCATCCATCGACGGATCAAGATCATCCACCTTACGAATAATCATGGAGTAAAAGAAGACTCGAGATCCAAGGCTCAACATCAATTATCTCTAAGCTTCATTTTGCTTCTGTTGCCAATACTCATTCAAGTTTCATCTACCACAACATCAGGAGGTTTCTGACAATCTATGCTTCATCTCTTATATTTGTTGTCGGTATATTCTTTTTGTACTTACATTTAATTTCAAAGGTAATAATAGTTTGTTACTATATACCTTATTTTTGTCCAAGTTTGCTTAGAGGAGCTATAGTGATGACCCACTCGACAACGATCAAGGATCACGAATCTTGGAGTAGTAGTTCTTAGATTATGAACCAAGTAATTAAAATCGAACTATGTCCTAATCCGTTTTATAACTTTATAATTAAAATCGATCAAACAACAAAGATCTTAATTGGTTCTTGGCAGGCGAAACAGTTTCCATAGAATACATAGTAGAGAATTAGTATTGAGATGGGTGAATTTG
This sequence comes from Boesenbergia rotunda, assembly GCA_024364735.1. Lineage (NCBI taxonomy): Eukaryota > Viridiplantae > Streptophyta > Magnoliopsida > Zingiberales > Zingiberaceae > Boesenbergia > Boesenbergia rotunda. The sequence continues at coordinate 61,933 of JAGFNQ010000361.1, read as the reverse complement.
TTTATGATTGTGCGTGGAAAGCTGAACTCTTGTAATAACAAATAGTTTCTTGTGTGAATTTTGTGCTAAAGCTCTCGGTGAATCACTTCAAAGTTGAGGCAAAGCAACGCTTCAAACTGTTTGACTATTCACCGGCCGGCTTCCACTACCTTCTTCAATGTCCACTCCCTTTTCTTCTCTTCAAGTAAAACCTCCTTGGCACCAAAACGTTAAGGAAAACGATCATGAAGAACAAGAAGATATGAGCTCACCGGGATCGACAGTGTGGCACACTCCAATTCCATAATTTTTTGGAGGCACTGTAGCAATAGTGATTCTAGTGGCCTTGGGCTTATGTGGACCTACTCTCATCGGCGCAAGTCGTCCTGGGTTGGTGGAGCCAAGGTTAATTTGTGGTCATTGTGATGGCCGGAGCCTTTGAGTAGAGTTATTAAAAATGATGAATCAGACAGTAGACAAATTAAATTTGGAGTGATCGATTCGGTTCCATAAAAGTTTTTCATCGGGAAGCGCGGTGGCAAACTAGAAGCCCAACATCCCAGGGTTCGCGCCCCATTTGGAGGAAAAATTCTTGTAAAATGTGTCGTAGCTAGGGATCGAACTACGGATGCCTAGATTAACAACTAATTACCTTACCGCTGCATCATAGTCCCGAGGGCACTTTGAGTAGAGTTATTAGATAGATTGATTCGTGTTGGGAAAAGCTGACCCGTCAAAAATTCATCATCTGGTTGGTAGAGATAGGCCGGTCTGCCAACCTAATAGGCCAATTTCTAACCCAAACCAAAATGGACTACAGGTGAAGCAAACCAACCTATGAGCCCACTAAAAGAATTTATAATTTTTGAAAATTATTATTACAGTTCAAAAGTTTCGACTAAGTTTGTTCTCGGTTCGGTTATAATTTTATTCCTCTAAACTAATTTATTAGGTAGGCAATTGATCCTGTCACGAAGTAAGTTGGACATCTCTATAGCTGAATGGGCCTCCAGAGAAAGCGAGATCGCTAAGGTGGTCTACCGAGTTGGATCGCCTCTAGCCTACAAGACAGAGACTGTTAGAACCCGTCGGGAAAAGTCCCCGGTCAGGCACTCCGACGGTCAAGTCAGTACTCGACAGTGGCGATGGAAAGCAATAGAACAGTATGAAATGGCACTATCGCGCGTACCTGAGAGATGCGGAGTGAGGAGGCTTATATAGCCGGGGAAGTTGACAGCTCCTGCCCTGCCTGCCATCTATTGTCATATAGCGAGGACAAGATAATGCATGCCCAGAGGTGGCAGGATAAAGTAGCACATACTGTATCAAGGAAAGGGACACTGCCAACTTAATGGTTGGGGCCGTTGGGGACCGCTCGGCCTGACACCAGTGTAGGTGGTCATGGTACGGGGGGACAGGGTATGGAAGGTAGATCAATACCTCGGCGGGATATCCGTCACTTAAGACCAGATGACTTCAGTCCTATGCTGACCCCGTACAACTTCTGGTAGTCTGGTGTCAGGGAGTGGTTGTATCTGCTAGGGCCTATTGAGGGCTTATAAGGGTACCGACTGAGGCACTGAGTGATGAGGTCGGCTGAGGGCCTATTAAGGTGCCGGCTGGGGCACTAAATGACAAGGCCGGCTGAGTGCCTATGAGGGTGCCGACTGGGGCACTAAGTGACGAGGCCGACTGAGAACCTATGCTCCCTCGGGTTCGGGCTTATCCCTGGAACGTGGTCCGTCACGCGTCGGCGGGGAGCCAAATCGGGAGGGGTATTAGAGCATGAATACCCACTACAAGAAAATTGTCATATACCCACAGTAAGTTTTAGCTACACATATACAAACTGTGGCTATAGATATCATATAGCCACAGATATATGAAATCGTCACTATAAGTTATAGGGACAGATATCAATGTTGTGGGTATTAGATATCTATACCTACACTAATATTTTACTGTCACTATAATTTTTTTTTACTGTGGGTATAAGTAGCGTATGCCTACACTTATAATTAATGTCACTATAAGTTATAGGGACAGATATCAATGCTGTGGGTATTGGATATCTATACCTACACTTATATTTTGCTGTCACTATAATTTTTTTTTTACTGTGGGTATAAGTAGCGTATACCTACACTTATAATTTACTGTCACTATAAGTTATAGGGACAGATAACAATGCTGTGGGTATTGGATATCTATACCTACACTTATATTTTGCTATCACTATAATTTTTTTTTACTGTGGGTATAAGTAGCGTATACCTACACTTATAATTTACTGTCACTATAAGTTATAGGGACAGATATCAATGTTGTGGGTATTGAAAATTTATACCTATACTTATATTTTGCTGTCACTATAATTTTTTTTTACTGTGGATATAAGTAGCGTATACCTACACTTATAATTTACTGTCACTATAACCTTTTTTCTATAGATATAAATAATATATACCCACACTCATAATATACCGTCACTATAACCTTTATATGTGTCATATGTGTGGTTTGGTTCGGAGGGTTTGGGTTTGTCCCCAACATCGGTGCCACCGTCTGCGGCGATAGGGGAGGGGTTGAGGGTGTGGTCCTGAGTGCCCTCGCAACCATTGATGGTTTTCAAGCTATGAATCGAGGTGACAATATTGTGCTAGTATACATTTTCTTTTGTTGTTCCTATCCTTTTTTGTTTTTGGAAAGATTTCATTAGAATTGGAAACTTCAAAAGGTTAGAAATATCTATCCCCTATCATGAACTATTTATTATGATAAACTTTATCAAAAGGTTTATTTAAAAAATTAAAATATCATATTAAACTATTCATTATGTCAAAACGTAAGAAATATCTTTATATTATTTAACATCTTAATACGCGCACTACAAGAAAATAGGGATTCAGAAACGGATTTTTAAAATAGAAATAAAATCTGTTTTAAATTTTAGTAAATTATAAATAGATTTACTACAGAATTTCTAATCTATCTCATTTAAAAAAATAATACGCACAAAAAAATTAAAAGGGAATTTAAAAATAATTAAAAATGGAATGTATAAATAATTTTTTTAAAACCAAAATAAATAGGTTAAAAATTTGAAACAGTTATACGGAAAATTTTGGAATAAGTTTTCAGAATTTTTAGACATATTTGCAGGAAAAGTTTAATTTTGGAATATATATATATATATATATATATATATATATATATATATATATATAAAAGGAAAATTGCAATATATAAACCCACCCCTGCTTTTTTTTTTCTTCCCCGTGCCCTAGCCGACCGCCCTCGACAACCAACTCGCCGCCGCTGCCCATCCCTTCTCCTCGATGCAAGCTCTTCTCCTCGACACTACCTCTTCCCCTAAGCCACCGCCGACGGAAGGTGTTCCACGCAATCCCTCTTCCGTGCGGTTCTCTTCTCTGCGGAAGTTGGCCAACAACGACAGCACTCCTTCACAAGCGAAGCCTCCTCCTCCTTCGCAAAGCAACGCCGCAACTCCTCCCCATAGCGGATCTCCTCGATCCCTAGCCGGACTTTCAGAGCCCAGATTCGTCGTCGGCGCTTCTAGGATCGGATCGATAGATTGGTGCCAGAGGAAGACTGCGAAACCACCGGATTGCTCCTATCTCAGGTGAATTCAGTCTTGGATACTCTCTCAAGAAAGCACTCTAGTTGGACTTCTAATGGCGAAGACAATATGAGAAAGTTATGCTTATTTGTCAATGTCAGAGGAAGGGGAATTCCTTGTACCTTTAAACTTATCTTTGGAAACTAATGGTTGTAATGTCTTTTAGTTCTTATAAGAACAAAATAAGTTTTTCCGAATTCTTTTGATTATTCAGATTTGTTGTAGTTAACTCATTCCAGTGACAACATATGATGTTTGAAATATAGGGGATAAAGAAACACGAAGAGAACATTGTTGTATTGTGTTGTAGCATGCAACATTTTTTTGGTATGCAATATAATGAAATATGTTGAATCTTAACCTTTGAACAATAATTGTTTCTTTCAGCTCAAAGGGAATCTCTAGAAAGCAGAAGCTAGCTCTTTTTGTTAATTTCGTATTTGCCTTCACAATCCTTACTTCCATTGAGTTTGTTAAGTTTTTTTTAATTATGTACCACCATTTGTTGTTTGATCATCAGTGGAATTTGTTTCACTTGAGTATTCCCAGGTACTATTCTGTAGCACTGAAACTGGACGAAGCTCGTTTGTTGGCCAACTGGAGGCAGATTGTCATGTTGATTCAAATCTCGATATTATCTCTCAGCTTTCAGTAAGCTCCTTGATTCACTATTCATATTCTCATGTTATTTATTAATTTGTAAATTAGCTGAAATATTAAACATGTTCCTAACAGCGATTCATCAGATTCCAACTATATATTTCCCAAATGGAATCAGGACAAATAGCATCAAATGTGTTCTCTTCTACTAGTTTGGAACAGTTTTTCTCCTGACTTGGACTCCATGGCTTTATTTAAGTCAATTGATTTTACTATGCGTTCTCCATTGACCAGAGAAGATTCATGTGGTCAAACGGCGGGACTCCCTTGGTTTTAACATGTATTTCAGTTAGGTATTTCACAGATGTACATGATCAACTCTTCTATGCCGAAGATTTCTTATTATTTCTATCTAACCTTAGAAATGAGATGATTTTGACTTTTATTAACTTGTTACATACTGCCAACACTGAATGCATGTATGATAATGGTTTTCACAATTTTGAGACATTTATAAATATCTAATAGTTTTAATAATTTGCAGATGATGCATGGAGAAAGCTCACTAAGCATTCCATTTGACTTTATGAATTCTTGCTTTGTACAGAAAATAAGTGGAATTAACAAGCAATACCGTACTAAGCTTGAAGATACACATTGTATGGGTACACAAGGTCTCCCAGTAGTGATTGATGAGAAGGTCTGTTTGCATTCATTATTATTGAATTATAAATTTTTATGTGAAACTCACAATTTATTTGGTTTTAGAAAAAGAAAAACAAAAGAGTATCGCCTGAACGTCATGTGGTATATATTGACACTCGAACTCGTAAAAATGGAACAATTGTCAATGACAAAGCTGCTGGTGTTATTGTAAGATTTTATTATATATGTTTTGTTTCTGTAACTATTTTGTTTATTTTTACTTTGTTGTATAGATCACACTCTTACATGTATGACTTCTTTTATGTATATGGTGTTTCAGGATGAAATTAAAAAACACATATTCGAGGGTGAGACATCCCAAGCATCTCAAAGCAAACAAGGTTGCACATTGCGTTGTTTGGGCTAGATTCCACCAGCTAAAAAGTCAAAAACTTCATCATCTACAGACGCAGATTTGCGTGAAGAAGTTAAGCAGATTAAGGGGTTGTTGACAAATGCGCTAAAATTAATGCCAAGCCGTTTGCCAGAAGAAGATGTGCAAAATATCTTACAACTTGTAGCTGAACAGGTATGTTATGACCTATAATTGTGTGTTTAAAATGTACTAGGAATTTAGTTTTTTTTCACAAAAGCTATGGAGTTTTTTTAATGAAGGGGTTTTTTTTTTGGTGCTATATTGTTATTGTGAAAGTCTATTTATTGGTACTAACTTTGTGACACATACTATTTTATGCTATCACACATATTTAAAATTTGCATTTTTTTTATAGGTTCCGGATGCTTCAAGTAAACCAAATGATCAAAGCAATTCAAGATCTCAAAGTGTCAATGATGAAGATCATGAATATAGTATGCACCTAATTTTATTAATTTTTATTAAGATATTAATTTTGTTAAATACATACACTAATATTAATGTTTTATTGTAATTTAATTTACAGGTGATAACAAGAAGTGAAGGTGCAAATCTTTATTAATCGTTGGTGATTCATGCCTATCATGTTTTAGAATTGTATTTTACCGGCTATGGGAGCATAACATGTACTTCTACTAGATTTCTTGATTCCATTTATTTGTAATATTGATACCTATTACTTTAGAACTTGTTTTACTTTTAATATAATTGAAGTTTTTTTAATATAATTGTTATTGTTGTATATATAAATTTAAATATATAAATTAAATTCAAAATTTTAATTTTTTTACCTATAATAAAAAATCATTATATACTATACCCATAGAAAATTTAAATTTAATAAAAGTGTGACTATAATTTATACCCACAGAAAATTAATAATCATATTGCTATAAGCTATACCCACAGAAAAAAGACTTTTGCACTAAAGTATATAGTGATAGAATTATATCCGTGGGTAATTACTTGGTAATTATTTATGACGGTTTTTAGTTCTGTCACTAAAACCTCTAGTGATACAATAAAATCCGTAGGTATAAGTCGAGGTATTTTCTGACGGTAATGAGTACTGTCACTATATGTTATACTGACGGCAAAAAAATCGTGGGTAAAGGCATAGTAAAAATGACGGGAATGAAAGCCCGTGGGTATAGGCTTTTGAGGTCTATACCCACGATTTTCATGCTTTTACCTATGGTTTTTTACTGTGGGTATATGGCAATTTTCTTGTAGTGACCCAAGTCGGGGTCAGATCGATACTAAGGAGCATGGGCCGTCACGCGTCGGCGGGGAGCCAAATCAGGAGGGGTATTAGAGCATGAATACCCAAGTCAGGTCAGATCGATACTAAAGAGCGTGGGCCGCCACGCATCTGTTTAAGGGCCTTGATCTGAGCAACTCCTATATGTCGGGCTTTTCCAACCTACTAACCTCCTTCCTTATGACTAGGCGCTAGGCTACTGAGCCAGACTACATGTAAGCAGGCTCGGGATCAGCAATCATCCGTCTCAGTTTAAATCGCTGAACATAATGAAATAATAAAACAACAATTAACAGATACACATGAAAATCTTATTAATATTTATATATAATCAATGTTCGCGTTAATTAAAAAAAACCTTATTCAACAAATATGAACACGAGGAATTGGCTGTCTTAATAGAAGATCCAATAACTACTCATGGTGAGTAAATTTATTTTTCATCGCTAATTTACTTAAAATTTCAATATAATATTCACGATACACATTCAAATCATCCACGATATATTACAAATATCCACTATACATTTAAACCATCAATAATATATTACAAACATCCACGGTACATTTAACATTTATAAATTAACATTACAAACATCCAGATACATTTAACATTTGCAAACATATTACATTTAACATTCACAAACACGTTTATTTATCAACAAAGCAATTCATGTTTAAGAACAAAGCAACGTTTATGAGGTGACCTATTATGTTTCCTGAATTACGTCTTTAAAAATGACTATGTGACCGATTATATGGGAGCATTCGGAGTTAACGTATAAACTTTTACAAAAATATTTAAGAAGAAAGCAATATTCAAAAACATCGTACATGTTTCACAAACAATATAATTATCATTTGCATCATAAAAACAACCACATATAGTTAAATCCATCACATCCCATCTCAAATCTAAAAAGCTAGTACATCCCTCATCATCAAATTTCATCATCCCATCCTTTAGCAAGTATAGATTTGCCATTTGAAACAATCTTGATTATATATGAATCTAAAATTAAAACTACTTATCATATCAAATCAGTTCTTCAAGTTTACATATGCACAAGTTTAATATCTTTTAGAAGATACATACCTTAATGATACAGTGGAGTATCAAATTCAGTTATTCATTAAAAGAATATATACTTTAATGATACAGGATAATATCAAATCCACAAATCCAATTCTTCAAGTGTCGACTTGTTATCTGTATTTTTCGAAAAAGTATAATATAATTAGAGTTGCATATAATATCAAAATTATCAAAATCATTTTACATGTTTTATGAATAATAAATAAAAAAGTTAAGTTGAAAGTTAACATACCTTAAAAGAACTATTGCTATTACGAGATACTTACCCGAAGCGTTTGGATCTTGAGAACTCGTCAAATAAAGAATCCTATCCAAAATATATTATGATGTCAATACAAAACAAGAATAAAACTATATAAAATTTTATTATATATTCACATGGAGTAAGTGAGACAACAACCAGATAACATATTTCATTGTGCAAAACCTAGACTTAGGGAATACAAAGAGCTTAGACATAAACAAAGTCAGTATATCCATCTTCTCCATATACTAGCCATAACATCCAGGTTAATAATACCTGTGATTTACCTCTTTCATGTTGGCGAGGACGCTGAGGGCGAGCGAATCACTTTTTTTTTGTCATCTTAAGTTCTCATTCAATCCAATTCGCCTAACTACGATAGCATAGGTGCAATTGATTGCCTAGCCGGGGTTGCACTTGCACTCGGTTACCCAGCTAGGGTTGCATGCACACCCGGCTGCTCCGCCATGAATGCATATGTGCCCGGTCATCCAACCAAGGCTACATGCGCCTCGACGACCACTTGACCAAGGTTGCACGCGCGCCCGAACACTAGGCCAAGGTTGCACGAGCACCCGACTACCTGGCCAGGGGTGTACATGAGCCCAATCGCCAAGCCAAGGCCCACGACTTCCCAACCCCCTTACCAGGGTCGAGCTCACAGCTAGCCTGAAGAGTTTAATTAGAATCAGCCGGAGATAGAGGAGAGAGAAAGAGGAGATTGAGAAAAAAAATCGCGATCAGAAATCCTAATATTCTAAATTAACAATGGAAACTTAATTCCGTCCCTAATTTAGGGACAGATTTAATTTCCATCGATATTTAGCAATGAAACTAAGTTTCGTTGCTATATTAGCGATGAAAATATAGCGATTGAATTTAATTTCAATCAGTAATTTTGCGATGGAATTAAGTATCCATTGTTAATTAAACATATTATGATTATGATTATTATTATTATTAATGACCATTATGATGACTGATCCTGCCCTATATTTGGCACCATACGGGCAGCCAACGTGGCAAACGACCTGGCCAGCTTCAAGGTCCACGTCATTGTACGGGCAGCCAACTCGACAAACGCCCTGGCCGGGCCCAGGGGCTTCGCCGGCCGGTCGGACTCAAGGCGGCCGGTTAGAATAAATATAGCGGTTCATCCGGCCGGTCAAACCCGGCCCACCACATTAAGGCTTACACGCCTCGTCTATCCGGGTATTTTCGCCCGGCCACATCAAGGCTTACACGCCTCGTTCATCCGAGTGCATCCGCCCGGCAGTCCTTTATGCCCATGCTTGATATCCATCCGGGCGTGCCGTCCCGGGTCCACTCGGGCACTCTCTCGGAATCACCCTGGGATAAAGACAAAATACACCTGCACCAGCTGCAGGTAACAGGCTGTCACCACTCGTACGAACTAACACTCTCTGATAGGCGCCGCCTGTCAGAGACTTACAGAAACTTGTCTTTGTCCTCACATAAGACAAATAGTATACGACAAAGAAGGTTGGTTACAAAAACATAACCATACCATATCTTCTGACCCTGTCAGAGGATCCTGACACAGGCCATACTCAAATCGACATAACCATACCATATCTTCTGACCCTGTCAGAGAATCCTGACACAGGCCATACTTGGTCCTTTTCCCCGGCTATATAAGCCACTCCCCTCCTCATTATCAGGTACGCGCGCGCACGAAGCTCCTCACCTCCAGTGCTCCATTATTCTTCCTGTTCATCGGAGTACTGACTTGACCGTCGAAGTGCCTTGCCGGGACGTCTCCCGGCTAGGTTGCTAACAGTCATCTTCCTCAGCAGGTCCACCTCCAGCCGTGCACCAGGCGACATCCGCTTCCGTTCCGTCGGAGGATACCCCCTACGGCGCCGTCATCCTGCGCGAGGACATCCCGTCGGCATCCACGTCACCCATCGCTACACCGTCATCAGGTTGCGGCTCCACTACGCTCGGCGACAGGATCAAATTTGGCGCTAGAAGGAGGGCTTTCTGCCTGATCGAGAGTGAAGAATGGAAAACCCCAATCCACTGACGGTTACTCTTTCGCCAGAAGAATATGAAATGCTGATGTCTGTCCGGACGCAGAAGGCACAACAATCGCATCCGCCGACCGGTAGTCAAGGGGCTCGGCCCCCTGGTCCCTCTGTACAGGGAAATTCAGAAGGTATGGTTGCTCAGCCCAACCCCTTCGTTCCTAATTTTCCCCGAGCACTTTTTCGGAACGAGGCCCACTCAGCCCCGACCGAAGCTTCAGCGTCCAGCCTGGCGCACCAGACACGCCCAGATAAAGGGAAAGGTTTAGCTGACCCCGCCGCGGCCTATCCGACTCGCAGCCCTTTCTCCTCACAAATTCTTGGGGATCCCGTTCCCAAGCATCTACGATTCTTCACCATGCCTGAGTACTCGGGGGCCAGTGACCCCGAGGAGCACGTCATGAAATTTGAAAGCGCCGCCCAGTTGCACCAATACCCGGAGGGCGTCAAATGTCGCGCTTTCCTGACAACCCTCTCCGAGCAGGCTCAACGATGGTTTGGTGGACTCCCGGGTGGATCAGTTGGGAGTTTCGCAGAGGTAAAGCGGCTGTTTCTGCAACATTTTGCAAGCAGTCGGAGGCACCATAAGACCAGCCTCAATTTGTTCGCTCTGAAGCAAGGTCCAAAGGAGTCACTCCGGGCCTACATCCAGAGGTTCAATGGAGTAGCTATAGAGGTGCCCAACACCACGCCCGAAGTACTGGTCACCGCCTTCTCACAAGGGCTCCAAGAGGGTGATTTCTTCCGATCCCTGATCAGGAAACCACCGAAGGATTTCAACAGCCTGCTCGGGAAGGCTGTCAAGTATATCAATGTAGAAGAAGCGCAAGCCGCCCGGAGGAAGGAAGTAATGGTTAGCCCACAGCCCGCACCTCAACATAACAAATCGCCAGGAGGATCGATTCGCAGTCCCCGACCGGCCGATCGGCCCGGAATGAGACCCCAGCAAGCGCAGGTGGCACAGGGGAATTGGCCCAACAGATGGGCACCGTATTGTGCGTTTCACCAGTGTAATACGCACAACACTGAGGACTGCCGAGCAGGCGGCAGAGCTCGGACCCCACTCGGCAGGGGTCAAGGACGACAAACCCCGCAGGGACGCGGGCGTGGTCATGAAGCCACAGCCCAACAAGGACAAAGGCGGGGTGCCCCCGCCGCCCGGCAATTGTCTCCTCGGCCCGAGCAGGAAGAGGTGGAGGAACTTGACGAAGATCAAGCTAATCACCAGAACGCCGTCCGAGGAGGCGTCAATGTGATTTCCGGCAGTCCGACCGGCGGCGACTCCAACCGAGCCAGAAAGACGCAGGTGCGCCGACTGGAAATTCACCAAGTCGGAGTCAGCACCTCTCAAGCTCAAGGGCCCCAAATCAGCTGGGGGCCGCAGGATTTGCAAGGATTGGAGGTGCCGCATGATGACCCGCTGGTCATCACGGCTGTCATCGCCAACTACGAAGTCCACCGCACCATTGTGGACACCGGCAGCTCGGTAAACATTTTATATAAACAAGCTTTCGATCAACTGCAAATTGAATTATCGCAGCTAGAGTTGGTGGCTACTCCCCTGTTCGGATTTACGGGGAACGAAGTACAGCCGATCGGACAGATACGGCTGGCCGTCTCACTTGGAGAGGAGCCACTCAAGAGAACCCGATGGACCACATTTCTGATTGTGGATGCCCCAGCTGCTTACAACGCTATTCTCGGTCGACCGGCTCTCAACGAATTTAAAGCGGTAGTCTCCACCTACTACCTCAAGGTGAAGTTTCCGTCGGCGACAGAGTCGGCGAG
>JAGFNQ010000361.1:0-45477 GCA_024364735.1 Boesenbergia rotunda | reverse complement strand
ATCACTGATCTAGCCTTGGTGATACAGCAAGATAGAGGTTGGGCACCCAAAATCTTATCTCCTATCTCAACCCTAACTACTGATCTAGGTTTTTCAGGATTCCAGATATGGGAGGTCCATCAGTGAGTTTTGCTCAAACTCACTGATAACCTAAATCAGTGATCTAGCCTTGGTGATACAGCAAGATAGAGGTGGACCAAAATCTCATCTCCTATATCAACCCTAACTACTGTTATTTTTTTCTATGCCTTAGTTTTTTGATACACAAAAAAAAAAAAACAAAGATCAGAAGGTTTGGCACCCCAAAATCTCATCTCCTATCTCAACCCTAACTACTGATCTAGGTTTTTCAGTATTCCAGATATGGGAGGTCCATCAGTGAGTTTTGCTCAAAACTCACTGATACACCTAAATCACTGATCTAGCCTTGGTGATACAGCAAATCAGAAGGTTTGGCACCCAAAATCTCATCTCCTATCTCAACCCTAACTACTGATCTAGGTTTTTCAGGATTCCAGATATGGGAGGTCCATCAGTGTGTTTTGCTCAAAACTCACTGATACACCTAAATCACTGATCTAGCCTTGGTGATACAGCAAGATCAGAGGATTGGACACCCAAAATGTCATCTCCTATCTCAACCCTAACTACTGATCTAGGTTTTTCAGAATTCCAGATATGGGAGGTCCATCAGTGAGTTTTGCTCAAAACTCACTGATTCACCTAAATCACTGATCTAGCCTTGGTGATACAGCAAGATCAGAGGATTGGGCACCCAAAATCTCATCTCCTATATCAACCCTAACTACTGATCTAGGTTTTTCAGGATTCCAGATATGGGAGGTCCATCAGTGAGTTTTGCTCAAAACTCACTGATACACCTAAATCACTGATCTAGCCTTGGTGATACAGCAAGATCAGAAGGTTTTGGCACCCAAAATCTCATCTCCTATCTCAACCCTAACTACTGATCTAGGTTTTTCAGAATTCCAGATATGGGAGGTCCATCAGTGAGTTTTGCTCAAAACTCACTGATACACCTAAATCACTGATCTAGCCTTGGTGATACAGCAAGATCAGAAGGTTTTGGCACCCAAAATCTCATCTCCTATCTCAACCCTAACTACTGATCTAGGTTTTTCAGAATTCCAGATATGGGAGGTCCATCAGTGAGTTTTGCTCAAAACTCACTGATACACCTAAATCACTGATCTAGCCTTGGTGATACAGCAAGATCAGAAGGTTTTGGCACCCAAAATCTCATCTCCTATCTCAACCCTAACTACTGATCTAGGTTTTTCAGAATTCCAAATATTTTTCTTTCATGCCCAAGTTGGGCCAGAAATAATTTTATTTCAGGCCCAAGGTGATCCCTGAATAAAATTATTTCATGCCCAAGGTGGTCTTGAATAATTTTATTTCAGGCCCACGGTGGGCCTGAAATAAATTATTCTGGCCCAAGGTGGGCCTGAATAATTTTATTTCAGGCCCACGCTGGGCCTGAAAGAATTTTATTTCAGGCCCAAGGTGGGCCTGAAGTAATTTTATTTCAGGCCCACGGTGGGCCTGAAAGAATTTGACTTCAGGCCCAGGTTGGGCCTGAATAATTTTATTTCAGGCCCAAGGTGGGCCTGAAATAATTTTATTTGAGGCCCAACTATGGCCTGAATATATCTTATTTCAGGCCCAGCTTCGTTCAATAAAATTAAAAACATAATCAATAAAATTAAATATATCTAAATTTTACAGCCTTGAAAAGTAAATATAAATACATAATCAATAAAAAGCAAATCCGAAATCTGAAATATATATGGCATATTCCAAATTTAGTTTTATTTTTATAAATAAAAATAGATATAACCTAAATTATATTTATAATACATATAAAAAGTGCCTCCTAGGGCCTGAAACCCTTTATATCAGGCCCAGCAGTCACTCATTTGTATAGCAGTCACTGATTTGTTTAGCTCCAGATTTGTTGCGATTTGAAGGTTGCGGGCTTGTCTTGATTGGAGAAGTTGTGGGCGACATCATCGTCATCGCACTAGTCGACTTGTACGTACCCTAATTTTTAGTTTGTCATTTCAGTTCTTACTTTCACCTAGGGTTAGCGATAGTTTTCAGTAAAAGACTGAATTTGAGGAGGCCCTTTTATGAACGAATACTAAGTGTCATTTTTGTTTGTGTCAAATAAATTTTGATGGTTTCAAAGTTCGGTATGGGTAAAAAAAGATCAGCTTCAAAGAAAGCTGCTCCCACCAAATCTAAGAAACAGCAAGTCTCTGGGGGAAGTAATGAGAAAAAACAGCTGCCAAAACGAAAAATCAAATTGCTTACCCAGTATTCAAGTTTTGCCAACAGAGGTCGAAGCAAACGAATGAACTGGAAAAGTAGCCTATCCCATTTCAAAAATTTTATTGATTCTGTTCCACCCACACCAGCACAAGAACAGTTGCTTCGAGACACACCCTTTTCTTGGGTCCTCGACCTTCCTACTAGTTCTTGTGTAAGACCTCAAGTTCAGAACATGTTTGATAATTGGGATGAAGAAGAACAGAGCTTTATAATCCATGGGAAAAATCTGAATTTCACAAAGGTTGATATATCACTTATTCTAGGGCTACCTGACCATGGAGAGATAGTCCAACTTGATTTAAATGAGGCCTCCACGCCACTGTACAAGGAGTATTTTGAAGATTCCAGTTGTTCTGCCCGACATTTGGAGAAACTGCTAATAAAGTCTACATCCAACGACAAGCTGTACTGTCAGTTGTATATACTATATTTTTTCAGTACAGTGCTATTTTGTGGTACTAGCAGCATACTTGCCATTCCTGCCGTGTCACTTATTGATTGTGTAGATGATTTTGACAATCTACGAAACTATAATTGGTGCAATGCCGTGTACAATTTCATGGCTCCTCAGTTGGGAGCCATTGGAAAGGAGGTGACATTGAGGCATAGAAGACATGTAGATGAATCAACCCAACCGGCCAAGGCTCCCTTGCTCAAGGGATTTCCAAATATTTTGGCTGTAAGTTATAGTTACTTATACCTGCTGATATAATTTGATGATGGATATAATTTACTGATTATAATGATGTTGCAGGTATGGGTTACTGAACATATTAGTATTGCTGCTCCTCAACATCCTCATAAATTGCCAAGAATACTTCGCTGGACTTGGCCTAAAGCCCACGTTGAGAGTATCAAGAGGATGATAGACCGTGTGGCCACAGATTCAATTATTGTTGATTTAATTCCGTTTGATATAGAGCATGATTTGGTACCTGACTACTATCCTCCAACTCAACCACTTGAGGTACACTCTGAGGAATTACAGCAGGCACCAGAAGAAAGCCAGGCACCACAAGGAAGGCAACAGGCCTTACAAACGGAAGCCTGCAATATATGTATAGAAAAACAAGAACAAATTGAGACCTTACAGCACGAATTAAATATAGCACTTAAAAGTTTGGAGGAAGCCACAAGTGAGACAGCAACAGCCATCAGTGCCAAGGATCAAATTATTGCTCAGAAAGAAACAATCATTGCAGAGATGGAGTCGCAACTTAAACAAAAGGATGACATCATTGTTGAAAAGGATATAATAATTGGTGACAAAGTTTCGCAGCTTAAAGTACAAGAGGAGCGTAATGAAAAAAGACTAGCTGCAAGAGAGAAGATCATACTTCAGTCTAACCAAAGAATGAAGAAGTTGTATGAACAATTGCAAAGCAAAGGGTCAGATGAAGATGAGCCACTTGCCAAAAAATTAAAAATAACTCAGGTCACACAAGACTACCAGCCCAAAGGCAAGGCCAAACAAGTTGTTCAGGATGAGGATGAGGATGAGGATGAGGATGAAGATGATGATGAAGATGACGCGGCTCCTGCCCCATCAATCTCAGATACTACAACGCAAACAAATAAATCTAAGACCTCCTCCCAAACAAACATATCTGAACATCACGCAGCTAAAGCTAAAGAATTTCAAAAGGTCAAAAGCAAAATCTTGAGGAATTCCAGGGCAATTTTTAAGAAGAAGCCTAAAGATGCAGAGATTGCTGAAACATTATTAAAGCTTAGTAAATTAAAGTGAGTTAGTTGCTATTGCATTTGGAAAATTATTAGAAAACAATGATGATTATTGACATTCATTAATAAAATTGAATCTTCAAAATTTCATTAAGTTGCTTATCTTATTTGCATGTAGGTATCAGTTCAATCCAGTATGGTCCAATGGGACATTTACATTAGATATGCTATCTTTTTTGACAATATTTGATTGGAATGACTACACCACCGGGGATTGCATCAATGCATACTGGACTATTCTTGGAAAAGAAGCAAAAGCGTGTAACTCACCATACCAGCCCTCCATATTGTGTGGGGTGGGGTTTGATGTAAGTGAATTAGCTACTTAATCATTATTATTTTTTTCTATAATTTAGTCCACTGACACTTACTTTTTAATAACCATAGGATCTTTTTGAGGCGATTCGCGCTCACGCTTTTGAACAAACTATTGCTACTGATACGGATAAGCCGATTAGATATATCATATGTCCTCTAAATAATGCAGACGATCATTGGCATCTAATGGTTATTGACCTCGTGGAAGGTTGTATCCATCATTATAATTCTCTCGGCGCCACAGAAGGGTACACTGCTAAATTTGAAAAAACTGTAAGTTTTCTACTTCATATATATACCTCAACAAAAAGGTTCATACCAATATAATTGTTACTAATGTCATATCTGTGTAGGTGGCGTTTTTCAAAAATATGACCTGGGATTATTACAAGACATGGAATAAAGGATTGCCTGCCATATCTGGGACAGAGTTTACTAAAATTGTTGTACAAGGACCCACCCAATCCAGATCGTAAGAGGATGTTTATTTTTGTTAAAAATAACAATGTATTTCATAGTTGATTTTATAAGATGACAACAATGTCAATATTGGTTTTTCAGGTCGGATTGTGCCTTTTTCATGATGCGGTATGCAGAAAGTCTAGTTTTCCAAAGATCTACAGATTTTATCCAAAAGGATATGAAAAATTATCGATTTCAAGTGGGCTATAAAATAATGAGAGACAAGTGTTGGAAGCTAAATCTGTAACTAGAGTTTTTGTTCATACTATGCATATGTAATTGTCAGCACAAACATTGTATTTGTAATTATACAATCCATGTACTCCTTCTCAAATCAATGAAACTTTGCTTCGGATCATTGTTTTTGTCTCATATATGATCTGTAATCTGTAAATGTTGTCGAATTTTTTCAGTAATATTGAACCTTGTTTTTGCTAGAATCATTTGAAATGAGGACCACATTGGGCCTGAAACAAAAGCATTTTAGGAAACCCAGTCAGTTCCTGAAACAAAATGATTCAGTTGTATAATGTATGTTTAATGACGAACAATATATGTTTGTAGTTAAAATGTATGTAAACCATTTTGATACTCCACTGGAGCATTGCTTTCGATCCTTGTTATTGTCTAAAACTGTAATCTATAATCTGTCCTCTTGTCGATACTATAAGCAATATTCAACCTTACTTTTCCTCTACCCTAATTTTAAATCACAGCCCACGCTGGGCCTGAAATGAGATTATTTCAGGCCCAAGCTGGGCCTGAAATAATATCATTTCAGGCCCAGCGTGGGCCTGAATGAGATGATTTCAGGCCCACTCTGGGCCTGAAATAATTCCATTTCAGGCCCAGCTTGGGCCTGACACAATAATGTTCAGAATTCAAATAATCTCATTTCAGATTTCAAATAATTCAATATTAGAATGATTAAATATTTTATATAAATATACATGTTGTGAAATTATTTTTAATATTAAACAAAAAAAAGAGGTTTGTTTCCACAATTTAATTCTATCCACATCATTACCTCATTTTTTCAGAATTTGGCACAGCAGGAGGTTTGTTTCATGGACCTATAATATTTTGAATTCTCAAAGCTCATTACCAGTAGTTAAAGTTTAGATAGCTAGGAGATGGTATTTTTGGTCTCCAAACATAGTCCTAATGATTATCAATTACGTGTTAATACAGTATCAGTTGGCACAGAACAATGATTCAACAAAGCAAACAAACAAACAAAGGGTCTCAAATGACATATATTCACAAACCATACGACTTCAGGACTTCAAGACCAGAAATTACATTTTTGTGGGTTTCAAAAACCGAAAACTTCACAACTGCTCAATTCTGCTTACATCACTTTACACAAGAAGAAATGTATCATAATATTGAAATACTTCTTCAAGTCACAACATTAACAACAACTAGTTTTTTGACAATACTATAGCTGTAAAATATGCAAAATCTTTACATTCAGTTATCCTCCATACAAAATATACACTTCACTCAGAATATTGGGTCACTACATATACCAATTAACTCAAGACCTTGGAGCTGGCGGCATTCTACATGTCCTTTTATTATGACCAAGTTGTTTGCACCGGCTGCATTTTATTTTGACCTTGCCATTGTGTCTGGACTCTATCCGTGCCTTCTTTCGTCTACCAGGCTGCACAAGGCTACGGGGACAGAGAACTGTAATGTCGTTGACTCCAGTAGGCCAAAACTGCTTGCTTCTACAAGGAAAAATACGATCCATGTAAACCCACTTCCAAGTTTCAGAATAAAAAAAATGCTCACAATAAGGAAGTGTATCCATGTTCCTGTGAATGATTACGACAATAGCATGTGAGCAAGGAAGTCCTGAAATTTGAAACTCCCCACAATGACAAAACTTTTTTTCCAAATCAACAATGTATGAAGTGCCCCATGTTTCTACTTCCATTTCTGATTGAGAGTAAGGGTGAACCTTATAAGCTCTTGCTTTCTCTCTCCTTGAATCCATTTCTTTTGTAGCATAAGGTGTCAAAGCAAGCTTCCATTTGGAGACTTGCTCTCTACGGTTATAGAACCATTGAGCAACTTTTCTTCTTGTATTATCAATTAACCTGTTTATGGGAAGCTCACGTGTAGACTTGAACAAAGCATTTAAGCTCTCCACACAATTCGTGGTAAGCATTATGTACCTTCTCCCTGTAAAGTGTGCATTTGCCCACCTTTTAGGGTCAATGTTGTGAAGCCACTTATGGGCAACTGGATGTTTTTCAAGCATTGTCTGCATTATCATATCATATTGGAGTGTTGTGTTGGCTCGTGCTGCTGCCCAAAACAAACCTACAACAGCTCTACTTCCAGTATCAGTTACCATATTACAACACATGTGGTGGCAACAAAAGGCATGATGCGCGTTTGGGTAGACTTTTCTAACTGCTGATATAATGCCCCGATGTCTATCTGATACTATGGTGATTGAGTGATCATCGACACCAAAGAACCTCTTTGTATGCTCCAAAAACCACTCTCATGCAGACCCACATTCAACTTCAGCTATTGCGAAGGCAACTGGAAGAACATTGTCATTACCATCAATCGTCGTTGCAATCAACATTACTCTCGGAAACTTTCCTCTTAGGTGTGTGGCATCAATTCCGATAAGTCTACGCAAATAAGACCTGAAAACCCTTCGGCAAGCACCAAAACCCCAAAAACACCGCTGGAACTGATTGTCACCATTCGTGCATAGTGCCACATACGTTTCAGGATCTCTAGCTCTTAACTCACGCAAATATTGTGGAAGATCTCTGTAAGCCTCATCATAATCTCCAACAACCTTTTTAAATGCTTTCTCCCTAGCTATGTATGCTTTTCTGTATGATATGGTCACACCAAATCTAGCTTTAATATCTGATATAATCATACTTGGTTTGTATTATTCATTATGAAGAAATTGCTCTTCAACAAAAGAAGCAACAAATGATGAAGAGCATGCATGATGATCAGCACTTTCCCTAACAGTTCCGCATTGGTGTTCCTTTATATATTTTGTAACAGTGAACTCTACTTCCCCCCTTGCTACTACTCTCCATGTACATGGTTGGTTGAAGCACACTGCTTTAACTCTATTTTTTCGGGTGTCAACTGGGTTATATCTCATATGCTTAATCATGGCATGTTTGACAAGTGCATTCTTGAATTCTTCTCTAGATGGGAATATCTGCCCCACAAAAAATTCATGTTCATCTCTTACCTCTAACTCTCCAATTGGCCCAGCAAGCAATCGAGAATTTAAAATATAAGGATCTTCAGCTAATGGAAACTCCTCCTCTAAGTCACTGTACTCATCTGGGGGGAAATCATATTCCTCAATCTGCATATCATCGGCTTGGAATTCTAGTACACTTGTAATGGGTTCTAATTCATTTGCATTCCGGATTTCAATTCCTTCCTCCCCACTCCAAGTTGCCTCAAAGAATTCAACAACTCTTGAAGAAGAATTCAAACCCTCACCTTCTATATTAGTTGCTTCTTCATTTAAATCAATTGCCAAATTCCTTGTAATTTCTGATCCATTCCCCGTGACTGCATTATCATCAAGAGTATTCCATATTTCGGAGATAATTTCGTCAACATCATTATCATCCCTGAAAAATAAATTAAAATTACATTTAGCAAACTTTGAAAAACATAATCAAGGACCTAGGAAGGCCCAAACCTCTAACCTTGCTGAAAAACTCGGAAATTTTCCCACTTGAGACCCACCCTCAGCCTTAAATGGAGGTATTCAGGCCCAAACTGGGCCTGAATTGAAGTGATTTCAGGCCCACCCTAGCCCTGCCAATTTTTTATTTCAGGCCCTCCATTGGGCCTGAAATGTTTTTATTTCAGGCCCACGGTGGGCCTGAAATAAATGATTTCAGGCCCACGGTGGGCCTGAAATAAATCATTTCAGGCCCACGGTGGGCCTGAAATCATTTTATTTCAGGCCCACGGTGGGCCTGAAATGATTTATTTCAGGCCCAAGGTGGGCCTGAAATGATTTATTTCAGGCCCACCGTGGGCCTGAAATCATTTTATTTCAGGCCCACCCCCTTGTGCCTCCCAGGGCCTGAAATCACATGGCCTGAATTATATTGATTCAGGCCCTCCCAGGCCCTCAAATCCAATGATTTCAGCACCTGTAAGGACCTGAAATCTTTTCATTTCAGGCCCTGGGAGGACCTGAATTCCTTTTTTTTCAGGCCCTAGGTGGACCTGAATTCATTTTTTTTCAGCCCCTGCCAATGCCTGAAAACAACATATTTGATTCACTCCTAGGGCCTGAAATCTAATGATATCATGCACTCCTAGGGATTTAACTCCTTTAATTTCTGGCCCTTCTAGGGCCTGATATGGTAATATATCATCCCTAGGTCGAATTCAAGCATTTTTTTATCTTCATTTTAACAAATTTCACAGAGCCTTATTATGTAATCATATCACCCTTAGACTCCTCCAAACATACAAATTCTAGCAAGAGTTGATA
Organism: Boesenbergia rotunda; assembly: GCA_024364735.1. Lineage (NCBI taxonomy): Eukaryota > Viridiplantae > Streptophyta > Magnoliopsida > Zingiberales > Zingiberaceae > Boesenbergia > Boesenbergia rotunda. Next base: position 36,077 of record JAGFNQ010000361.1, on the reverse strand, counting down.
AGTATAAAACCAGGTCTGATACAATATCAAAGATGACAATCATACGTACATTACTATTTGTATTTGTTACCAATCTGTTGCTTGCTTTTTCTCCTTCAACACCTATCTTCCTCAGCTGCCTTGATCAATTGAGTTGTGCAAAGTCGAAATATATACGTACCCTCGTGATGATTCGACTTTTACAAGTTAGTATTATATATATAGGCTGAGAATATTTCCACTACCTTGCCATCCGAGTACATATTCTTATTTTACTGCAAAAGTGGTTCGGATGTCTCAAAAATGGTAATGGAAAAGGTGTATTGTGACGCCAAGGGTAGAATAGGAAGTTCACTTAAAGGGCTGCGCCCTTTGGTAAAATAGAAACCATGGGACGCCCTTTGGTAATTACGTATTGTTAGGGACGCCCTTTGGTAAATTGCCGTTGTTGCTTAGATCTCAGTGGTAGAAAATTGAGGGAAGAGAACAGGAGAAAGAAGTATGCATGGTTTGGCGGCGAGATATTGAGGGAGAAAAAGGATAGGGCTCTGATATCATATGTGATGAAGAGTAGGAAAAGGATAACAAAGAATATGGATAATAATAAATTTTATTGACGTGGTGTATAACGAATGTAATTTATAGATGTTTACTGATACTCGTCAATCTGTCCAATATACAAAGACACATTAATAAGAAGATTATTATACCTTAATAAATATTTGATTAAGTTTTATTATCTCTTTTTTCTAATGACACTTGATCCGGTCATTCCTAACTATATTTAAAGAATCTCTTTTATAATTAAGCTAGTGAGGGGATGCAATCAGGTGTGATATTCCTTTCACAGCCACTGAATCCCTATAGTCAATGAAGAATATCACTAACTCCGTGGGCCGAACTTTTGATGGTTCAACCATGCCTAGAGTAGATTTTCTGAAAGTGTCTGGTCGTTCTAAGGATGAATTTGGTTGGAAAATGGATGTTGTATTGGATATGAAAGCCCATGTTCATGGTGATGGAGAAATTTTAGATGGTATCTACGAGCGATTGGAAGCTATTGATGCATCGACCGTCGAGAAATAACTCCTAAAAGATTTTGTTAATTTGGTGTCAAATGTTGAGCTACCAACTAAAACAATTCTAAACTCGAGGATAAATTGTTTCAATTTGGGATGACTAGTATATGAGGATTCGAAGATTATTATTATTATTATTATTTTGATAAGTTTCATTCTTTTAGTATTTAAGGATGTTTAAGTATATTTTAGGTATTTTTTTAATTTCTATATTTTAAATCTTTTGAATTATTAGTCTCTTTAGGAATTTTTGAGTTGGTTAATAATTATTTTTTAAAAAATGCTTCCTTTCTTTAACATATGAAAATTGTCGTCTATATATTAAAATTTATTTCTTTTATTTTTTCTTAGAATTTATAGTCAATATAAGAATACGTTTAATTGTTTGAATAATCATTCTCGGTTATTAAATAAGTTATTTTAAAAAAATTTGGAGAACGACTATTTTTCTCTTCTCGTGTTCTCCTACAATCTCCTTAATTTCTCATTAACTAGTATGATAATCACTATCCTATTCGATATTAATAAGCAATATCATAATTTCTTCCTCTCCTTTCTCCTTACTTTTCTCTAATTGATTTCTCCACCTTTTCTTCAAAGCCATAACTTGAGTGTCGAGTGTGATACTCGGTGTTCAAAAACCCAATCTGAAGAAGTTGATCAGTTGAAACCCGGCCTCAAGAAAATCGGTCAGTTGAAGCTCGATCTGAAGGAAGTCCCTTAATCTTGGACCGGGTTAAATTATGAGATGCATCTAATTAATAATATTCATCTGTCGCTCAAGTCGAGTGCCATGGACTACTAGCTGCTGCTGCATTCTTAACCTGAGTGTCGATTTATGCTTTTGCTGTACCTCGTGAGTTGCAAAGTTGGTCAGTAAGCAAATGAAGAGGAAAGATCTTTTACATCCAAAATTAATCGGGCAAAACTCAGACAACTTAGAAAATAGGTTAAAGTATTTGAAGCAATGCACTAATTAACAACTCAAGCTCAAGCTGTAATATTAATGCAGCGCTGCCCCAGTAATCACATACAGCGTTTCTTAATCTTAACACATATAAAGACGAGTTTTAGATTCGATAAATTTATAGATAAATTTTTCTTAATGAACAATTATTTAAAATTATTGTATTGATAAGCCATCTGGTACATGATACCAATTTAAAAAAATAAAAATATATATTAACGCAACGCTATTGCTCCACTAATTGTTTCCTAACAACACTGAGTGTAGCAAATTCGTGGTACATAGCAATCACAATCAAACCCACTATACTTAAATATGAAGGCAACTGGTCCAGCAAATCAATTAAAGATAGTGAAGAACAATCAAAATTTTATTTTTTATTTGAAAAATGTGAAGCTAATTAACAACGACAGTACCATTCTAATCAATATGCAAATTAAAGCTCGTTGTCAATGCGTTATTAAGAGCAAATAAATATTAAATAAGTACCATCTGCACTGGCTTTGTTGAAAATTTAAAAATTATGAATATCCTTAGATAGTTAGCCTTTTATTTACTTGTTTATTTCTTAAAAAATATTTAAGCACCAAGAACACTTTATAAGTGTGAGAAATTGAAGTGGAGCGTTACAGATAGATTAGATTAACGAGATTTTTTTAATTTCGCACGATCGATTTGATTCCATAAAAAAAATTTTATTGGTCGTCGAGATAAATAGGAAAGTATTCGTGACGAACAATCTAAAAATCTAATATCCCAGAGTTCGCTCTCCATTTAAAAAAAAAACTATAAAATACGTCATAATTGAGGATTAAATTATGAATACTTAAAATAATAATTAACTATCCTTCCGGTTAATTATAATCTCAAAACCTAGCGTTATAGTTAACGATGATTAAGACGGGCATTAAGTGGCGAATCTAATCTTAGATATGACACTGCACGTGCTCGCTCCCGAAATAACCACAAGTTTTATTTTAAAAAAATTGTGACAACTTAACAAAGAACTGTCACGGGCTGTGGTGCAATAACAATGACACTTCAATAGCTATTGGGCTGTGGTGCAATAACAATGACACTTCAATAGCTATTAAATATATATGGTTCAATTTCAATTGCAATGCACTATAAATTGGTTTTTTCTAGTGGACCAAAAAATTTAGGACGTTAATTACAAGATGATAAAATATTTGTATTTCTGGATTTACCCGGATGACTTTAAGATTTATCAATGATATCGATGGTATTAGAAGCATCTACACGTACCAAGAAAAACAATGGTCAACAGGATCATCATCATTCACCCTATCTAAGTTATTCTCTCCATTCGGCTCATTGGCTCCGAGACGAGAAGTCTCACTAGTCGGCTTAGCTACATCGATTTTGTTGGATATCATGTGAATAGAAAGGGAGGTGTGGAGAAAAGAAGCTCCTTGGTAATTGGGACTTTAGTCCCACATTGCGAGTTTCTAGTGAATGGAAAGGGAAGTAGAGAATAAAAAAACTCCATTGTAAGTGAGGTTTTAGTCCCACATTTGGAGTTTTAAGGCATAATTGTTAGTTTATATTGTTTCACAAGCATATTAGTTGTGAACAAATGCAATTGAAAAGGCTCTCTCTCATGCGTGGGTGCGCAGGGGGTGTAAATCCAGGGCCCGGATTTGTATTGAACCAAGTGAACTCATGTGTGTGCACAACTTGCCCGCGTCGAATGTTCGACCAGTCGGGGAAAAATTTGTCCAAGCAGATTAATTGGGTCATTGATTACTGCGGGGGTCTGAGCTTATGTAAAGAGGTTGTGACCGAGAGCAAAAGAGATATACACTGAGAAGAAATTATCTTCCATCTCCTTCACAACAAGTACTCCATTGTGCCCGTGGTCTCGCTGTTGTATCCTGAGAGACAGACGTCCATCGGAACCTCGAAGAACCCTCGGAGGAGGACAAATGTTTGGTCGGGAGATTCAGCTCGAGAATTCTGCTCGAGAGACTACAGTCTGCATAAAAGGCAGCTCAGGCCACTCAACAGATAAATTGAAAATTGTGTATTTCAATTTATTTTTTGTTTACTCTCAAAAAAGAGAGCATTTCCTCTAACAGGTTCAATGCCATCAACTCCATTGAACCAGCTTACTGATTCAAACCTCTTGGCCTCATCTATCTGACCACCCCGCTTGATTATCTTAGATCCACCAATCCGACTGACCGCTTAGTCATCTCGAATTCGCAGATCCAACTGTGTCGCTCGGTCGTCTTAGGTCCACTGATATGATGCTTCTCCTCTTTACAAATCCTTTGGTTCAACTTCCCTAGTGGGAGGGGGCTATAGAGCATGGGCTAATATAACACATGGGGTAGCACGTGAGTTGATGTAGCGCGTGGGAAACCACATGAGTTGTCAAAACACATGGAACAACATGGTATGACCCCACATGATCTTCTACAGTACTAAACTTGGATGATATGTCCCTCGAATCTAGATACGATGACGTGACAATACTTTCTTTACTAGGATATGACGTCGAATTAATGAGAAGAGAAGTACTATTCCTTCCTCGGCAGTGCTATAAAAGGAATTTGCTTCTGCAGGCTAAGATACGCGCACACATACTTACAAACTGAAAGAAACAGAAAGAAGATGAAGAAATAAATATACGAACAGAGAAAATAATTTCTCGATGATTTTATTTCTTAATTCAATTGATTATTTATACAAGTTATCGAAATGATAATGAAAATATTAAATATGGTATACAATCACAATAATTATAATCATAGCAATGAAGATAATAAATTTGAAAATATTATTATTGTTATTGATTCATATCGACCTTGCTTATGATGCAAGATATGATATATCTTAATTGATTGAAATTAATTCAAGATTATTTTCCATTATTACCATTACTCCCGACAAACTTAATCAGAATGTTTGAACATTGAGTTTAACTGCTAACTTGGTGAAATGTCGTCTAGATAATGATTTGGTAAATATATTAATAATTTGATCTCCTGTAGAGATGTAAAAAACTGAAAGTTGTTGAGTAGTCACACGCTCACGAACAAAATAAAAATCAATCTCTACATGCTTGGTATGAGCATGAAAAATGGATTTGCTGCAAGATAAGTTGTTCAATATTATCACATTAAATTTTGAGCATAGCAGTTAGGGAAAAGTGTAATTATGAAAGAAGAGATTGTAACCAAATAATTTTGGACGTCGTGCTAGCTATAGTTTTATATTCAGCCACAGTGCTTGAGCAAGAGACTGTAAGTTGCTTCTTTGAAAGCTAGAAAATAAGATTTCACCTAAGAAATATGGCATACCCACTAGTAGAACGTCTATCTTCGAGAGATCCAGCCCAATCTGCATCACTGTAAGCAATTAACTCTCATGAGGACTAATAATATAAAAGAAGACTATGTAGAATAGTATCTTTGAGATATCAAAGAATTCTCTTAACACCTTCCCAATGGTGTTCAGTAGAAGAATGCATAAATTGACAAGTACGATTGACAATGAAAGCAATATCGGGTCGTGTAATGGTGAAATATTGTAGGGCACCAACAATACTTCGGTAGATTTGAGGATCAACCATTAAAGAGAAGGATGAAGCTACAGCGAAACCACCTTCAATGATTGGTGTGAAGATAGGACATATATCATCCATTTTAGCTTATTGTACAAGTCTAGCAATATATTTACTCTGAGAGAGAATACAACCTTCAGAATGTGAGAGAAACACTATACCAAGAAAAAAATGAGCGTTGCCAAGATCACAAATAGGAAACTCTTGATGAAGAAGATGAAATAAAGTAGCAATGCTATTTTGATTACTACCAGTTATTAAGATATCATCCACATAAATCAGAACAAATATTGAAAATTCTTCATTGCATTTGAAGAATAGGGAAGAGTCAATTTTTGAGCCAGAGAATCCCTGAGTATGAAACAGGTAGATAATTGATGAAACAATGCACGTGGTACTTGTTGAAGACTATATATAGATTTTTGAAATTGACAAACATGTGTCGAATGTTGTGGGTGCATGAAGTTAGGTGGTTGCTCCATAAAAATAATTTTGTCAAGGTGTTCATAAAAGAAAGCATTGGAAACATTTAGTTGACGTATTGGCCAATTGGACCTAATAGCTATAGATAGTAATAATCTGATAGTTGTAATTTTGATGACTAGACTAAAATTATCATTAAAGTTAATACTTGGTTGTTGATTAAAGCCTTTAGCAACAAAATGAGTTTTGTAATGTTCAATGATGTGGGATTGATGTGATCGATAGAGAGGGGGTGAATATCAATAATAATTTTTCAAATAAATCAGATTAAATGCCACAGAAATAAACAAGTCAAACACGGCTAACACCTTATTTTTTACTTGGTTCGGGGTCTATGATGGCTCCTACTCCAAGGCTCATGGTCCTTGACTATTTTCGTTAGACAATACTATAATTCGTGAATGAAGTACAAGAGTTATGATTAAATACAAAAAAATAGAAATTATACCGACGACACTAAAACAAGGAATTTGTTGCAGAAGCGGCGTGTCATCGATCTTGAACTTCTTGAGCACAGAGAATTCGAGCACAGAAGCTTTATCATTGAAATTTCAAGAGCTTGAGTTAATGTTCGAAGCAAAGGGGGTGAAACCCCTTTTATACTTGATCTCAGGCGCTTGATAGGCTATAGGGGTGCCCTACACATCACCGATTCAGCTGCGTCCTTATCCGTAGACTCAATCAACCTTTATCCTGTTCTTGGGCACCTAGGAGCACTGGGGCACCTAGGAGCAGTGAGGTACCTGGGAACTGACGTGGTGCGCCCAACTAGCGACCACCAACTCAGCTTCACCAATGGCTGAGAAAACCCCTCTGGGGCGTCTGAGTCCTCTAAGGCGCTTGGGTTCTCGGGCGCCTGAACCCTCTCAGGCACCCCTGATCGCATCAGCTGGTTCATTTAGCCTGCAACTAAGGTTAGTCCAAGAACACAATATAATAAACTAAATGTATGCATGAATGACAGCTAGAGCTATCTGGTTCTGACTTTGGATTTCAAATGAAATCCTAAGTCGAACCAACACCTACTGTTCTCTCTTCTGAGGAATGCGCCCTCACCTACTCCACTCTAGAGAAGTTACCTTTTGTCAATCAGCTCCTTCGATTGGACTTTTGCTCGGCCTCCGAAACACTCGGATCTCGAGATGTTCGATCCTCGACTCATCTTTACTTCTGTTCGTAGTCTTCACTCGGCTAAGTCTTCTGCCCGATCTTCCAGATCAGGTTTTCGTGCCCAATTCTTTGAACCAGGTCTTCATGCCCAACCCTCGGTCAGGTCTTCGTGCTCAGTCCTCGACCAGGTCTTCGGTACCCAACCCTTGGTCAGGTCTTTATGCCCAGTCCCCGACCAGGACTTCGTGCTCAACCCTACAGGTTAAGACTTCGTACCTAGGTAAACTAGGACTTTTCTGCACACTTAACAAAACACATTAGACCACCAATAATACTTAACTTTGAACCCTTTGCCAATATCAAAACAAGGCTCGATATGGTATTTCTAGCACCAACAAATGGATCCATCTACACGATACTTAATTTGGTAAACCTATTTTGAGCCCACAATATTCATAGATGGAGTATAAGGAACTAATCTTGAGATTGCATCGCAAAGAAGAGCATCAAACTCTATAGTCATCGCAACACGCCAATTTGGATCATTGATTGCCTGTGTAAAGCTAGAAGGTTCAACAAAATTTGAAAAAGCAATAAGAGCACGTGGAAGAGGATAAAGAGTGAAAATTAGTTAACATTGTGCATAAATATTGCTTAGAAGAAGCATTCGACGAAGAGTATCATCATCAAAGCTGCCCGTAGATGAGTGATCAAATTGATGAGAATCAAAACTAGAGAGTGGATCATCACTAGCCGCTGAGTCTTCAGAAATTTGTGGAGATGGAGCAGGACCCAAGATACCATCCCTACTTGTACTTTCAACATGTCATGATGTAACAATCTGTAGGATCGGTGCCGTCAATAGAGGGGAGGGGTGAATATCGACTGAAAAATCTTTTCACGAAAACTTGTAAAATTAAGAGTAATCGTTCTGGATAGAGCGTTAGTATCACAGCGGAAAATAAAACAGAAAGAATAAAAGACAACACAGCGCACGCGAGATTTTTTACTTGGTTCCCAACCCCCCAGTGTCAGCACATCCAATGCCTAAGCATGGGAACGCCCGTCCACTAATGGTCTCCTTTTCGGACTTTCCGAAGGTGGAGAACTCAGTCTTACAGTGCAGAAGTTACAATAAAAAAGAGTTAAAGAAATTAATGACTGAATGTAAATCAAACCAAAAATAATCGAAGTCTCGGCCGATCTGGATCTCCGAAGTGTCGCGCACTTCCTCCCGGAGCCTCCTTTGTCATAGAGCTTCATCGTTAGCGCGTTTCTTCTGTTTAGAGTGCTCAGATTCTGGAAGTTGTGTCTTATGCCTTTGGGTCGAAGCCCCTTTTATAGGCTTCATTCGGGCGCCTGTGATCACCGGGGCACCCCAATGGGCTTGGTCAAACCTCATCTCCGCGCCGAACTCGCCGCAGCTGATAAGCTTCTTGACCAGGGTGCCCCGGACCTCCCAGGCGCCTGAATGAACCCAGTCAAAGCATATCTCTGCTTCGAACTCGCAGCAGTAAATACAGCTTTAAACTCGGGTGCCTGTATTGATGGGGGCGCCCGAATGGAAGTCTGTTCTGCCTTCCTTCACTGAACCTATTTTCCTTCTTTAAGTTAGGTGCCCCTGTTGATGGGGGCGCCTGGCTCCATTGGGGTGCCCCCATTGATGGGGGCGCCTAGGGCCTCCTTTTTCCAGCCTTTTGTCTGCTTTGTCTCCACTTTTAGGTACCTGCAAGATACATGAATACAAGGCAAATACACATACAATCTCAGCCTTAATGAGTTGGTTCTGACTTCGAATTTCTACGAAACCCTAGGTCGAACCGACGCAAGTTCCCACCCTCGAGAACACACCTTTCACCTACTCCTTTCAGGAGACGGTTGCCACCTAGTCTATTCGGGTGGACTTTTGCTTAGCCTCCGATACTCTCGGATCTCGAGCCATCCGAACCCTAACCCGTCTCTACTTCTGCCCTTAGTCATCGCTCAGCTAAGTTGCTCAATCCCTCGGACTAAGACTTTATGCCCAAACCCTAAGTCCAGGACTTTGGTGCCCAACCCTCGGCTAGGTCTTCGTGCCCAATTCCTCGAACCAGGTCTTCGGTGCCCAACCCTCGGCCAGGACTTCTTACCCAGTCCTCAACCAGGACTTCATGCCCAACTTCCGGTCAGGTCTTCGGTGCCCAGCCCTTTGCCAGGACTTAGTGCCCAATCCATGATCAGGACATAGTGCCCAATTCTTCGAACCAGGACTTATTGCCTAGGTTTACTAGGACTTTCATTCACTTTGGTACTCCTCCTTTGCTCACCCTTCCCTTGTTCAATGTATCACTGACTTAAGTATATTGTCAAACATTAAAACACTTAAAGGAGGGCATCATTGATGCAACTTGCACCAACAATCTCCCCCTTTTTGATGTTTGACAATATCTTAAGTTAGATTGGTTGAAAGGGCTAAACCTTAAAAAAATAATCTAAGTTTTGAAAATACATTTTGATCTTTAGGAGAAAAACATTTCTAAGATAAGCTCACTCTCCCCTTTTTTGAAAAAAATCTTTGATTTTCATTGATCCTTTGGGAAGAAACAAAAAATTTTCTAACTTAAGATCTCACTCTCCCCCTTTGTCATACATCAAAAAAATGATCAAAACACTTGCACCAACAATAATGGATTTTCTTAGTATAATTTTTGAAATCATAACAGAGAGCTAGTTTAACAAGAACAATTACACCAGAAAATTACACCTTGAAAAGTATTGTGCCAAAAAAATATTTTGTATTTTTAGAAAAACTTTTCACTTAAAAAAGTATTGCATTGGAAAAGAAAATTTCTATTGAGAAGGATTTTGGAAAGGGATTGCATAAATGATTTTTCCTTAGAGAAATATGTATTTTAAAATAATACTTTGAAAAATATTGTGCAAGACCTTGTACTTTAAAAGATATTAAGAATTTTTGAAACATATAAGTGCTTTTGAAAAATATCATGCATTTTTGGAAAACATCAGTACTTTTTGAAAAATATTATGAATTTGAAAAACATAAGTACTTTGAAGAATATGAAGAACATAAGTACTTTGAAAATATTATAAATTTTGAAAAATATAAGTACTTTGAAAAATATTATGAATTTGAAAAACAAAAGTACTTTGAAATTATTATGAATTTTGAAAAATTAAGTACTTTTTGAAAAATTTTGAAGAGTATAAGTACTTTTGAAAAATATTAGAATTTTTTAGAAGTATAAGTACTTTTGAAAAATCTTTATTTTTAAAACATAATATTTTACTTGACTTGATTTCTTTTCCAGTCTGACACAATCCTAGAAAATCTTGTTGACTACAAAGACATTTTCCTAAGTGTCCTGAAAATTCTCCAACTCAAGTAAATATTATTTACAAAAAAAATAATATGATTAAAACAAACAGTACTTTGAAAAAAGATTATGTTTTCAAAAAAGACTTAATAATGCAGTACATGAAAATATAATAAATAATTCATGTAATTTGACCTCCCCCTAAACTTGACCCAGTCCTAGGAAGCTTGTTGACCACAAGTACTCTTCCTCTAGGTCTTTAGGGTTTAGTTCAGATTAAATGAATTATCTAACAAATAATTACCAAAAAAAACTTTTCAGAATTTCTTCTTTTGACTCAGACTCCCCCTAAATTTGACACATCTTAGGAGTCCTTCTAGATCATGAAGTGGACCTTCCTCTATGTCTTTAGGGTTTATCAAAGTCAAAGAAACAGGTAATATAATTTTTTTTAAAGCATAAGCCTTTTTCAGAAACACAAATGATAGTAATTTAAAGCAGAGTTTTCGAAAAGCATTTTCAAATGATAGTAATGTTTAAAGTATAGTTAAAAAACATTTCAAAAGAATGAAAACACACCCCCTGTACCCGATATCGTTTGACTCTATCTAAGTGCCTTAAGGAACTTTAGTGTTGTCCTAAGAGACTTGTGTCTAAATGTGTGAGTCAAACAAATTTTTTAAACAAATATAATTTTTGAAAACGTATAATATATAATCAATCAAACAAGCATTAATTCCATAAAAATATTATTTTGTTGAAGCACTATTTTGAAAATATATTTTTAGAAGAATATTCTAACAATTTTGAAAACAGTTTTGAAAAATATTCATCAATTTATTAGTCCGTAACATCTCACCTATTCTAGATGTCTCAATCCAGCAAGCATAGTTGCCTTATAGGTGTATTGTGAGATGCTTGAATCATTTTTCTTAATTCATTGTTAAATCTAAGATTTAATTGAAACTTGTGTTAGATTCAAATTTATCAAATAGTAAAGTGAATTTGATTTTCGGTAATTGGCTTCCAGGTCTTGGCGAGGCACTAGGCCTTCTTTGGCCGTAGCCTTATTGGATCATCAACCCTTTCCTTGACAAAGCCTTTTATCGAAAATTCATTTTCAAATTACTTCTTGAAAATTTTGGTCTAACTAGCTTAAGTTTTGGATCGGTAGCTTCGGCTAATTCCACCAGATGGCTTCCCTAACGTACTATCATCTCACCTCCACCTAATACTAGGTTGATCAAATTTCAATTATTCTTTTTCCTATAACCGTCTAATTTATGCATAAAATTATACATGAATGACATGACATAAATTTTAAGAAAATTGCATATGAATGGCATGGAGGTTATGCATGAGTCAAACAATTCAAATCATTTAATTTAAATTTCTAATAATGTATCAAATTTCCGATTTGATACATGTCGTGTGAACCCGCGAATATGCCAACCCACTTTGACATATTTAATGTTATTAATTTTAATTGTTATAGTTTGGGTAAGATTTTATTTAATTCAAGTTTAAGTTACTTAAGAATTAATTGGATCTAAATTCAGAATTAATTAAAGTTGAATTAATTAAGACTTACTTAATGTCAATTGAGGTTGAATTAATTAAGGATTAATTAAATTAATTACGAATTAATTGAAATAATTAAGAATTAATTTGAATTTGAATTAATTAAGGATTAATTGAATTAATTACGAATTAATTGAAATAATTAAGAATTAATTTGAATTTGAATTAATTAAGGATTAATTGAATTAATTACGAATTAATTGAAATAATTAAGAATTAATTTGAATTTGAATTAAAGGATTAATTGAATTAATTACGAATTAATTGAATTAATTAAGAATTAATTTGAATTTGAATTAAAGGATTAATTGAATTAATTATGTATTAATTGAAATAATTAAGAATTAATTTGAATTTGAATTAATTAATGATTAATTGAATTAATTAAGAATTAATTGAATTAAAATTAATTAAGAATTAAGATTAAGTTAATTAAGGATGATTAAAATTAAGTTAGTTAAGGATTATTTAAGATTGAAATAAATAGGGTATAAATTGTTAAGATTTAATTAGATTTAAATTTCGATATTTCTGGGTTAGATAATAATTGTGGGTTTAGCTTCATCATTTTCATTAATTCAAAAATTTCTGATTCCTTTACTATTTCTTCTTTATTTATCCTTTCAAGTTTTTCTAATAATTCTGGTTTATTTGAATCATTGTGAAATTTATTGACTATGGCCTTGATCTCAGAAAATTCCATCTCCTCTTCATCCTCAAAATTACATCCTTCAATATCCTCAAGGTAGGTAGAGTAATTTGGTTCACAAGTTAGAGTTTTGTAATAATCTTCTATATTATCTAAAATTAAGTTACCATCTAAAAGAATTGTAGGACCGGTGTCGTCGATAGAGGGGGGGGTGAATATCGACTGCGAAAATCTCTCGCGGAAACTTCGTAGAAAACTTGGATCGTTCTAGACTTAGAACGTTAGTAGCACAGCGGAAAAGTAAATACAGAAAATAAAAACAAGACAGACACGCAGGGATTTATTTACTTGGTTCTCGACTCCCCAGGGTCAGTACGTCCTACTCGGCGTGAGTCCTCTATTAGTCTCCTTTCCGGAATTTCCGGAGGCGGAGAAAACCCATCTTATAGTTGATAATTACAAGCAAGAATATTGAAAATTAAATGCAGAATTAAATAAAAGCAACCCGAACAAAACAAAGTCTGAAGCTCGGCCGATCTGGACCTCCGAAGCGCCGCGCACTTCCTCCTGGAGCCTCCCGGTCGTAGAGCCTCGTCTTTAGTGCATTATCATCGGTCAGAATAATCAGAATAGCTCACAGCAGTTGTGTTTGAAGCAGAGGAGTCGAAGCCCCTTATATAGGCTTCATACGGGCGCCTGATACGCTGGGGGCGCCCCTATAAATCGGTCAAACCTTATCCCCGCGTCGACCTCGCCGCGGCTGATAAAACTACTGACCAAGGTGCCTGGGACCTCCCGGGCGCCTGAGAGAAGGCTTATCATGTGTTTCGACCTCGAAACAGCAAAACAGCTTTCCACTACTGACCAGGGCGCCTGGGACCTCCCGAGACGACCGGGGCGCCCTAATAGAATCCTATTCTGGTTACCACACGAAAGTGCCAATTTCCACTTTGTCTTGGGTGCCCCCATCACACTGGGTGTTTGGCTTCATGCCTTTCAACCCAACACTGGGTTTTAGGCTTTGATTTGGGCGCCCCCATCAATGGGGGTGCCTAGGTTGGCTGTTTTCCAGTCTCTCGCCTGCTTTTTCTCCGGTCCTTGATACCTGCAAGATACACAAACACAAAGCACATATACATACAATATTAGTCTTAAGGACTTGGTTCAGACTTCGAATTCCCATGAAACCCTAGGTCGAACAGACGCAAGTTCCCACCCCCGAGAATGCGCCTTTCACCTACTCCTCTCAGGAGACGGTTGCCACCCAGTCCTTCGGGTGGACTTTTACTTAGCTTTCGATACTTCCGGACCTTGAGACGCCCGAGCCCTTACCCGTATCTACTTCTGTCCTTAGTCATCGCTCAGCTAAGTTGCTCAGTCCCTCGGACCAAGACTTCGTGCCCAAACCCTAAGTCCAGGACTTCGGTGCCCAACCCTTGGCCAGGTCTTCTTGCCCAATTCCCCGAACCAGGTCTTCGGTGCCCAACCCTCGGCCAGGTCTTCTTGCCCAGTTCTCGACCAGGACTTAGTGCCCAATCCTCGACCAGGACTTCGTGCCTACCTTCCGAGCAGGTCATAGTGCTCAGCTTCACTCACCAGGTCTTAGTGTCTAGGTTAACTAGGGCTTTTCTTCCACTTTGGTTACTCCTCTTTTGCTCACCTCCCTTGTTCTATGTATCACTGACTTAAGTATATTGTCAAATATTAAAACACTTGGAGGAGGACATCACTGATGCAACTTGCACCAACAATCTCCCCCTTTTTGATGTTTGACAATATCTTAAGTTAGATTGGTTGAAAGTGCTAACTTACTATCCTTGGGATAGAAAACAAAAAATTGATATAAGTTTTGAAACTACTTTTTTTATCTTTGGGAGAAAATTTTTTTCTGACTTAAGCACACCTCTCCCCCTTTGTCATACATCAAAAATCACCAGAAATACTTGCGCCAACAATGAGAACATTTGGTTCTTTTTGAAAATACCTAGTATAAGTTTTTGAAAACATAGCATAAAACTAAGTACTTGAACTCAGATAACTTAACCAATATTGTTTTTTTGAGAAAATACCGTATTTTGGAAAGAATACTATGAGTTTTGAGAGGTATAAATACTTTGAAAAATGATCTTTGAAACATGCAAGTATTTTTTGAAAAACTAGATTGATCCTTTTTGGAAGATCTAAGTACTTTTGAAACATATTATACAATTTTTGACAATCTAAGTATTTAAAAAAATTATTATGCATTTTTTAAAATCTAAGTATAGGTACTTAAAAAAATATTAGAATTTTTGAAAAACATAAGTACTTTGAAAAATATGAATTTTGAGAAGCATAAGTACTTGACATGGTTTCTTTTCTAGTCTGACACAATCATAGGAGACCTTGTTGACTACAAGGATAGTTTCCTAAGTGTCCTGGAAAATTCTCCAAATTCAAGTAAGTATTATTTCTGAATAGAATTTTGAAAAAAATGATAGTATTTTGAAAAGATACGTACGTGCATTTTGAAAAATGTATGAATTTTTGAAGACATAATATTTTACTTGACTTGGTTTATTTTTCAGTCTGACACAATCATAGGAAACCTTGTTGACTACAAGGACATTTTCCTAAGTGTCCTGGAAATTCTCCAACCCAAGTAAATATTATTTTGAAAACAATTTCATAAGCCACAAATATTCTAAAAAATCGAATAATAGCATTTTGAAAAACTTATATTTTCAGCAAGATTTTAAAGATATAGTTCATGGAAATAAAATAATTCTTTTAATTTGACCTCCCCCTAAACTTGACCCAGTCCTGGGAAGTTTGTTGACCACAAGTACTCTTCCTCTGAGTCATTAGGATTTGGATCAGATTAAAAAGAACTATTTAATAATTTAAAAAATAAATAAATGATTACCAAAAAAACTTTTCTGAAATCCTTCTTTTGACTCAGACTCCCCCTAAATTTGACATATCCTAGGAGTCCTTGAAGATCATGAAGTGGACATTTCCTCTGTGTCTTTAGGGTTTATCAAAGTCAAAGAAACAGGTAAATTTTTGAACATATAATTTTTACAACATAAACCTTTTTCGAAAACACAAGTGATAATGATTTAAAGCTCAGTTTTCGAAAAGTATTTTCAAATGTTAGTAATGTTTAAAGTGCAGTTTTCGAAAACCATTTTGAAAAAAAAATAAAAAGCACTTCCCCTGTACCCGATACCGTTTGACTCTATCTAAGTGCCTTAAGAAACTTTAGTGTTGTCCTAAGAGGCTTGTGTCTAATTGCGTGAGTCAAACAATTTTTAAAAGGATATAATTTTTGAAAACATGTAATATGTATAGTCAATCAGACAAGCATGAATTCCATAAAAACATTATTATGTTGAAGCACTATTTTGAAAATATATTTTTAGGAAAATATTCTAGCAATTTTGAAAAATATTTTTTAATTTATTAGCCCTTAACATCTCACCCAATATTCTAGATGTCTCAATACAGCAAGCATGGTTGCCTTATAGGTGTATTGTGAGATGCTTGAATTATTTTTCGTAATTTATTATTAACTCTAAGATTTAATTGAAGCTTGTATTAGATTCAAATCTAACAATAGTAAAGTGAATTTGGTTTTCAATAATCAGCTTCCAGGTCTTGGTGAGGCACTAGGCCTTCTTTGGTCGTAGCCTTATTGGATCATCAACCCTTTTCTTGACAAAGCCTTTTATTGAAAATCCATTTTCAAGCTACTCCTTGAAAGATTTTGGTCTAACTAGTTTGGGTCTTGGATCGGTAGCTTCGGCTAGTTCTACCAAGATGGCTTCCTTAACGTACTATCATTTCACCTTCACCCAATACTAGGTTGACCAAGTTTCAATTATTCTTTTTCCTATAGCCGTTCTAAATTATGCATAAAATTTAAATATGAATGACATGTCATATATTTAAAAGAATTAGCAAATGCATGGCATGGCAATTATGCATGAGTCAAACAAGTCCAAAGCATTTTAATTACGTTTCTAAAGATGTATCAAATTCTCGATTTGATACATGTCGTGTGAACCGGCGAATATGTCAACCTACTTTGACATATTCAAATTTATTAAATTAATTATTGCGGTTTGGGTAAGATGCTAGTGTAGTTCAAGTTTAAGTAATTTGGTTAGATTAAGAATTAATTGAAGTTGAATTTGAATTAATTAAGATTAAATTAATAATTAATTAAATTAATTTGAATTTAAATTAAGTAAGATTTAATTAATATAATTAATTAATAGAATTTAATTTAATTAATCTAGATTTGAATTTAATTTATATTTAATTTGAATTTGAATTAATTTGAATTTAATTAATTTGAATTTAATTTAGATTTAATTTGAATTTAATTTAGATTTAATTTGAATTTAATTTAGATTTAATTTGGATTAATTTGACTTAATTTAAGTTTGAATTAATTAAGATTTAAATGAACTAATTTAATTTAGATTTAATTTGGATTAATTTGAATTAATTTAAGTTTGAATTAAATGATATTAATTTGAATTAATTTAATTTCGAATTAATTGAGATTAATTGAATTAATTTCAGTTCGAATTAATTAAGATTAATTTGAATTAATTTAAGTTCGAATTAATTGATATTAATTTAATTAATTTAAGTTTGAATTAATTAAGATTAATTTGAATTAATTTATTCTCGAATTAATTGAGATTAATTGAATTAATTTATGTTCAAATTAATTATGATTAATTTGAATTAATTTAAGTTCGAATTAACTAAGATTAATTGAATTAATTTAAGTTTGAATTAAGATTTAATCGAATTAAATTGAGTTCGAATTAATTTTAATTTAATTTATTGATTTAAATAAGATTTAATTGAATTTATTGATATAATTAAGATTTAATTGAATTTTTTGATTTAATTAAGATTTTATTAAATTTATTGATTTAATTAAGATTTAATTGAATTTAAATGATTTAATTAAGATTTAATTGAATTTAAATGATTTAATTAAGATTTAATTGAATTTAAATGATTTAATTAAGATTTAATTGAGTTTAAATGATTTAATTAAGATTTGAATAATTAAGGTGAAATGATTAATTAACAGCTGTGGGTTTAAGTTCATCATTTTCATTATTTCGAAAAAATTTTCTTCATCTTTATCTATCTTTTCAAGTTTTTCTAATAATTCGGATTTATTTGAACCTTTATGAATTTTATTAACTATGACCTTTATCTTAGATAGTTTCATATCCTCCTCATCCTCAACATTACATCTTTTAGTATCCTCAAAGTAGGAGGAGTAATTTGGGCTACTTATTAAAGTTTTATAATAATTTTCAAGATTATCTATAATTAAGTTATTATCTAGGAGAATTTCATCTTCATTATCCTCAAGATTTTTAATAAAATCATTTTTATCCTCAAAAATAATTTCAGGATTATCTCCATAATTATCTTCACTAACTTCAGAGTTATCTTTAGAATTTTCAAATTCGAATTCAGAGTTATATAACAGATTTTCAAATTTGAATTCATAATTATCTAAAGATTTTTCAAATTTAAAATTATCCTTAGGATTTTCAAATTTGAATTCGGATTTATCCTTAGGATTTTCCAATTTGACTTCGGATTTATCCTTAGGATTTTCAAATTTGAATTTGGATCTATCCTTAGGAATAAATTTATCTGAATTAAAATTATCAGATTTAACTGAATTAAAATTAACATAATTAAAATTATTAGAATTAAAGTTATGATAATTTATTTTAGAAATTACTGAATTGATGTTCTGAATTAAATAATTAATCTCTGATATTTTAGTCATATCGGTATTTTCTAATTTGACATGCAAAATATTAATTTTACTATGCAGTAAATCTAATTTATCAGAAAAATTAACTAAATTATCAAAAGACAGTGCAGGAATTTGTAAAATTTTTGAAACATATATCTTACGTACCTTCGCCGAACACTGGTTCTTGTAGTGTTCGTACTTCTCGCATTCATCTGATGTTGTCCTTGTTTCTCCGGACTCCTGGTGCTGGTGTCTCCTTTGCCGCCGGTGGTGTAGACCGAATTTTACGTGTAGGACACTGATTTTTATAGTGCCCTCTCTCCCTACACGTGAAGCATATAACATGGAATTTAAACTTTGACATTTAAAATTAAATTATACCTGATTCACCCCTGGGCTCCCCCTCAACTCCTAGCATCGTTGCTCCGTCGGTGGTTAGTCCGGTGAAGAGCGACTTAGCTCTGATACCACTTGTAGGGTCGGTGCCGTCGATAGAGGGGGGATGAATATCGACTGCGAAAATCTCTCGCGGAAACATCGTAGAAAACTTGGATCGTTCTAGACTTAGAACGTTAGTAGCACAGCGGAAAAGTAAATACAGAAAATAAAAACAAGACAGACACGCGGGGATTTATTTACATGGTTCCCGACCCCCAGGGTCAGTACGTCCAAGGCCTATGTACTCGGCGTGAGTCCACTATTGGTCTCCTTTCTGGAATTTCTGGAGGCGGAGAAAACCCATCTTACAGTTGATAATTAAAGCAAGAATATTGAAAATTAAATGCAGAATTAAATAAAAGCAACCCGAACAAAACAAAGTCTGAAGCTCGGCCGATCTGGACCTCCGAAGCGCCGCGCACTTCCTCCTAGAGCCTCCCGGTCATAGAGCCTCGTCTTTAGTGCGTTGTCGTCGGTCAGAATAATCAGAATAGCTCACAGCAGTTGTGTTTGAAGCAGAGGGGTCGAAGCCCCTTATATAGCCTTCATACGGGCGCCTGATACGCTGGGGGCGCCCCTATAAACTCGGTCAAACCTTATCCCCGCGTCGACCTCACCGCGGCTAATAAAACTACTGACCAGGGCGCCTGGGACCTCCCGGGTGCCTGAGAGAAGGCTTATCTTGTGTTTCAACCTCGAAACAGCAAAACAGCTTTCAACTTGGGCGCCCCGGTCGTCCCGGGCGACCTAATAGAAGCCTATTCTGCTTACCACACGAAACTGCCAATTTCCTCTTTGGCTTGGGCGCCCCCATCACACTGGGCACCTGACTTCATGCCTTTCAACCCAACACTGGGTTTTAGGCTTTGATCTGGGCACCTTGGTTGGCTGTTTTCCAGCCTTTCGCCTACTTTGTCTCCGGTCCTTGATACCTGCAAGATACACAAACACAAAGCACATATACATACAATATTAGTCTTAAGGACTTGGTTCGGACGTCAGATTTCCACGAAACCCTAGGTCGAACCGATGCAAGTTCTCACCCCTGAGAACGCGCCTTTCACCTACTCCTCTCAGGAGACGGTTGTCGCCCAGCCCTTCGGGTGGACTTTTGCTTAGCTTCCGATACTTCCGGACCTTGAGACGCCCTAGCCCTGACCCGTCTCTACTTCTGTCCTTAGTCATCACTCAGCTAAGTTGCTCAGTCCCTCGGACCAAGACTTCATGCCTAAACCCTAAGTCCAAGACTTCGGTGCCCAACCCTCGACCAGGTCTTCTTGTCCAATTCCCCGAACCAGGTCTTCGGTGCCCAACCCTCGGCCAGGTCTTCTTGCCTAGTCCTCGACCAGGACTTAGTGCCCAGTCCTCGACCAAGACTTCGTGCCCACCTTCCGAGCAGGTCTTAGTGCCAAGCTTCACTCACCAGGTCTTAGTGCCTAGGTTAACTAGGACTTTTCTTCCACTTTGGTTACTCCTCTTTTGCTCACCTCCCTTGTTCTATGTATCACTGACTTAAGTGTATTGTCAAACATTAAAACACTTGGAGGAGGGCATCATTGATGCAACTTGCACCAACAATCTCTCCCTTTTTGATGTTTGACAATATCTTAAGTTAGAATGGTTGAAAGGGCTCACTTACTATCCTTGGGATAGAAAACAAAAAATTGATATAAGTTTTGAAACTACATTTTTTATCTTTGGGAGAAAAAAATTTTCTAACTTAAGCGCACCTCTCCCCCTTTGTCATACATTAAAAATCACCAGAAATACTTGCGCCAACAATGAGAACATTTGGTTCTTTTTGAAAATACTTAGTATAAGTTTTTGAAAACATAGCATAAAACTAAGTACTTGAACTCAAAAAACTTAACCAATATTGTTTTTTTTGAGAAAATATTGTATTTTGGAAAGAATACTATGAGTTTTGAGAGGTATAAATACTTTGAAAAATGATCTTTGAAACATGCAAGTATTTTTTGAAAAACTAGATTGATCCTTTTTGGAAGATCTAAGTAGTTTTAAAACATATTATGCAATGTTTGACAATCTAAGTATTTAAAAAAAATTATTATGCATTTTTGAAAATCTAAGTATAGGTACTCAGAAAAATATTAGAATTTTTGAAAAACATAAGTACATTTTTTATAGTGTCCTCTCTCCCTGCACGTGAAGCATATAATATGGAACTTAAAAATAGATATTTAAAAAAAAAATTGTACCTGATTCACCCCTGGACTCCCCTGTAACGACCCACCTTTTGGTACTTCTAAGCTTTAAGTTACTACTACTTGACTTCCCTTAACTTGCTTTATTTTTATTTATTTTTTTCTTCCTTCTCTTTTTTTTTCAAAAAAAATAAAACAACTTTCATTTTATTTGCTTTGCCAGGATTTGACCCCTAGACCTCTTCGTTGTAACACTAGAGTACTAACCAGCTGCTCTATACAACTTCTTTTCAATGGTACCAGTCGACTGCTATATATCAGTCGACTGGTACCAGGCGATTGGCCTTTTGGCAGTCGCCTGGTGCATCGAACAGAAGCTACTGTTCGATAGGGCAGGTAACTGGTCCTGTACCAGTCGACTGGCACGCCTGAAAACCTGCATTTCAGACCTGAAACTCATCTCCATCCATCCACAAAACATATACTTTCAAGCCATACAAAGACATAACACCATTTCTATACTCTATACTAGTTTTCTAAACATTTTAGTCAATCAAAACAACTTCATAAACTTGAAATTAGGACTTTTGCGGAAGTAAATAAGCTATCAAAATCTATGTGAACTTTAGACTAGAGTTTGTACCAAATTTTGTATCTATGCAAGGTTTAAACAAAGTCATTCATTCTACCACTTCGAAACACCAAAACACATGTTCTACAAGACTTAGCCCAATGATCTCTTCCACGGTTCCGCCGCCACTGAACATCAATGCAAGTCCCTTCGCCTCCTTAACTTATGCTTTTTCTTTACCTTTGTCTGCAATAGAAGGAAATGCAACTAATAAGCAAAATGCTTAGTAAGTAAATCCTAACTCACAAATCCAACGATAAGGGATAAACATGCTCTTTTCAAATAATGCTTGCTTCAAAACACATGCACTATTAAATACTTACACATGGAAACTTTCATATACTTATCATGCTCAATCATACTTGAAAATATTTACTAGCACTAAAACATTGGCAAATCTAACATGCTCATAATTTCTTTTGAAACTTACTAATGATACATTTCCATACTTTAAAACACAACTTCTTTGCTCTTTCCCTTTAACATGCTTATAACATAACCATGTTATCATACATAACAAAACATGCACTTTAGGAAATTGAAACACTTTCATATACTCATATACTTCAAAATAATAATCAACTTTCTCAGGCCTTGACACTGTACCATGGTATCAATGTACCAATGCGGCATCCCTAATAGGTTTCGGGGTAGCTAGCCACCGCACCCTATTAGAGCTTCTTTCTAACTTTCCGTGGGCCTCTCTTTTGCCCGGTACATGTCACTTTACAAAAGTAAAATACTTTCTTATTCATAATGCTTATACTTATCAAGCTATCTTTCTTTTTACATAAATCTTTGCACTACAAAACCTTACCTTTCTTACTTGGAACTTTCATCAAGCACCTTGCGTGCCCTTAACCCAAAACTCAATTTTTGGGACTTTTCAAGAACTTGGTCTTCCATCCTTAGATCACATATATAAAAATCTACTCCAATTCAAGTTCTATGATTAAAAACATGTATTCTTGAGAAACTTAATCACACAATAAGCCATATTCTCCAAGCATGCACATAAATCATAAAATCAAGGTTCTACAACGAGAAAACTACATGCAAAGCTACTCCTATTACAGGTGAGTGATTTACTTACCCTTTTCTTGAAGAAAACTCACTAAGTATCTCGAAATTTCTAGTGTAAGGCTCTTTTCCTCTTCCTTTGCAAGAAAACTTCACCCTTGGCCCTAGGGAAGAAGCCCTAGGTTTTCTACTTCAAGAGGAAGAAGAAAACTCCCCCCTTTCTCCCTATTTTCGCAGCTTCCTCCCTTGGCTCGCGCGGCCTCCTCCAAGCCCTAATGGGGTCTCAACTCAACTTAAGTGGAAGATTAGATACCTCTTCATGAAATGGGCTAAATCAACTATAATATTATTTTGTTTCATCCTTTTTTGTGCTTGATACCCTAGCCCAGCTGGTTCCTTGGATTCGCTTAAGTCACTGCTTGCCTTGTGGTCGCGGGATTGATCCCCACTCGACCCCTTTAATTTTTTTCTTCTTATTTTAATCCGAAAAATGCTATAATATTTCGAAAAATGTTAGAAAAATTTCTAAAAACCCCTAATAATACCAGGAAATTATTGGGTGTTACATCCCCCTTAACTCCTAGCGTCTTTGCTCCGTCGGCGGTTAGTCAGGTGAAGAGCAGTCTGGCTCTGATACCGATTGTAGGACCGGTGCCGTCGATAGAGGGGGGGTCAATATTGATCGAAAAATCTTTTCGTGGAAACTTGTAAACTTAAGAGTAATCATTCTGGATAGAGCGTTAGTAGCACAGTGGAAAATAAAATAGAAAGAATAAAAGACAACACAGCGCACGCGGGATATTTTACTTGATTCCCAACCCCCAGGGTCAATACATCCAAGGCCTAAGCACGGGAACGCCCGTCCACTGACGGTCTCCTTTTCGGACTTTTCGGAGGCGGAGAAACCCGTCTTACAGTGCAGAAGTTACAATCAAAAAGAATTAAAGAAATTAATCACTGAATGTAAATCAAACTAAAAAGAATCGAAGCCTCGGCCGATCTAAATCTCCGTAGTGTCACGCACTTCCTCCCGAAGCCTCCTTGGTCACAGAGCTTCGTCGTTAGCGAGTTTCTTCTATTTGGAGTGCTCAGAATGATTCTGGAAGTTGTGTCTTGTGCCTTGGGGCCGAAGCCCCTTTTATAGGCTTCATTCGAGCGCCTGTGATCACCGGGGCACCCCAATAGGCTTGGTCAAGCCTCATCTCCGCGTCGAACTCGCCATAGCTGATATGCTTCTTGACCAGGGCACCCCGGACCTCCTAGGCACCTGAATGAACCCAGTCAAAGCTTATCTCTGCTTCGAGCTCGCAGCAGTAAATACAGCTTTGAACTCGGGCGCCTGTATTGATGGGGCGCCTGAATGGAAGCTTGTTCTGCCTTCCTTCACTGAACCTATTTTTCTTCTTTGAGTTAGGCGCCCCTGTTAATGGGGGCGCCTGACTCCATTGGGGTGCCCCCATTGATGGGGGCGCCTAGGGCCTCCTTTTTCCAGCCTTTTGCCTGCTTTGTCTCCACTTTTAGGTACCTGCAAGATACATGAATACAAGGCAAATACACATACAATCTTAGTCTTAATGAGTTGGTTCTGACTTCGGATTTCTACGAATCCCTAGGTCGAACCGACGCAAGTTCCCACTCCCGAGAATGCACCTTTCACCTACTCCTTTCAGGAGACGGTTGTCACCTAGTCCATTCGGGTGGACTTTTGCTTAGCCTCCGATACTCTCGGATCTCGAGACGTCCAAACCCTGACCCGTCTCTACTTCTGCCCTTAGTCATCGCTCAGCTAAGTTGCTCAATCTCTCGGACCAAGACTTCGTGCCCAAACCCTAAGTCCAGGACTTTGGTGCCCAACCCTCGGGCTGGTCTTCGTGCCCAATTCCTCGAACCAGGTCTTCGGTGCCCAACCCTCAGCCAGGACTTCTTGCCCAGTCCTCGACCAGGACTTCGTGCCCAACTTCTGGTCAGGTTTTTAGTGCCCAGCCCTTTGCCAGGACTTAGTGCCCAATCCATGATCAGGACTTAGTGCCCAATTCTTCGAACCAGGACTTATTGCCTAGGTTTACTAGGGCTTTCTTTCACTTTGATACTCCTCCTTTGCTCACCCTTCCCTTGTTCAACGTATCACTGACTTAAGTATATTGTCAAACATTAAAACACTTAAAGGAGGGTATCACTGATGCAACTTGCACCAACACAATCTGTGGGGATTCTAGTGTACCACTTGGTGATATTAGAAATGTGTCTTCATTATCGGAAGGAGGATCCGAGGTAGCAACTACAAATAGAAAAAGAGACTCATAAAAAGTAACATGTTGAGAAATATATATTCGCTCGATTGAAATATGGAGGCAATGGTACCCATAATGTAAATTATTATAACCAAGGAAAATACATTGTTGAGAGCGAGGGTTTAACTTGTGTTTAGAGCAAGGTCGTAACCAAGGATAACATGCACAACAAAGATACGAAAAAATGAATAATTCGGAGGGTGATTATAAAGTCTCTTCGAGAGACACTTGTTTTGAAGTGGAGTGGGTAAACGATTGATAAGGTAGACTAGAGTTTGGATGATGTCATCCAAAAACTTAAGTGAAACTAAGGATGATTAAGAAAAGCTAAGGCAGTTTCAATTACATAACGATATTTTCTCCCGGCAGATCCATTTTGTTCACGAGTGTGGGGACAAGAGACTTGATGAAAGATGCCTGAGGTTGTAAGCTGATGATGAAGTGCTTTATACGCCTCCCCAATCAGAATGAAGGGACAGTATTTTATGATAGAAATAACACTCAACATGTTTTTGAAAACAACAAAAAAATATCGAAGAGGTCATATTTTCTTTTTATAAGAAAAATCCAAGTGAACTTGCTAAAGTTATCAATAAAAATAACATAATAAAGAAAGCCCTGATTCGATAAAATGGGAGCAAGACGCTATACATCAAAGTGAATAATTTTCAAAGGAAAACTAGAGGTGTGAGTAGAAAACACAAAAGGTAATTTATAAGATTTTGCTTTTATGCAAGATTTACATAAATGTGATGATGAGGCTAAAGAAACTGATGAACCATACGTATTAATGATATTCTGAACAAGATATAAAGACGAATGGCCAAGACGTGCGTTCCAAGTGAAAACAATACAAATATAATCTAAAAATGATGCAAAGAGAAGAAGAGAGAGACAAGAGAAAGAAAAAAATAAACGACGGCTAGATAATTATATTTATAAAACTTAGGGTTTACATAAGAAAAGGAGATATAAATAAACAAGTAATAACAAAATTAAAAGACTAATTCTACCCCTTATATAAATAATTTTTTATTATATACTAACATCCCCTCTCAAACTCACGATACTTTAACAGAAAACAACAAGAGTTTTAACCAAAAACTGAAAATGTGCAGTGGAATGCACCTTGGTGAGCAAGTCTATAATTTGTATGGAAGATGAGATAAATGGCAAAGTGATGGTGTCATTCTGATTGTGATATCGAGTGAGATGATAATCAATCTTGATATGCTTGGTGCGTTGATAAAAAATTAGAATTGTGACCAATTTGAATGACACTAGAGTTGTCAAAATGCATAGGAGTAGGGTTCGACAGAAAAACACTCATATGAGCAAGTAACCAACATAACCAAACAATTTCAGTAGTAGTAGAGGTCATAGTACGATATTCTGCTTCAATATAAGAAGGAGAGACAATATATTACTTTTTGCTCTTGCAAGATAAAAGAAAATCTTCCAAGAAAATATAAAATCTTATGGTAAAGTAATGATCTGTAGAATCATCACCCCAATTTGCATCTAAATAAGCACGCAACTCTATGTAGAAGTAGAAGGATAAAGAAGACTATGAAACTGAGTATCTCGAAGATATCGAAGGATGTGAAGTATGGTTGCCCAATGTACTATAGTGGGATAAGCAACAAACTGACTGACAATTTTTGGTGCAATCTTTGTTAGGTCAGAGTTGACCTAATTTGACTAGGCTCCGGTGAGCTTGAGTTTCGATGATTGACAATGATGTTTGAACATTGTGTGAGTCAAGTGGGTCAAGGTTGACTGGAGACTTGACTGTTGAAGTCCAAGTGGATCAGGGAGATTGCACGCTAGCACGGGTAAAATCCTAGTGGGATAGGCACATCTAGTGGGTCTAGGTGAAGTTCAGGTGGATCGGGGAGATCGCACGCTGGAACAAAAAAAGTTCCAGTGGGACTAGGCACACCTATTGAGACTAGGTGAAGTCTAGGTGGATCGGAGAGATCGCGCGCTGGCATGAAAAAAGTCTTAGTGGGATTAGAAACACCTAATGAGACTAAGTGAAGTCTAGGTGGATCGGGAATATCATACGTTGGCATAGGGAAAGTCCTAGTGAGACTAGGCAGACCTAGTTGGGAACTAATAGAAGCCCAAGTGGATTGGGAAGATTGCATGTTGGCATGAGAAAAGCCCTAGTTGGGAACTAGGCAAGGAAAAACCCAAGTCAATCAAATGTTTAATCAGACACTAGGTGAGGAAGTCCTAACAGGTCATGATTGACTAAGGTTAGGCAAGAGAACCCTAGACTTGTTCACAAGTTAGGATTGGGTCAATCAATTGGGTAATCGATTGATGCTGATTTCTCGCGAAAAGAATCATTCTTAATTGATTAGGTGATCAATTAAGGAGGGAGTGAATCGTTTGGGTGATCAATTGGGAGAGTTATGTCATGAGAACCGAAATAGGCTGAATCGATTCCGTATTCTCTTAATCAATTGGCAATCGATAAAGGAGGGTCATAATCGATTGGACAATCGATTACGACTGTATTGCGTGAGAGCACAAAAATGTGCTGAATTGATTCCACAATCGACTAAGATCTTCTTAATCGATTGGCTAATTGATTAAGCTTCAAAAATTAGTCGTTGAACGGCTAGATCTAACGTGGCAATTAATTGAGTAATATATTAGGGAAGCCCTCAGTCGTGGGTATATAGGGTTTTTACGCAGGTTTGATGTGCATCTCTTCGGATCTCTTCCTCTCCTTTTATCGTCATTTCAAGAGAAGTCTTGGAGCATAGTGCTGCTACATTTTCAAGGTTCTAGAGATGATTCTAAGCTAGAAGAAAGCAAGACAAGCAATGAGAGCTCATTTGTATAAATCTTGTAAGATTTCTTTTGTATTTCTTCTTATAAGCATGTACAAGGTTTCTCCGCCTCAACAAAGGAGATCTTTCATAGTATATGGGAGAGTGACGAAGAGTGAACCCTTGGATTAGTCACCTCAAGAAGGTGGATACTAAGTAAAATCAAAGGTGTTAGCATTGCTCAAGTTTTCGTAGAAACAAATCTTCATCAAGCAAAGATAAAAAAAAAATCACCACCCCCCCTCTAGCTCGCCTACCGGTCATAACAAGTGGTATTTGTTGGATCTGGGATGGCTAGAGAGGGGGGGGGTGTGAATACCCAGCCACAAAAAAACTTTGTCTTCTTTTTCTTTCTGCACTTAGGGTTAGCAACGGAAAACAATACAGACAGAAACACAATAGAAATACAGAAAGAAGAACAGAGATGAACACCAGGATTTACAAGGTTCGGGGACTCGCCCCTACTCCTTGGCGTGCCCGTGAGGTGGGCGATCCCTTGATCGTTGGCATATCAAGCCCCGGAGTGAATCCGGCTAATAGAACTTCTCCTTCTCGATGGAGTAACCTCTCCACAAGCGTCTCAGAAATATACAGATGAAGCAAAGGAGACTCGAGAGAGAAGCTCAACAGATGTAGAAGAAACGCTCAAGCAAGAAGAATATATAGAGACACACAACTCAGCAACAACCCCTTTGCTCTATTCACAATTGTCTCTTTGTTATGTCTCTGCTTCGCCAACTTCTTCTTATGCCTTCCATCTGCACATCAACAGGCTTCGTCACCCACTGACCCATGGCGTCATCGCCCACTGACCTCCTCTGAGCTCTCAGTTCACTAAAGACCTCTTCAGCTGGAGCTTCAGGTCAGTCGCCAGCCGCCAGCCGCTAGAAGCCGTTGAAACCTGCAAATAGATAACAAACAAACCTGCCTCATTGAAAGTCACCATTGACCCTCTTTCTTGGCTTGTATCGTCTCTGTTTCATTTGCACACTCACAGACTTATTAGCGAAGCACATCAAAATATATCAGAAGGAAATCAGAGATCTGACACGGGTTTGAATTAAAGTTCTGAGGTGTTGATCGGTCACCCTGACCGATCAGACACCCTCTTGACCGATCAAACTCCAACCTGATCGATCTAGTGAAGTTCTGATCGGTCTTAGTGACCGATTAGATATCAGGGATGGGTCACCAAACCTAACCTCAAACCTTACTGCAAGTTCAGGTGCTCTCAAGTTCAGGCCTTGGCTGATCGGTCCAGCTGACCGATCAGCCAAGAGTTGATTGGTTCAGCTGCCGATCAGCCAAAATGGCTTCTTGGCTGATTGGTTTAGTGACCGATCAGCCAAGGTGGTTGATCCGTCCAATAGACCGATTAGCCAGGTGGCTGACCGATCAAGGTCCCTCCTGATCGGTCCAGCCTGATTTTGATTAATCGCACTGACCGACCAGATAACTCTCTGTGACTTTCTGATCTGATTCTGATCGGTCACTAGACTGATCAGTCACCACATAGAATATTTCTGATCTATTTCTGATCGATCATCAGACCGATCAGACATCCTGGATTAGTCACCAGACCGATCTACTATCAAGAGAGTTCGTCCCAACTCCCTGATCGAACTTCAGACCGATCTACAACCGAGAGAGTTCATGTCAACTCCCTAATCGGACTTTAGACCAATCCAACTCTGATCATTTCGACCCTGAGTCCAGAGAACAGGCTCCCTTGCCTTCTCTGACTCAGTCTAGTCGAGGAGAACGAGCTCCCGAGTCCTCTCTGACCTAACCCGGTCCAGAGAACAAGCTACTGAGCCCTCTCTGACCAGTACACTTAACCACTACCAGAAAATCAATGTATAGCGGCGGTTAGATACACCGCCGCTAAATCCTTGAGTTCCCTGCGGTTTAAATTAATCGCCGCTAATTGAATTATTTAGCGGCGATTAGTATTTCAATCGCGGCGGTTTAATCATTTACGGCGGTTTTAAATTTGATTTGCGGCGGTTTAATATTTGCGGCGGTTTAATATTTAGTTTGCGGTGGTTCGGGTTCAATTTGCAGCGGTTTAAAAAACCGCCGCAAAATGAATTAGCCTATAGCTTTTTTTAGCCACGCAGAAACATAGTTAGGGTTTAATCGTCGCGGCAAAAGGGTTCGCCCTTTGTTCTCTTCTTCCTCTTCTGCGTTCCTCTTCTCCCTCTTGTCTGTCGAGTGTCGAGTGTCGCGGGAAAAGTGTTCGTCTTAGTTCATCTTCTCCATCTTCTCTGGCTGTCGTTTTTCTTCTCTTCATTCTTCTGCTCGTCGCACGTCGTTCCTCTTCTGTGCCGCGGTAAATATTTCGCTTCAGCCACCGATCAAGCGGTCTTCGTCCTGTTCCTCGGGTTAGCTCTTTCTTGGTCTGCGTCAGGGAAGAAGGTAAGAGCAGATCTCCACCTCCAGCTTTGATCTGTTTCAAGATTTAGATGTTGTTCTTCCTTTGGATATCATCATGGTATTGAAAATTCAGTTATCATTGTTTTTCTGTTTAGAAAAAATAAATAAAAAAATTTGCCCCAAACTTTACAAAATAAGGGCTTTTGTGGTCACTTGATTTTTATTCAGTTTACCCTTTTTTTGATGCAAGAGGCTACCAGTAGGATACTGGTTTAAAAATGATCATGTACTCAACGAAGTTTAAAAATGATCTTTTCTAAGAACAAGTTAACGAAATTCTTCAACATCAAGATTAACCAGCAATCATGTAGCCTAGTAAAGTAATTTTCTTCCAGGAAAAGAGCTTTAAGCTGTAATGGCAAAACATAATCATAGAGGGAACAAAATTGAAGTAAATTATTAGTTTAGGATGCGAACTGGTAGATTGCACATCAGAAAAAACAAAAAGCTCTGGTAGACTACCAAAACTGTGTTAATATTTTACGACTAAAGGTTTGCTCATGCTAGCCTTGTTTTTATGGCAGTTAGTTACTAGTACACTTCAACAGATCACACAATGAATTTATTCTCTGATATCACTAGGTTGGTTAACTTTGAAGCTCTTGTATGCGACTTGACAAAGCTATAAACACACTTTTCAATTTGAACTTCAAACGGAATCTAAGAGCGCAGACTCAATCTCATCATTATTTATATTCCCTATATGATGATCCATTAGACCATCAACTCCATGGCAACTTTTAGGATATCACATCTTAACAAAATATTTTAGCCACAAGATTAGAAAATTAGGTTATACAATATAAAGTAATAATTGTGTCTCACTTGTCCTTTCCTTTAGATGTGTGAGGCATTCCGTTTGTGAAAGTCACAAAAGATGCAATAAAACTTGTAGAAAATGATTAGTATGCACAAACACATAACATATTATTTAACTCCTTAGCGATG
Source organism: Boesenbergia rotunda (assembly GCA_024364735.1). Lineage (NCBI taxonomy): Eukaryota > Viridiplantae > Streptophyta > Magnoliopsida > Zingiberales > Zingiberaceae > Boesenbergia > Boesenbergia rotunda. The sequence goes on along the minus strand of JAGFNQ010000361.1, from coordinate 4,766 downwards.
AGCAGATTAGATGGGCCCAAACCTTTTATAAAAAGTCTACTTAAAATTCTAGTATCCTACTGGTAGTTTTGTGCTTTTTTTGTTAGAGCTTTTGGCATAAATGCAATGTTGATGTCTTATCAAAAGTTCATGATTATGGGATGCAAATTGTTTATTAGAATAGATGCAAGAGGCTACTGGTTTTGTTGTGTCTCCTTCAAGCTAGGTCTTAATCCTTCAAATACTTGAATTTGATGTCATATTACTAACATATGAGACATTGGCAACCTTCCTATTTCTTATATCTTGAGTTTTAGTTTTGATCTGTTCATAACATAATGCATGAATTGTAGTTGCAACTCAAACCTTTTATGTATAGAACAATAGCAACTCAAACCTTTTAGTTTTAGTAGAATTTCTGACTTGAATTTGTGTGTATTTATTGTTTATGTCTTATGTGTTGTTTGTGAATTTTCTTTCATATGTTTGGTCAAGTTATTGTATCCCTTCGTTAGTGGTCTTTTTGAGCCCCCCACTTTAGCGTGCCTTTTAATTTAATTATCTACTATTGAATTAGAAATGGACAAAAGGTGGATTTTGAAGCCGCGAGATACTCCCGAATATATGGATGGATTATTGCAATTTTTGGACTTTGCATTTGCTAATGCATCATCCGATAATAGGATAAAGTGTCCTTGTTCTCGTTGTGGATTCAGACTATACCAAACTAGAGAAGAGGTGTATGATCACTTGTTGTTAAGACCTTTTCCACCAGGTTATACAGTTTGGCTATTACATGGTGAGAGAGGCGAAGGAGAGACTTCTACTAGCTCACATGAGGTGCAACAAACTGAATCTTCTGTAGATCCAATACATGACATGATTCAAGATGCTTTCATATTCCCTAGACCACATGTCAGTCAAGATTCCACGATGCATGATCTATTAAATGAAGGTGAAGGAAGGATGCCGCATTTACAAGAGGGTCCAAGTGGTAAAGCGAAAGAGTTTTATGATTTGCTTAAAGATGGTGAACAAGAATTATATGAAGGATGCTCAAAGTACTCAAAGCTTTCTTTTTTAATAAAGTTGTATCACATCAAATGCATTTGTGGAATGAGTGACAAAGCTTTGTCGATGATAATTGAGCTATTGCATGATGCCTTTGAGCATGCAAAGATCCCAGCATCATTATACGAAGCCAAAAAGACTATAAAAAAACTTGGTCTTAATTATAATAAGATAGATGCATGTCCAAATGATTGCATGCTATATTGGGGACCTGATAAAAGTTTGAATGAATGCAAGCGATGTGGTACATCTAGATGGAAAAATTATTCTAAAAGGAAAAAACAACCATCAAAGTTTCTTCGGTATTTTCCTCTAATTCCTCGATTGCAAAGATTGTTCATGTTTAGTAAGACATCCGATGATATGAAATGGCATGCTATGGACAGTAATAAGGATGGCTTCTTGAGGCATCCGAGAGACGCTGAGTCATGGAAAAGATTCGATTCTAAATTTTCTGAATTTTCTTCGGATGCACGTAATGTTCGCCTAGCCTTAGCTAGTGATGGGTTTAATCCTTTTGGAAACATGAGCACTAATTATAGCATTTGGCCTGTGATTCTCATTCCGTACAATACCCCACCTTGGACATGTATGAAACAAACTAACTTCATTCTGTCGATGATCATTCCAGGTAAGAAAATGCCAGGGAATGACATAGACATTTACTTGCAACCTTTAGTCGATGAGCTTAAATTGTTGTGGGATGGTGTTGATACATTTGATGCTTCATCGAATGAAAATTTTAAAATGCGTGCAGCATTGATGTGGACAATTAGTGATTTTCCTGGTTTGGGGACATTGTCGGGGTGGAACACATATGGTAAGCTAGCTTGTCCTATATGCAATATTGATACTGAACCTTGCCGACTTTATCATAGTAGAAAATGGTGTTTTATGGGTCATCGCCGTTTCCTTCATGCTGGTCACAAATTTAGATTGGATAAGGCCCGATTTGATGGTAAGATTGATAGAAGAAATCCACCAGTAAAACTATCAGGCTCAGCTATTTTCAGCCAGGTTGAGAATATCCAAGTTTCATTTGGGAAGACACCAGAGGTGAAAGGGAAAAGAGGACGGGGGCAGCGAAATTTCAATGTAGATGAATCATATTGGAGAAAAAGGAGTATATTCTTTGAACTTCCATATTGGGAGTTTAATGCATTGCGCCATAATCTTGATGTAATGCACATTGAGAACAATGTGTGTGACAATGTTCTGTATACTTTGCTCAATGAAAGTGGGAAGACAAAAGATCACCTTAATGCCCGAAGAGACCTACAATCTATGGGCATAAGATCTGCACTTTGGCCTATGATAATGGGAAATATCCTGCTGCTATCTTTACTATGTCAAATGGACAAAAAGATATATTTCTTAAGACATTGAAGAATGTGGTTGTTCCAGATGGTTACTCAAGCAATATTTCAAGATGTGTTGATTTGAAACAACGTAAGATGTTTGGGTTGAAAAGTCATGACTATCATATTCTAATGGAACAACTCTTACCAATTGCTTTGAGGAATGCTATGCCTGGTGTAGTTTTTATGGTTTTAGCTGATCTTTGTTCATTCTTTCGACAAATATGCAGTAAAGTGTTGAACCCCATTAATCTTGATACCCTTCAAGATCAAATTGTTCACACACTTTGTCATTTGGAGATGCTTTTTCCTCCATCATTTTTCACAGTCATGGTTCACTTAATTGTTCATCTAGTCGATGAAGTCAAAGAGGGAGGCCCGGTGCATTATCGATGGATGTATCCAATCGAAAGGTGAACTTAACATGGCAAAATTTATTTTTTCACTTTCTTTAAATAAATAATCAATTATTTTAGCTGAATCCATAACCTTTTTAATGTGAAGGTACCTAGGCCGTTTGAAATCTTATGTGCGTAATAAGGCTCAACCTGAAGGTTCAATTGTTCAAGGCTACTTGGCCGAAGAAATTCTTACATTTTGTTCGAGATATTTGGATGACACAGAGTCAAGAATCAATCGACCAAGGCGCGTTGATGATCAACCTGACAGTGTTGAACACCATGAAAGCAATACAATGTTTCCAAAAGTTGGCAGATCAGTTGGGGGATTCTCATATATTATATTAACACCAATAGAGAAGTTGCAAGCACATCGTCACGTGTTGGTCAACTGTGTAGCAGTAGATCCTTTTATTGAGTAAGTAATACATAAAGTTTTACGCCAACCTTGTTGCAAATCAATTGGCCTCGTATTTTATAATAATTTATTTTTACTTATAGGAAATTTTAGGGCAATAACAAAGAGACAATTGAGACATCGGACACGCTTGCAATCAGAGATTGATAAAGTTGTACACAAAGAATTTCCTAGCTGGTTTCAAAAGCATGTGAGTAGAAGTTATGTTTTTTTTTCATTCAATTTTAGAGGTGTAACTAATAGTAAAACTAAGTGCGGTAATTCTTGATGCCAGATCTCCAATGAAGGTGCTAGACATTCAGATGAATTAAGGTGGCTTGCACTTGGACCACTTGATCAGGCCAAACGTTATAGTGCCTACAATGTGAATGGATTTAAATTTAGAACTATTGCTCGAGAGCACGGGTTGAAAAGTCAAAATAGTGGAGTATTTGGTATGTGCGATACTCGGAGCTACGCAAGTACTCGTGATAATAATGTCGCAGTCGGAGGTGTTCCGTATTATGGAAAATTAGTGGACATAATTGAATTGAACTATAATGGTCAATTCACTGTTACATTGTTCAAATGTCAGTGGGTTAACACCACTTCTGAGAGAGGTATCAAAAGAGATGACTCGGGTATTACTAGTATTAATTTTTCTCGTTTGATACATGTTGGAGATCGAGAAAATGATGAGCCATATATACTTGTGTCCGATGCTCAACTTGTGTTTTATGTGGATGATGAGATTGAAAAAAGATGAAGTATTGTAAAACATCTACAACCAAGAGACTTGTATGACATGGGAGAAGACAAAGAAGAAGAGCAAATTTATGATCTTGTTCCTTCTCCGCAATCAAACTTGGATAGGTGGTTTCATAATGGCAATGAAGAATTACAATTGGCTAGGGATGATTATATAGAAGATCGACCTGCAAATGATGTCGTTGGTGACAATAATGATGGAGTCAAAGATTTAAATTTATAATATCTCGCAATTCAAGGACAACCTTGTATTTTTGCTGCCCTTGTATTTTCATTAATGCCAAATATACTTGAGCTGCCCATGTTTTTACTTGCATTGTTGCACCCCTTTTGTCAAGTGACTAAAGCTTAAGAAGATGAATGAAGCATAAAAGAATTTTAGTTAAGCAATTATAATAGCTAAGAAGATGAATGTTGCCACCCTTTTACTGGCATTATTAATTGCATGCTCAGATGAACTGCTAACTTGAGGACATGCATGCTCAGATAAATCTATGTACTACATCGGTATTGGACCAGGACGTGATGCCATCATTTGCAAATGACTTGAATCTGTCTACTACTTGCTGCTGGCTTCTTCTAAAAGCATAGTGGCATCACATCGATGAGTCTTTTCTCATACGCTGGCAGGTACTAATCAATTTGGATTTACATCCAAAAACACGAGGTCAGGTAATGTAATCCACAATTGGTGTGGTTATGCATTTTTAATTTAAGCTCGAGCTATTTGCTTTATTTGATAAAATGCTAGTAGGAGCTTGAAAGCTTAATAATCTTCGCATGATTGACGAGATT